>CM033114.1:18312266-18912266 GCA_019321725.1 Paulownia fortunei
ATTACAACATAGAATTAATATTTTTACTAAAACAAAATATTGTACTTCATTCATCCAAGGAGAAGAGTTCCTGGTGACTAACTAATTTGATTATTTTTCTTAGAGTAGCAGTAAATAATCTAGTCAAAATTTTAAAAAATTAATGAAATTATTTTGAATAACATAACAAATACAAAGAATTGAAAGTTTAGAAAACCTTAGATTTATTGATGTATGGATATGATAATTAATAAAAAAATCAAAGAATTTGACTTATGGTAATTAAAGAAACAAGTATTTTGAGACAAAGAGAGTAGTAATATATTCCAAATACAAAACATTATAACAAGAGGCACATGTCAAGATGGCTCATGTGCTTTAGTACACCAATATATTTAGGCTCAAACTTATCTTGGCATGTAAAATGTTCAAGTAAGACACTCTCTAACCCTAATTAAATCTTACAATCATAATTTAAAAACCTATAAAAAAAACTAAGCACTAATAACAAACATTTAGAAAGTTTTCAAAAAAAAAAACTCTTTAAATATTGGTAAAATATATTGCACAATAAATTACAAAAGACAAATTTCTTGTGTATTGCAATGGGTAATATTGATGTTAAATATGACAATTATAACTAGGACTTATTTTCTATGGAAATGTCTAGAGATTAATTTTACCAAAGTCAAAAAAAATCTAAGGTAATGGATAAACATAAAAAAGTGGTAATTTTTCCTACTATTTCATTAGGTGACATTTCTAATTGTTGAAACATTTACTTTTCAAGTTTTTTTTCTTAATTATCAACTTTATTTACTGCTCTACAGGCCCATAATAAATTAGTTAATTTAGTTTTATTGTTTATACAGAATCGGACAAAATTAATATAATTGAATTACATTCCTTATACATGTGTTACATCTTTTATGGGGTGAGTGTGCAATAATTTCTTCTAGTATAATTTAAAAAGATATAATGAATAATTCCAAAAATAAAAAAAATGTAGAGAACAAAATTTATATTAATTGGTTGACTTTATTCAAAAACGTTACACTCATAAATAATTCTAAAAATGATAGTATAAAACAACGCTTTAATAAATGCTTAAAAATCCCATGGAGAATATTGCACTTTTCCATTAAAAATTAATATATATATATATATATATAACTATGAAAAATATTTTTCAACTAATTTTTCACAAAAATTAAAATTATTCAAGGCAAAATCTTGGTTGCAAACTAACCTAAATTCCTAGATGCATATGTTTGCTAGGGAGGGTATTTTTGTCATGTCACTTTGAAAAATGCCACAGCAGCTGTATTTTTTATATTTTTTTATAATTTTTCATTTTTTGTAATAATAGAAGGATTGGTGGCCGTCGAGTATAAGGGGGCATTTGGTAGGTTTTAGTGTTTAGGGAGCATATGCAACATAGGCCAAGGGTGCTAAATGTACTTAAACCCTTTATTTAATTCAAAATTATAACTAAACTAATATTATACTTATATAGTATATTTGTATGTATTAATAATTAAAAAAATATTTTTATTTTTTGTATATATTTTAATTTATCGAATGTTAATCTGTATTTTGAAATGAAATGTTTAGTATATGTATTATACTATTCTATTAATATTTAATAATTAATACTTTATTTAATAAATATTTATGATATTCAAATATAACCTAAAGATTATTTAAAATTCATTTTATAAGTATTAATAAAATATCATATATATAGAAATCTTAATATTTTATGATTATACTAATTATTACTAAATAATTATTTTAAGTTATCTCATAATTATAAATTAAATAATATAAAAATACATATAAAATATTTTTGCATAATTTAAAAGTAAGTACATACGCAATTCATATAAAATAATATCAAAATAAGTTGTATTTTTGCACCTAAATAATTTTTTTATATTCATATTTTACCGCATCTATGAATTCTTATATTATCTATTTTTGTATTTTTGAACAATTTTTTTGTTGTATTTTTTTAATGAAAATTCATAATATACTATTATCTATTGAATATTAAAATTATTTTTTCATCTCGTATTTAGCTAACTATATGTTATATTTTATTAAACTTTAGATGATCCAAAACCAAATTTCTTAGAGAATATTTGTAAGTAGATCTGACCACGGGTCGGGTCCGAACCAAACCCGGCCCGTGACCGGCCCATGGTCAACTGGTCTGACTTGTAATCGGCCTATGGGTGCACGGGCCGGTTACAGGTTTGGGGGCCCCAAACCCATGAACCGCTGAGTCCGACCTGACAGTTCCTGCCTGGTCGGAACCGACGATTCCAGAAATTAAAAAAAATGAAAATCATTTGGCAATGGCTAAATTGACACCCTTTTTTCCACTATAAAAACTCCTTCTCCTCTTCATTTTTTTCCACACTTCAACTCTCAAATTTCAATTTTCTAATTTTCAACTCTCAATTCTCTAATTTTCTATTTTCAATTATTCATTTTCAATTCTATATTCTATATTCAATACTATTTAAATTATTTCATTAAATCATTTTTCATATATCATTTCCTTCATCTTCAATTATTCATTATTCAATTCTATATTCTAAATTTTCATCATTTATAAAAAAAATGGCAGTTCAAGCAATAGAGGTAAGGAAAAGATGTCTGCTACTGACAAGCAACATAGGCTCAATATCGATTATGAAGTTGAGTTGAGTAATGGAGAGCAAGTTGTTGCGGATTTTAGTGAACGCAAGCGCACGTTATCATTAACAAGTAATAAAGTGATGAATAAGTATCATTTTCATGAAAACTGTTGAGTTATTAAATACCGAAATTATGTCAACTCTAATTTTATTTGAATAAACTCAAGAATATGTTTATGATTACAAATTAAATCCAACTAAACTAAACTAATAATAAAAATCATTTAAAAATGAGATTCAATAACTTAAAAGTTTAGGATTATGATTTCACCATAATTAGTACGAATTGAATAATTTATTTTATTAATCTCAATTTATTTCCCAAGTGATAATAAGAATTCTCAAATTATCCACTAGCCTCTCCCAAGGTCTAATGATAATATCATCAATTGCTAACTCACTATATTCCTATGTAAATTACAACAATAAATAATTCATTATGTTATATGGATCTCTAATAAGACTACACAAACCATACAAGTATATTTCAATCTTACATGCAATTTATGATTTTTTACATATAGAACTAAACACATATATCACTTCTCAGATCAATATGATTAGCAATTCATTCAATTAGTGGCCAAGTAATTCAAAGCATTAAAAACCATGTAGAAAACTCAACTTGAAAAATAAATCAAGAATTAAATTGATACAAATATTAAAAACATCTTAATTTACATCACAATCCTAGAAAAATAAATTAGCACATGATGGTAAAAATGAATAATAACATAACAATATTCATAAACATAATCAAAGAGAGAGAGAGAGAGGAAAATAAAATAGAACTTGGAAGAGGATGCGTATTTTCCCTTATGGATGTCTTATTCTTCAATCTTGGAAAAAATCTCTCATCATCTTCTTCTCTTCTTCTCTTCTTCCTTCTTCTTTCTTTCTTCTTGGCTTGATTTCTCTTCTCTCCCCTCTTCCTATCTAAAAATATGAATTTGAGGTTTTTGGAATACTTAAAATTTATGGGGATGTCTTAATGAGGGCAAAAATCTCATTTTTCCCCTTAGTTGTCCGTCAAGCAACGCCTAGGCACGACATTCCAGTTAGGGCAGTGTCTAGGGCTTGATTGGCAGCGCCTAGGCACTGCATTTGTGCCCAATATCAATTTATGCAACATCTATAATCTATTTCAACCGATTTCCACCATTTTGAAGGTCAAACTGGTTTTTGGTGTCTTCTTATTGTAGCTATGTGTCCTGGTTTTCCATAGACGCTTGAATCAACTCAATATGAAATATGTGGAAAGAGTTATGTCTATAATACTCAGATGTGGCAAACCAGAAAGATTCAGTCAAGTGCAAACTTTTTAACCTGATATTTTTTATTTAAATCAAAAGAACTGAATTTTATGATAAACATAGAAGTTATAGACCTATCTCCGAACTTTCCAATGGTTCAAGAATAAAGTTAAAATGATATTGGATCAAAAAGTTATAATTGAAATACTAACACTGCCCTTAATAGTATCATAAAGCGGATTATTCTAAATTTTAATCAAGTTTTATGTTTCTTTCCATTTTCTTCTCATTTTGTCATTATCTATAAGATTTCAAATTAATTGTATAAAAAGTAACATAAACACTCAAAAACTAATAAAAAAATTAAGCAAATGGTACTCAATTAATGGGTATAAAATTCACTCATCACCTAAACTTAATATTTTGCTAGTTCTCGAGCAAAAAAAAAGAAATAAAACAAGTAAAATAATAAGTGATAATCAAACCTACTAACCAAATGGGCCCCAAAAATCGTTGTGAGTTTTTAACTCAAGAAAATCTCAAATTATCATCAAAATATACTATTTCAACTCAAGTGTCAAATTCACACATCTTTAAATTCTTTGTGTGTGTGTGTGTGTCTAGCCTCTTACACTTAACTTTTCTCTACTTGGATTGGTTTATGCAAACTCACAACAAAATTATTGATCTCTTATTTATGTTAGAATTTCATAGGCTTATTTTTCATGTCACTCTCCACTAATGTAGACTAACGCAACATCAAGGATCGTTAGAATTTTGAAAGTTTGTAACGTGTGGCTAAGGTAATGATAGGATAAAATATAATATAGTGACTCAAATTACTCAAAGTATACAACTATTCTAGAACCTTATTGATGAGCACCACCACATCATTATCTCACACCTTCACGAACATTTCATCTATTGATTTGTCACACCACTTTATTCATTAAACTTCCTTCTTTTTTTTCATTCATTTTTTTTGAAGTGCAACACCCCCAAATTTATTTATTTTTATGAACAATGGGTGTTGCACTATTTTCTCATCTTTCTTCACAATTTTTTTTTGCGAGAGTTTTGTACAAATCACCACCTCTCTTTTGCCTTTTTTTTTTTGCAAAACACTTTCAATGCTCAAAATGACATTACTAGAATAGTCATGAGCTGAGTGTGGGGTAATATGTAAGATAAAAAAAATTTCAATTCTTTAGTTGAGATTAATTTATAGGGTGACAAAGAAAATGGCTTAATGGGAGATACTAGAAATTATATATCATAAATATGATGGCTTGAAAGGCTTAAACGGTCCAAAAATAGTCTAAATCACTTCCTTAATATTATGTAGCCAAGGATTTCTCCTCGAGTGATAATCAAACAAGTTCTAGAATTATATGAGATCACAAAAATATATCGAGTTCACATAAACTTTTTCTAAGCCAGTAGAAAATCCAAATGTTCAAAGTTATGTGCTCAATATGTCAAAAGATTATAAGAAAGGTAAAAAATTACCACAAGAGTCAAGCACATACATAATCACAACATTCATCAATTTCCAAAAACTATAAACAAATAAAAGAAAATGAAGCACATACATCCACCCCCAAATCTAGAAGTAACATTATCCTCAATGTTAATTAAAGCAAGTAATGTATAGAAGACTTTCCTGGATGGTGTTAGTTGGCATCAACTTCATCATCATGCTCTTCTAGAATAATGATGACTTTGCATTCATTAGCTGGTGGCATATCACTCCTTATTTTACAAATTCTCCCCCAAACTTGAGTTGGATCCTGAAATAAGAAAAAGAAAATCATCAAACTAAAAGAAAAAAATGAATATTAAACAACTAAATAAACCTACAAAATAAAAATAAAAGAAAATATGCAATACTTGGTTTACCTCCCAAGAAGCACTTAATTTATAATCATCAGTCGGACTTGTTCTTTGCTCAACTGGGATCCAAAAATAAGTGTTTCTTATGCCATGCTTTTGTATGCTCTAGAAGTGTAGGTGATCCCCAATTATAAGCATAGTGAGCATAATCCGACATGGGATCAAGTGCCTTTTTATATTGTTGAGTGTGTACCCAATCACCAATAATAGTTATCTTTATGTGTGACAGAGATGTTTCTATCATTTTCAATGTCAGGGATGATGAAATCTATATGAATAATAGATTTATCAATATCCTCAAGCACACCTTCATTTTCCACCATATAATATTTTAATGAACACTCTACCAGTTCGTGATCCTCCAATTCATGCTTGTGTGATGAGATATCCATATTATGCTCCACAATATTTGACACGAGCTTATTATTTTGTAAATGATGAGAATAAAAAACTTCTAGTAATGGCTCTTGAGATGAATTTGGTTGAACATTTTCTTGATCTTCTCCATGCTCCGCTAGAGGTTTGATACCTCTTATTCATCCTTGATCAGACAACCTACGAGAAAGTTTTAAACTCTTCATCGCTTCTCAGAATAACATCACAATGTTCTTCCTCCACTCCATTTGCCTCAGGTGTGTAAGAAAAATTGTCTTGTTGGAAACATGTTATCCATCTCACTAATTTGGATCTCTAAGTTTTGAAGTTGTGATAATGGATTTTGGACATCAATTGTAGCTTCCAATATGAATTGGCTCTGAGTGTTTGTGAATTGAGTCATTGCTTCTTCAAGACTAAACTTCTTCTCTTATAATGGATTACTATATTCAGTTCGCAATAAGATTTGGTCGGTAGTACGTTCGAATTGAGCTGATGCTTCTTCAAAGCTTCGTTTCTTTTCTAATGATAGGTAACTAGATGCATGCCATATCATATTCTCCGTATTTCTCTATGAAGTATTAGAATGATTTGGCTATCCCTTATAAGTGTTGGAGAAAGAATAATTTTGTAACTGGTTGTAATTCTACTCATATTCAGCATGCTCGACGTATGGGGATGCAAATTGGTTGCTCTCTTGGTATTGTGTTCTTGTATGAAAACACTCACGTACCTTAAATGGTGAATGATTAGCATTTGCTGCAAAAAAATTCTCCATTTGTTTAGAAATGATTTCTACTTGAGCAATCAACGCATTAATGGCATCTACTCGATTCATTCTAAAGGCCTAAGTTAAAACTTGATTTGTCATGTCATATTCAGTTGGCCAATAGTATGCATTATATGTCATCTCGTTTACACTTTCAGCTCATCTCTCACGTACAAGAAAACACCTGCGATTATAAACAAGGACACACTCAAACAATAAAAGAAAAATAAAAAAATACAAGAAAAATTCAAATTAAAATCAGAGTTACTTGATATCGATATTAACAAAACAAAACAGTTTCCGACAATGGCGCTAAAAACTTGTTGCGGATTTTAGTGAACGCAAGTGCATGTTATCGTTAACAAGTAATAAAGTGATGAATAAGTATCGTTTCGACGAGGACTGTTGAATTATTAAGTAACGAAATTATATTAACTCTAATTTTATTTAAATAAACTCAAGAATATGTTTATGATTACAAATTAAATCCAATTAAACTAAACTAATAATAAAAAACATTTAAAAATGAGATTCAATAACTTAAAAGCATAGGTTATGATTTCACCATAATTAATCCGAATTGAATAATTTATCTCATCAATCTCTCATACCACTGTTGGTTTCGCGCGATCCCGGGAGACGTATACGCAGTGGAATTTAAAATTTCAAAAAATATAAATATATATATTACATCACATGTAATTAAAATGAATCCCGGAACCCTTTCGCAATTATTCAGTTGTGCGTTTTCTGATAGTTAAAGTAAGAATATTTCATAAACTCTTACCTTGATTTGCACTCCGGCTAATGTAGGGATTGAAACGATTCAAATCGTTATCCCTGCATGAAAGTATCTCCATATTCTTTAATTCAAAACCCCTTTAATTGAAATTTGATTCACTTCTAGGATCCCAAATGTTATCCCTCTAACGGTATCTACACCTTAGATGCCCACTCGCAACCGAATCCTATGCTAGTAGTTTTCGATTCGATAATTCTATCCTAGAACGATATTATTTGGAACAAGAACACACTAACATTTAGTGTTTTAGGTGTTTAATTTAATTCTTAATTGAATAATTAAATCAAGAATTAAACTAGATAAAAGGTTGGTGAACTTTTGGAGATTGAAAGGAAAGGAGGGACGAATTTTTGGGGATGAAAGAAAACTATTTTTCTTCACTAAAATCTGCAATTAAAATCCCCATAAAAATATCCAAGAAGATTGCCAATCAAGACTATCACAAGTTCTTTCTATATAGGACTCTTCTTCCTTTCTTATCTCAAACTATTTTGGTAAGTTTCCTTATCCCATAAGGACTTTCCTTTTTCCTTATTAACTCATAGAAATTGAATTCCCAATTCAACTTCCTCTAGGAATTGGATTTCCAATTCAATTTCCTAATGGGCTTCCTACAAGCTCACACCTAATGGGTCTAGGCCTAAGTAATCAATTAGGCTCTACTTTAATTAATCCAATCAATTAAATTAATTCATTTAATTAATTAGGCCCATCTTACTTAATTGATCCAATCAATTAATTAAATATTCCAATTGGGCTTCCTAATCCAATTAGGTCCAATCAATTAATCTAATTAATTAATTGAATTAATTCCACACTTGAATTAATTTAACCCCATTAATTAATCACATTAATTAATTTAATTCAACAGTTGGATTAATTTCTAGGCTAGAAATGGACTTGTCCAAGTTTTGTGTGTGACCCCTTATGTTTACTTTAAACTAGTCGTGGGCTCACAACTCTTGTGACTTAGTTGAACAATTAATTGTTCTGATTAATTAATCCAATTAATTAATTATCTTGAAATTAACTCATTAATTCCAAGAACCCACAAGACATGGGAAACATCTAGCAATGTATCATGACTCCTAGTCTAAGGTAAATGTGCGAACCTATTTCAATTACGAATACCATACAAGTACGGTCCTTCCGTCATCTAATCTCCCGATTGAGCCTAGGGCATGGATGTTAAGTCGAAACCCTATTAACTCAATAACTATGTTTCCATTCCTAGTAGCTTGGCTCGATGATGAATAATTAGAAAACTCCACGTCTAATTTTCATCCAATCTTGGCCAAGGATTTTAGAGTCAAGTACAGTGGAACACATAGGAGATTCACCTATTCATCTAGATAGGTGACGGATCCTTTGTTGGCCACTCATTAATTTCCATACACGAAGATGTTACACCCAATATAAACCCCTTGTGATTGTCATGCAATCGGAAAATATATCAAAGTACAACATGTCATGCACAAGGTTACCATGGTGCCTCAAGTCCAAGGACTAATTCTTGCACTATCGTGATGAGAAAATTCCCATTCGACAATAGAATATTTCCAATTGGGAATTTTTAGGTGGGGTTATTCAGTATACTTGTTCCCAACAAGCACCCGCATACATGCACTAGTGTCTCCATACCAATACCTATAGAACGAGGTATCCTCCTTTCGAGACTGCATCGTATGCGCAAGTTTCAATGGGATCAATGATGTCCCATCTCATTAATCCTTAACTTGGAACGTTTTAAGATCACAGCCTTAGAGGCATATTCCACGATCACCATCATATGCGCAACCATGCCCCATAGCTATGTGTGATCTAAGGACTTTATCTAATTCTTATGATGAATTTAAGATAAATATTGCCATTTAAATGATATTAATATAAATAAGAATGATTCGCAAGAGTATAAGAACAACCAGAATAATTGGCACGTCGGGTACTACTCTAACAATCTCCCACTTGCCCTAGAGACAATTGCCCTCGTATTAAAGCCCATCTTTTGAAGATGTCCTTCAAATACTTATCTAAAGGGTTAAAACAGTGGGTCTGCTATATTTTCTGCCGAGGCAAATCTTTCCACGCTGATGTTGCCTCTACCAATGATTTTCATAACTAGGGTATCGCTAATCTATTTCTGCTTGGATCCTTTGATGAGACCTTGGCTTCTTTGCTTGTGTAATAGCCCTCATTGTTATCGCAGTACTCCAGTACTCAATCAACAATGGTTGGAACTATATCTAACATTTAGATTAAGTTCCTTATCCAAATAATCCATTTTTGTAGCATCGTATGCTAAGATATATTCAATCACGGTGGTGGAATCCACGGTTGTTACAAGCTTAGAACTCTTTCCAACTAACCGTCCCACCATTTAGGATGAACACGAATTTAGACATAGACTTCAAGTCATCTACTTTAGACTAAAAACTAGATGAAGCATCTAAGTTTCAGTTCTCCATAACCGAACTCCAAAAAGAAATCCTTAATGCTTCATAAGTACTAAAGATCGTCTTTACGGCTTCTAATGTTTTTCGCATCAAATTGATTGATATTTTGCTCGTATCACTCAGAGCATTTCTGATATCAAATCATGTACATAGATTTGCATATTTTATACTTTCTTTCAATGATGCATAAAACATGTGAGTCATTATTTCTCTTTCATTCAAAAGTCTTCGGGGATGAGGACTTCAAAAGAAAAATCACATGACTCATAAACAAGAATCTCTCCTAGGATTCTTTCATGCTAAACCCTTTTAGCACCTAATCAATGTACTTGGATTTAGGATAGTCCAAGCATCTTTTCATATCTATCTCCATAAATCTCAATCCTCAATCCCTAGGATGCTTATCCTAAATCCCTCTTGGAGAACTTTGTAGATGACAAGTCTCAGTTGACTGCAACATTTCTACATCATCTCTATGAGTAAAATGTCATCAACGTAAAACACAACAATCATCACCATACTTTCCACTAACCCTCTTGTACACATATAGCTCATTTGCATTCCTAAGGAAATCAAACCATTTGATTGCTTTAGAGAATCGAATGTTCCACATTCAGAAAATTTATTTTGAGTTCTTAACAGATCTCTGAAGCTCACAAACTTTTTGCTTGCGTTTGTTTGATATGAAGACCTCAGACCGCTTAACTTATATCCCTTTCTCAATACACCCCTATTGAGAAAGACGGTCTTCATATCCCTTTGCCATATCTAGTAGTCGTAATACATAGATATAACTAGCATACTCTAAATGGACTTTAGCATCACGTCTGGTAAAAAGTATCCTCAATAGTCAACATCTTGACTATGAGCGTAACACTTTGCTACCAGTCCTGCCTTTATAGGTCACCACCTCCCCATGTTCTTCAATTTATATTTGTAGACCCGTTTGCAGCTAATGGGAACCATTCCCACTAATAGGCCCACCAAGGTCAAACCTTGTTGGAGTACATAGAGTCCATTTTGGATTGCATGGAATTTTCCCAATTTCCGAATTGATGTCATACATCTTTACTCCTTAGTTAAATCAATATTTAAAAAGGAGATCCTCCTTGCTGCTCTTTAGCAAGAAACTCTTATCGTATAAGTAGCCCCGAGATCCTTTCAGATCTCATTGGAGGTTGTGTACTAGAAGTTTTAAACATTAAAAAACTAATCAAAAATTTAAGCAAATGGTAATCAATTAATAGGTATAAAATCCACTCATCACAAGCTCACTTGTTTACCACTCAAGAAATAATGAGTGATACTCATACTTGATCTACTCCAACTCTCAACTTTTTTATTTTTACCAAATATATTGATAAAGTGACACTTTTAAATGGAGAGATGCGAGTAAAGTGTAAGTATTGCTCGCAATCTTATAAATTTTAATCCAGAGGCGGTTATGGATCCTTATGAAGACGTGTGGAGAAAAAGTATCCAATGGAATTTAGCATCAACCGTACCCAAACTCAAATGCCATCGTTCGCATCTTCCGGCGCCGGTGGAAATAACGATCTTTTTTTATTTAAATATAATGATATTAGATGTAAAAAAAATTAGCTAGATTTATTTCTGTTGAACATCTTAGTTTTAGTTTTGCAAATAATTTTTTTTAATAAGTTAATTCAAACAACATATAATCCAGCGGCTAAAGATGTTTCACGAACCACACTAACACATCATGTAAAAAAAATTATATAATAAAATTAAAAAAGAGTTAAAAAAATATTAAACAATGTAAATAATAAAATTTCTTTATGCATTTGGAATGACCATTAGCAAATACATTCATATATGGATATTACATGTCATTTGATTGATGATTTTTGGATACTTTAAAAAAGATTACTTGTATTTAGAATTTTTAATGATCCACACGCATCCGCAAATACTTCACAAATTATATTTATAATATTAGAATAATATAATTTAGTTAATAAATTGTTTTCAATATCATTTGATTATGTCAATTTTTTTATAAACTGATACTACTTCTTTTCATTTATATCCACATCATTGGACAATATGTGAAAAGATTTGTAATATTTTAAAAATATTTAATAATGTTACTTTACAATTATCTAGTGTTTATTCCCCAACTTCTTATTTGGTATTATTAAATTATTGTAATATTGCATCAATTTTACATGATAACATTAACTTCGAAGATGAAAATTTAGTAAATTGTGCTTTATCAATACAGTTGAAATGGAAAAAATATTTTTTTGAAATTTCAGATATTAATTTAATTGTTGTTGTGTTTTACTCTAGATTTAAATTAGATGGTTTACAAGATATGTTAATAATTTATTATAATGTTTTAACACATTATGAAAATGATTATACTCTAGATAGAGGAAATATTATATTTAAAGTTAGAACACTTTTAAATAAATTTTATAATAAATATAGTTCTAAATATGGCTCACAAATAACTCAAATTAATATACATAAAACTAGTAGTAGTAGTTCTAAACTTACGGCAGCACAATTTTTACTTAGAGAATGAACTAAACGTCCTAGAGGATCCTCAAGTTCCAGCCAGGAACTTGAGAGTTATTTTAATATTTCATTTGAATTTAATGAGACAAAAGATGATGGAAAGTTCGATATTTTGCAATGGTGGTCGCAAAAGGAGCAAACGTATCCAATTTTATCCATGATGGCGAATGAGATACTTGTTTCACCCGCCTTAACCGTTGTAGTGGAGCAAGTTTTCAATGCGGGAGGTAATATATTGAGTGAGAAACATTCAACCTTATCTCTCGAGAATTTAAAAGCCCAAACATATTTTGATAGTTGATCAAGGCCTCTCTACTAAAACAAGGTCAGCCGGATTCAGAGGAAGATCAAGAGAAGGACACAGACGGAACAACGATAGGAACGAGTGGGAGTGATTGAGCCACACCACTTCCTAAGATAAGAAGGGTTAAAAGGTAAGAGAACTACGTGAATTTTAATTCCTCTATACCCTAAAAGATACGTAGGCAATTTAAATTTAAGTTCAAACCCTTTTTTATTTTTAAAATAGTTTTTAATTATATATTTTAAATTTTAGCTAATATTTTTTAAAAAAATTAAGTGCAAATTTTTTATTAAAATTTAAGTTTAAACTTTAAGATTCAAGTTGAGCATCTTTTTTTTTTAAGTTTATTATAATTAGAATATTTGATAATTTAAATTTTAGGTAACATTTTATTTTCAAATTTAAGTTAAAGTTTTTTCATTAACTTAAAAAATTAACAATATTTTCATTCAAATTTAAGTTCAAAATTTTTCATTCAAATTTAAGTTTAATATTTCAATCCCTTATTTTTGTTTTTTAAAAATTATAATTTCGTAAATTTAATGGTTAGTTAAAAAGTTATAACTTTTTAAAATATAAGTCAAAATTAAAAAAAATTAAAAAAATTCAAGGGTCGAATCCCGTAATCGGAATCAACCTGCCGGTTTCGAAACTCGGACCGCAACTTGTCGGTTACAGTTAAAGATTCAAATTATGGAATCAATAGTTCCAAATTGAAAACCACGATTTTAAATCGTGAACAGACCTATTTGTAACGACTTGTGTTTTTCAAAAGTGCTGAAGTTTAACAATTTTTTGAGAAGTGACTATTGGTAAAGATGGAAATTGTTTGGAAATTGACTTGAAAAGTAATAAATTCAGTCAAATGACTAATTGACAGTCGTAAAGCCAACGCTGGGCTTAAAGTATCCTGGACTCTTCCATCAATCTAGCCCAATTATGTTGGTCCAAGTTCCGAAGCCCAAGCCCATCTCAAATTTTCCTTCAAATGGCGGTTTCGATTCTGAAAAGAGCCGGAGAGAAGATCGGACTCACCATGCGAAAGCAAGTGCTATCTTTAACGGAAGCCGCTGCTGCTAGAATATGCCAACTCCTCGAGCAGCGCCAGCGCTCTTTCCTCAAGCTCGGCGTCAAGGCTCGGGGCTGCAACGGCTTATCCTACAACCTCAATTATGCCGGTGAACTCCGCTTGCTCCGCCTACTATTTTTTGTCGATTTTGTTTTTTCTGCTTATGTTCGTATATTTGGTGTGTACAGTATAAATTTTGAAAACTGGTTCAATTTGTTCGATTTTTTTAGGGTAAGAGTTGGAGCGAATTTGTTAGCATTAATTTAGGGATTTGTAAATGATTTTGGTTGAATTAGTTTATAATTTGATAATCTTGACATGATGAAATTTGATTTGTTATATAGGAATATTTGAATTATTTGCCAAAAGAAAAATAGTGTATTAACAGCTTTTTGCCGGGTGCAAATTATATTCTTTCGAATTGGCCTTAGACTCCTTTTTCTTCAAGGAACCTAATGAAATACTTAAGGATGGTTTGGATTAATTTAGTGAATTTCATGTAAATTGTACAAATACCTTCGTGAGGATCGGCTTATTGCCTTTATTATACCTTCTTTATATTTTAGATACGGACAAGTCATGAAATAAGCGTGGTTGTGAATTGTTGTTCCCCAGCTGTTTTTTTGTTCTTACAATTTTTGTGCAATTGTTTTTTCCTTGTTGAACATTTATTTGCTTCTAAGACTGGCAGCCTCTTAAATGGCGTCAGTGCGGCAATGGGTTTTAATTTAGCAGATGAAAGTGACACTTCTTTTGCTTCTTAGATGTCCATGAAAATATTTTTGAACTAAGAAAATATACGTACCTAGAAATACTTTTACAGTCATCAAATAAACCAAACATATGATGGCAGTAAATCTAGCAAGTTTTCGTTTCTTTTCTTTGACGTATGTGATATCGAGTATCTATTACCAACAATCTTTTATGAGAGATTGGAATTTATATATCTTTTACATTTGTGTTGCAATCTTTGGTGTACTGTTTCTTCTAAATATTTGTCAACACGTCTGAGTATTGAATAAAATTTCGTAGATTGAATTACCAATTACCACTTTTCCTGTGTCTTCTTCCTTGGTTTCTACCACCACTCTTCCCTTTGCAATTTGTTGGGTTGAGTTATTATTTTCTTGATCACAGTCTCCTTAGTCTTTTTGCTCTTCTAAGTCTTCCTTTACTTGAAAGGCTTGCTTGAGGCTTTGGTTTGGAATCTGCTCATCCTTCTTTCTTGGGCTTCTAGTGACCCATGACTTCAACCAATGAAAGCTTTGACAAGTCTTTAGACTCTGACGGCGGGGATCATGTGTTTCCCTCATCCAAAGATTTTTGTTAATCAATATTATTGTTACCAATTTTGGTTTGGGTAGGATGAGGGAAGGGCTACCTGGTGGGGATCAGTTATAGATCTCTATCAGTCTATTGAAATCACAAAATAGGGTGGAAGTGCTGGAAATATGAAATAATTCCTAAATCACTTTAAATGATTTATTTATTTATTTATTTATTTTTTTGGTGGGGTGTGTGTTTGTGAGGTGTTGTTGGGCAGGCATTCAGTCAGTTTAATAAATGGATTTCAGGCAGCATATTATACACTAAAACCACGGAATGATCAAGGAAAGAAGAATTTACTCATTTGAAGACTTCATTGCTCTTCAATCATATTTTTCCTCTCCATTTTGTGTTGTTGCTGTTCAATTTGTTTTGAGTCGTTTATTTTCTTATATTCACAGATGAGAAAGGAAAGTTTGATGAGTTGGTTGAGGACAAAGGAGTGAAGATATTAATTGATCCAAGGGCCCTAATGCATGTTGTAGGAACCAAGATGGATTTTGTAGATGACAAACTGAGGTATAATATATTTTTCCCTTTCCTGTTGCAGATCAATCTGAATTGAGCTCAATTTTGTATAGCTAGTTTCATACTATATGTTTGCTTTTATAAAACATGTTTCTCTTCACATATTTGGAGGGGTGGTACTTACCTTCTCAAGTAATTTGTGGAGGAATGGAAATTAAAATTTGTTCCAGCTGTTTTTTTATTTCCCGATAAGAAAACAAAAATAAACTGAGGGAACTGATTGTACCTTGAACCCATAACTATTTGAGTTACAGGTTTTCAATTTTGGAAGGAAATTAAAAAAAAAAAAATACTTCTCTTTATTACTTTCCATATCTTCCTTTTAAGTCCAAATAAATGAAAGAGAACCATTAGCTCTTCACATTTTTATCTATATTCCCTTTTCTTTCACTCTCTTTTCTTTGCTTTTCTTTCTCCAAACCTTACATGCCAATTGTAAATACTGTGAAATCAATTTCAGTTATGTTTCTAGATTATAAAATTTCACGTACCATATTATTTTCTGGGGTCTTGCTAAACCTGACACTTGTTGCAGGTACCAGTTAAAATGTCAAATTCTGACATCTCTATTTTTCTCGTGAGCAGATCTGAGTTTATATTCATCAATCCAAATTCCACGGGCCAGTGTGGCTGTGGAGAATCCTTTATGACAGTGAGCAGCTCTGAAGCAGCTAAGCGTGGTGGTAGCGCAGGAACTTAAGTTATATCAACTTCATTTACATTTCTAATACCTATCTATGTATGCACATTTATTAGAGGTAAGCAATGTCTTTCTAGATCGTACTTGGCTTGTGGATAGGCTTAATAAGAACCTCATTTTTTTGGGGGGTGGGAGGAATTTAACTTCGCATCATAGCGACACTTGTTGTATCTTTTGTGCTTTGGTGATGTAAATTCTGTTTTTGTTTATGTTGATTTGTCATTGTATCAATGATGTAGATAAAACAAAATTAAAATAGATGATGTAAATTCTTTTTTCGTTTATGTTGATTTGTCACTGTATCAATGATGCAAATAAAACAAAATTGACATTCCTCTTGTATTTTACTTCGGCTGATTGACTTTGTCCTGAAGACATTTTTTATTATAGATTATGCTTCTATGTATTATTTCTTTCATTACCTCCACTTACGTTAAACAGCTTTCGGTTGAGATCATTGCACCCTTCTGATCATGGGTTTTCATTCTCTTTTTCTTTTTTCTAATATTCTCTCCATTCTGATGAAATACAAAGATGATCTAGCTTGGGAACCATAATGTGTGCGCCTAAATCATCTGAACTATACATCTTGGACTTTGTTGGAATGTACAAATTACTGAGTCGTAGGCAGCAGCACAACAACCTGGGTACAACTTTGGAACAGGGTCAACTAGAGAATTGGTGGGCTTTGTTTTAACAGCTTTACATGTTGAGCATTAGCAATGTGATGGTAGAAGAAAACAAACATACCCGTTCTAACGAATCCATTGATCCAGATTTTGATCAATACCAAGTGCTGCTTGCGACAATAATATGGAATCTGCATGTTTTTCAAGAATTGTGCGCAGATATGGAATCTGGATGTATCGCAAGATTCGTGTGCTAAAATAATGTAGGAATCATAAGTGAAACAGTAGTAATACAATGGTGTCGAAATCAAGAGAGTGATTCATCATTGATTCATTGTTGCTTTCATTGTTTCTTTCCAGAATACGCAACACACTGAGATCACTTGTTAACAGTTGATTAGGATCTGCGAGCCTTGCACTTAACCATGCTCAACTCTACAAGTCCTCATTTCATAGCTAAATTTCACCAGCAGATACCTAGCAATGCACATAAAAAGGATGTGGCTTATCCCAATCAGAGGGTTACATCCCTGTCGGGGTCCAGTCACAAGAAACAATGGCAGCTTGCAGGAACTGGTTTCAAACTAGTACTATTTGCATTCAATGGGGACAACCCCAACATTAGAAAATTACGCTGCAGCAATATGATTATATATTCAGTACCCTTTATTTCATGTATGTTGCCTCTGCGCTACTATGATCAGCTGTATACTGTCAATAAGAGGTCACACTTGGCTGTTATAAGTGTCAAAGATCACAGTTAGCCATAGCCTCCATGGCAAAGAAACAACAGGATATATAGTGCCAATATGAATAGAGAAAGAAGCAAATAGACCATCTTATTAAAGAGAAGAAAATAATTGCCAAATATGTTCTTCTTTGATAAGCAATTTTTGGGAAATTAAGTTTATAATTGCAATACAATGAAGAAACAAAGTAACTGTTCTGTGTTTCCCAGCCTATGTAATTAAGATTGTTCAGAGGCATTAGATAAGATTACCGAACTTGCACCAGATTCTCCATATCTTTTAGGGGGAGATAATCGGTGCTTTGACCATTCTTCCAAGGCCTTGCGGTGAAGAGCATTCATACGAATGCAAGGGCGTTTTTCTTTGATTATCTTTTCTGCACTTTTCCAATCTTCTGCCAAGCCAAGAGCAACCAACAGCGCGCACATTACTGCCACACTTCGTCCATGACCTGAAGTGACATGATTTTTAAATAAGAAATTAGCTAAAAGTTCTTTACTCAATCATACCCAGCAGAATAGCTGAGTGCGAACCCTGTTGTCAGCCTAGAGTATGTTAAAAAGCTGTATAGCATGAAAGTTACAATAATAGAAACAGTAGAATTACACAAAAAACATTTTACGAAAACACAAGAACAGTTTTTAACAAATGCAACACTCTAATCTAGTCTAATCAGTGAGCGATCACTTTTTCAGTTCAACTTAAAAGAGCTCAGCTTCTGCATCAACCTACAAGTGATGGATGAGAGGACTTTTTAGTCTTGCCTGGATTCATGAATTAAACAAGTTCGCAATGAGTTTCGAACCATATTTAATTTTCAAATTAACAAACTTCAGCGTAAAAAAATTCATTCTGATTGAATACAGAATTATAAAAGACCAAAGTCTTCCATCTTTTTCTTAGTTATTTTATTCTGCTGACAGCTGCCGGAAGAAAGTTGTTTGAACTTCTGCATTTGTTTCCTATCAATGGCCATGAATTGGAAAGGGAAAATAATAAAAGATTTATCTTCTCGTCTAAGTTTATCAATATTATTCCCAGGATAGCTTAGTGGGGATGTAAAGGAGAACTCCAAAGGGTGTTTGCAGATATTCATTTTCTCAAAGTTTATGGGTGACTTTTCTGGGTATAGTAAGTTGAGAATAACTAGTTTTGTCATTTAGTTGCATTGATGCCACCAAGTTTGTAGACATTGCAAGGAGACTTTTTTCGAAAGGGCAAATGCTAGTTACCCCCTTGATGCAGTGAGTTGGGAAAACATTCATTTCATTAGTTTTATTTTACAATTTATGCCAGCATACAGAATACCTAGGTTGGTGAGTTGATATCTACCAGTTCATTTTGGATCCATCATTATTCCCTCACTCACATTTTTATAGCATATTGAAATACCAATTGGCCATGCTCATTTTAGAGTTATTTAACTACATTTCTACAGGCAAATACACTTAATCTGTGAAAGCAAGTTTCCAGTTTATTGGCCCAAAATACCCATTTGATATTCACATTTTCCTTTTCTGAGCCAGCCAATTAAGGAAAATTATAAGTTTGGCACCAGTAAAAGTTGGCTAAAATTAAATGAGAAAGGGTGATGTAATGGTCTCGTTGGAAAACATTCTTATCACATGCGAGACTGAAGGAAGTTGGGAGTCAAAATGATGCAATAGCACTAACACAAACAAACTAAGTTGGTAGCCTAGACCCAAAACTATTCTTCCCACCTCATTGAAAAAAAACATTCTGGTCGAAATGTATGTGCCCCCATATTGACCAATGGGGCCTTGACAACAATCGAATCAAATTTATGGGTCCTTTCTTTCCCATAGTAAAATTACTCTGATCTAAGTAAGTCCAAGCTTGCATAATGTTCATAGTACATGGCTCTGACTATTAAGAAACTTATCCGTGGTTTAACTAGGAAGAATGACAGTCAAGAAATACTAATTTAAGTTCCCAACTAGGATCCTACTTCGTAAGCTATTGAGGTCTTTAGATATAAAGTATTGGAGTAACTGATTAGAAGGAGAATCTTGTCATGACTGCGCAATTTCACACACACACCCCCAACCCAAACACACTCTTCCTCATTCTGACAAAATCTTGAATGTAAGTATATATTTTTCTTCCCACATTATCGAGTGTGTCATGGCCTCTAAATTATTGCACACATCAAGTGTACCTCAACCTGTCATTCGAAGGTTACTTCCATGTAAAATAACTTGATGTCTAATACGAAATTAACGAAAAATTAACAAATGTATTCAAATTTAAATGAGGATAGAACTCTATCTTTGGTGTAAACTAGTAGCATCTCAGTTCAGTATTCTAACAGAACAATTGCACGTAGAAGAGAGGTTATAAACTTACACTAAAAAAAAAAAAAAAAAATTGTAATGGAGGTAATCGTGGATCTTTTATTTACATGGTGGACCATCAATCAGGATGGCATAGATAAATAAGAAAAAACCATCTCACAAGCTAGCTATCCACTCTGTCAGAAAGGGGACAATTATCATTGCTGAATTTATGTTTAAAAATACAGAAGTAAGAAAATTCAGCACTTCTACAACCAAATCAGCGGGCGGCATTCAGTAAGTTGTGGCTTATGCTGTGTCCATTGAATATAACGAACAGGAAAAAGATAAAAGAGACTTTTCCTATGATAGTGGCACAATATGATCATTCTTATTTTAATAAAGAATGGGGGCATGTTGCCACATTAAAAATGTTGTGCTATGTTTAGAGTCATTTTTCATTTTCATTCTGTGTAAATATTCTCTGAAAATGTTTTGAGAAGATTCCTACGAAAATGTGCAGCAATGGAAAAGGGTTTGGATGAGTGAGCTGCAAAATTTAACCTATTGAATTGACATGTAGATCATTTTGAGAATAACAAGTTTGGTTTACTTATCATCAAATGTAAAGTAAATAGTGTTTTCTAAAATGGAGTGTAGGCTTTGAAAACAGGATTGAAAATTATGGTGCAAGCTTTGAAAAATAAGAGGACTTCTGAAAATATTTTCAAAACAAAATCCAGAAAATGAGTAAAAAGAAAGTGTTCCGACTGAAAATGCAGAAATGATGTGGAAAATGAAACCAAACATAGCCTTGTGTTTTCAAAACCAATATCTGTGATTCCTGGATCATTAACACTACATAATGACAGTAGCACTGGTGGTGGCAAGGTTATTCAAGAAGCAAAAGTTAAAATTTTTGAAATCAGAATAAGCACAGGCAATCTACCTTTATATAGAGCGATTAGTATAAGAAACTATACTGAATTTTTAAAAGGAAAGCTCCAAATTCAGCAAATAACTAAATCACATCTTGACCACCCTTTCCTAAAATGGACAAGAAGTGTCCTTGTTCAGGCACTCAAGAATGATTAAAAGCTGAAGTAACTTACATATTAAGCATTATCCAAGACCAACACAAGACAAACATATAATACACTGTCATGAGAATTGAAATATTGATCACATATGTAATACTGTAAATGGAATGAAAATTGGCCTCCAGGGTTAATAGCATACCATACGCACAGTGGATAAAAATGGGAGTCTTCTGAGCTCTTTTCCTACAAGCCCAGTTCACAGCAGTCTCAATCTCACCAGGCTGAGGTGCCCGCGTATCCCATGTAGGAATACACAAATACGCATTCCCTGAGATTTCCTTTCTCCTTGGCAATTCACAGGTGCAATCAATGATGGCAGGGTTACCAGGTGGCAATTTATCAGGTGAATAAGGCCACCCTCCTACATACAACCCTTCACAAATCTCAGTATATGGAGCCTCCCCACTTGTAAACCTTCTAACAGCTGAAAAAGCTCTCACAAAATACAAGTATGGACTGAACATAATCAATGACCACAAGGGAAACCTCCCATCTGAGCCTTTCCCCAAAAGTATGGGCAGATTGATGGATGGATGGGAAGCAATTGCAACCAAGAAAGATACCAAAGATGCATACAAGAATGGGATTGATAACAAAGTGAAGCGAAGTATTCTAAGAGATGCAAAGAAAATGAATAAAGTTGCAGCCTTTAGGCCTATGAGAGAAGATAAACCCACACCCATTGCTTCTGTTGAATCAATACACAATATTAATGAGAAGAATCGAAGAAATCTTGAAAAACAATCGGGTTTGAACTTCGAGTCTAAACCATTAAGCATAAAATGATTACACAGAAAACACAATCCAGAAAAAAACAGAAGATTTCAGAACCCAGTTGAAGAAGAGTGAAATCCAATCAGAAATCAAGATTCAGGATTGCTCTGAAGAAGATCAGGAAATAATGGAGTTCTCATACGTTTTGGTTTGTGGCGTGGGAATGAGGATTCAAGTTCGGGTCAACCCTAGATGAGTTGTGGTGCTCAAGCGTTCCGAGCTCATTTTAACTCTAAGTGCGCTCTTAAATTTTAAATCTCGATTAAAATTGATAAATTATAACTCGAAAATAACAAAAAACTCATTTCATAGAAAAAAATTGTTGAGAATTCTATTTTTAGTGATAATGAGTGAAAATTTGTACTAAAAAAGTAAAAGAAAATGAGATACAATGAAGAATTGTGTTGGCTATGACACATGGTGAGGATGAATAATAAATAATGGAGTTCGACATGAGAAAGAAAAAGAAAAGGATGGAGAATTTGATCTAATAATCTCTATCTTTTCCATTCTATCAGATCTAAGTATGTTTAAGGCTCAATTCTGGGAAAATAAAAATAATCATCTCATTGAAAAAATTTCAAGACACATTAAAAAAATGATCATTTTAAAATTTAATTGATTAAGTTAAATAATAGCAAAGTATAACTTAAAATACGATCGTTAGTCGTTTGAAATATATTATAGTAATTATTTAAATTTTTATTTATTTTTACTACACTCTCTAAGTCACTCCCGCTTCAAATATTTTGAGATTTTGGCGCTTACATACTCCCGCTCTTACCTATACTTCCATTTTATGTGACTTAGGGTCAAGGACCAATTTTAATTTACAAGTTTTTTTGTCACTTCATTTTCTAAAATATTCTTTTTTTAAAGACTACTGTCTCAATTAAAATAGTTGTGACACCATTAATTTTTTTAAAATAGTTGTGACACCATTAATTTTTGAATCATTATTTTATTAGGACAATAAAGTGAAGATATACAAAATTTTAATAACCATTTCAAATTTCATCTAAAATTACAAGTTAGATCAAACAAGATTGAGTAAAAAAATAATTTGGTACATGAACTTTTGAAATGCTCAATTAGTACATTGTCACTTGAATTTGGTTTAATTTTTCTTGCAAAGATTATGCCCCCTCATAACAATTTAGAAAAAATAAATTTGTAATTCATCTATGAAGATGGAAAAGAAAGAAATATAAAGAAATTTTGGTAATTTTAACCCTATAATCTAGACTCCTTTTTTAAGTTTTTATAATGCAAAATTATCTAAGACATTATACTTTGTTAGTACTACTAGATTAGTAATACAAATATTTCATTTAATTCATACAACGTGTATTTTGATATAGTAGACTAATAATAACTACTCTACTTTATATTTAATAAATCGTATTATATTTTAAATTTTTTATATGAGCATTTCTCTTTTATATATGGTCACCACAGGAGAGCAAATTCAAATAGAGAAATGCATATTATATATGGATGATTTTCATCAAGTTAAGGTGATATTCTACCATTAATTGTATTTTTTTTCCGCGCCCATCGAAAAAATAAAATTGATTATTCATAAATTAAAGAGTTGAGAGGCTCAATGCTACTATTTTTTAACAATTTAAACGTTTTATTTTCACACTATTATAAATATAAAAATAATGATCAAATATATACATATATATACGCGCTCCATTATGTAGTTTTAATGGACTATTATATAGAATTTTTCTCTATAAGAGTGACTCTAATAATGTTGTTACACAATTACGTATAATAATATTTTTATAATTTTAATATGAAAGAAACAAAATTTTACTCTCGACAAAAAGTGTATGCCATTTTGATATTTTCTTTTCTTCTCTATTTATATCCAAAAAGCTATTCAATTTTACTTCCCCACTTATTTTATTTTCAGCTTATAACAAGAATAATGCAAACCAAACATAAAAATTAAAAAAAGAAAAAGATAAAAATTACATCACATAGATGAAATTCCGAAAAAAAAAATCAATATAAAAAGTATATAAGAGTATCATTTCTTTAGATTTAAAAGTAAACAAACCAACATTAAAAAAAAAAGTACTTTATCTAAAAAAATTAATGACTTCAATAAAATAGAACATATCAAATTCGGATTTTATTAATTAAACTTTTAATATTGAGCCACAAACAAAGTATAATGAAGCTTGAATGATACTTTAATTAGTTTAGATTCTAATTCTTTAATTGTTGCTATCATATACTAATTAACTAAATTTACTACATACTCAAATATATAATAAATAATATAGTAAGTGGGATCTATTGAAATAGTATAATAAAATTATTAGAAAAAAGTACAAGGAGTATTCTATTGAATCATTTAGAGGAAAATTGATAAAGTACTATCTGACCCGACCGACGACCCGGGTACTGAACCATGTGAGAATCTGACATGTGTTGCCTTTTAAATCCCTTATCCGAAGGAAAGCATAATCCACTAATATTTAATGGAAATCTGAATGTGATGGTGGCAATGGGAATGGAAAAAGAAAATAGAGGAGCTCCACAGGTTCCTTTTTTTTCTGCCAACTTCCCATTTTCCAACCCCATCTTTCAGCAATCACAGGTATTCTCTCTCTGTGTCTCTCTCTCTTTTTTCCCAAGATAATGCTCCATGAGAACTGAACATAGTGAGGAACTAGTAACTAATGACTACACCTTTTTGTGCTGAGTTCTTTCCTCAAGGTCTCATTTTTACCCAACAGAAACTCAGTACTACAAAGTCTCACCACAACTCTCTTTTAAGATGCAGAAGCCACAGTGAACCCAAGATTAGAAATTATAGAAATCCACAGAGGGTTAAGGTTTCTACTGAGACTAGACCAACTCATCTGCCCACCTATAATGACTTTAAAGAAGCCCATTTTGTGAAACTGCTCCATAGGTCTTGCAAAGCAGGGAATTATGATGAGGGTCTTTATTTTCTTGAGTGCATGGTGAATTTGGGTCACAAAGCAGATGTAATTATTTGCACAAAGCTAATCAAAGGGTTTTTCAACTCGAAATGTGTGGATAAAGCGGTTAAAGTGATGCGGATTCTGGAGAGATATGGTGAACCTGATATATTTGCATACAATGCATTCATTAGTGGCTTGTGTAAAGTGAATCAGATTGATTCAGCTAATGAAGTGTTGAGTAGCATGAGAGCTAGAGGATTTGCGCCTGACGTGGTGACGTATAATATTATGATAGGCAGTCTTTGCAATAGGGGGAAGCTTAATTTAGCAATGAAGATGATGGATCAGTTAATAGAAGATAATTGTCAGCCTTCCGTGATTACATACACGATCCTAATTGAAGCAACGATTCTTGATGGGGGCATTGGTGAAGCAATGAAACTTTTTGATGAGATGTTGTCTAGAGGGCTACAGCCTGACATGTATACCTACAACACAATAATTAGGGGAATGTGCAGGGAAGGGTTGATGGATGAGGCCTTTGAGTTTGTTAGGAGCTTGACGACTAGAGGTTGCAAGCCGGATATAATATCGTATAATATTTTGTTAAGGGCATTGCTGAATCAAGGAAAATGGGATGATGGGGAGAAGCTGATGAAAGAAATGTTTTCAACAGAGTGTGAGCTAAATGTGGTTACCTACAGCATCCTGATAAGTGCTTTGTGTCGGGATGGGCAATTGGACGAGGCAATCAACTTGTTAAAGCTTATGATCGATGAGGGACTAACTCCTGATACTTACACGTACGATCCATTGATTTCAGCACTGTGCAAAGAAGGAAGATTAGATTTGGCAATTGCATTCCTGGATTACATGATTACCAGTGGTTGTTTTCCTGATATAGTGAACTACAACACAATACTGTCTGCATTGTGTAAAAATGGTAATGCTGATGAAGCTTTGGAAGTTTTTGGTAAGCTTGCTGAGAATGGGTGTCCCCCGGATGTGAGTACTTATAACACAATGGTAAGCGCATTGTGGAACAATGGGGAAAGGACTAGAGCCTTGAGACTGATTACGGAGATGATTTCTAAAGGAATTAATCCTGATGAGATTACTTACAATTCACTTATATCATGTCTATGTAGAGAGGGGATGGTGGATAGCGCTATTGAGTTGTTAGGGGATATGAAGAAGAGTGAATTTTTACCAACGGTTGTCACTTACAACATTGTGCTTCTTGGACTATGCAAAGCTCACAGAATTGATGATGCTATTGCAATGCTAGCAGAAATGGTTAAAAAGGGTTGCCAGCCGAATGAAACTTCTTATGTTCTAATAATTGAAGGTATTGGTTTTGCAGGATGGCGAGGGGAGGCCATGGAGCTTGCAAATACTCTCTATAAGAAAAATGTTATTTCCAATCAATCCTTGAGACGTTTGAATAGAACATTTCCCATGATTGATGTTTATGGAGGCTTCACTAAAACAGATATTAAAAGCTAATTTTGTGTTTCCTCTGATTTTCTTTTGCTTTTAATCTCTATTGATTAGTTTTCTATTTCTTGAAGCTCTAATTTCTTTCTGCTTCCTCTGTTTTCTGTTGAAATAGCTAAGCATGATTTTTACAGTTTTCCCCAATTGTGATCATGAGCAGTATAAGCCATTGAATATAAAAACTTCTTGACAGATCTCCAGATTTAGTTGGCAACAAAAATGAATGGACCTAGAAATTTTGACAGACTTTCATAGAACTAGCCTCCAATAATTGCAAGGTTTCTTACTGTTTATTTCCTCCATTAAGTTCATAGTGAGTGAGAAAATTACATTGAGATACACAGCAGAATTGTTGTTTTCTTGGATGAACAAATTGAAACGACAAAAATACATATTGCTAGAGCAAAAGCAGCCCCTTATAGTCAGTTGGTTCCACTGATAGATTTCTGGGACTCGACTTGTAACACTTTACAACCAGAGGATGCAGCAGCATCTGAAGACTGATGTTTATGTGCACGAGTTGAAATGACTCTGTGCATGGCTTCCATCAGGCTTTTCACCTTCTTCTTATCATTTGCTGAGTTCTGAATACCACTGCTATCACAACTATCCTCCAGCATGAAACTTGGCTCATCTTGGCACTTGTGAAGCCTGAGGTACTTCATGATTTGCAAATGTTCATAGAATGTGAATTTCAACTTGGCATCAGCAAGAATGAATCAGCATATATTTATATAGCAGCAGTGCAAACTGGGATTAAGCATGAGGACATAGGAAATGACAATAGATCCAGGAAAATAATGCAGTTTCAGATTAGGTGGTTGTACCTTTCATTGACATCAAAGTCATTTTACCTTTTTGGCAAAACTGTTGGATTTTGGTTTTAAGTTAAGTAGGAATATTCATACTACTAGATACGTATGTTATACGTTACACGTGTATGGATAAAAATCAAATTTCTCATTTTATATAAAATATAACATTTGAACGATGGATTTATACAAGTGTATGTATACCAAAAATAATATCTACAATACTAATTAAGTACAAGCTTTTGTTATGGTTATTTCTTTAGTAATTTACGTTTGGATAGAGGAATTTGGAGCTAAAAATCGAATCTCTAATATTAAATCCATCACAATAATATAAAAAATAACTCAAAGTTTGTGTCAAATGATTTGAAATTTATTATGACTTAAAATTATCTGAACAAATCAATAAATTTGTTATTATAAATTTTGAAATCTGTAAGTTTCAGATTCTTAAATCCAAACTGGCCTTAAAACTTGAAATTTTCTGAACAAGTTAATAAATTTGTTATCACAAATTACTATAAATTTAAAATCCTTAAGTTAAATCCTTATATCCGAACTGGACTTAATTCTTTTTTTTTTTCTTTACTTCACAGTTTTTCCTAATATTTGCTGGTCATAATTAATCAGAAATGGTCAACCATTGTTATTAAATGAGTTTGTACATTAAAAATTGATATAAAGTTTCTTACGATGGTTGCAAGATGAGCCAAGCAAAGTAGAGATTTAACAAGTCGATATAGAGTCCAAATATAAGTATTAGACTCGTGAACTTTTAATTACTTTGATTTAGTATTTCATATGATTAAAATACTATTTCCTATAATAATTATTGACACATAATTAGGAATAGTTAGAATTAATTTAATACAAATTTCTCCAACTTAAATGGCGAAAATGAAGGGAAAAAAAAAATTTCTTCCGTGACTTAAGCAAACTCGATTTTCTACTATCCAGATCTCAAGTCTAAAGTTGCTAGCTCGACATGCTCCAATTTGAACTTATGCTTACAACTATTTAAAGTATTAGAGTATCGATCTTGATTCGTTTAAAACTATACGAATAATTTTGTTATAATATGATTTATGGACTTCTAAATTCAAATTTTCATAAAAAGTCTACTTAAACCAGTTACTCATCAATATAAAAAAAATTTATGAAGTTTGGACAAAATAGTTTTCATATGACAAAATGTATGAAACAACCATTTTTTTTTCTACAGTGATTTATTTTCTCGTTGCTTGTAATTGTTCGAGATATCTAAGTATTTAAAATTAATTGAGTAAGCGCTTCATTTATAGGGATGGTAACTGGGTAGGGGATTTGATGTGGGTTTGTCAAAATTCGAGATCCGTCTTGCCCCAAACTCGTCGGATCCAAGTTAGACCCGTTAAATTCATTTTATAATTTTAAAAATAATAATATATTTTTAAAATAACACCACTAAAATTTTTTAAAAATGTATTTTTTAAAAAAAATTTTACACACACACACAGAGATATATATATAAATATATATTAAAATAAAAATAAATAAATAAATAAACGTGGCGGGTTCAAGGT
Organism: Paulownia fortunei; assembly: GCA_019321725.1. Taxonomy (NCBI): domain Eukaryota; kingdom Viridiplantae; phylum Streptophyta; class Magnoliopsida; order Lamiales; family Paulowniaceae; genus Paulownia; species Paulownia fortunei. The sequence goes on from CM033114.1 coordinate 18,341,332, forward strand.
GAATGAGTTTAAAAATCAAAAATCAAAATCCACTTTGACTAGTTTATAATTTTAAAAATCCGTCCAAGTGGACAAACCATCCCTATTCATTTGTTGTTTTAAACTTACCTTTAAGTGATATTGATTTATATTACTATCTAAAGAATAGAAAAAATAGAAGAAAATACCATGCTCTTTTATTTATGACTCGTTCTATTGTTATCATTTTTCTGATTAATAAAAAATAAGAAATGACAGAGCAATAATAAAATTTTGAGTGAAGGAGAAAATTCATAAAGAAAATACAAAATATTCTATAAAATCAAATAAAAAGAAAATAACTCAAATCGTTCAAACAAAAAAAAGAACTATTCCAACCAAGAACTTAAATAATTATAGTTTTAGTAAAATTATTACTTAAGATTTGAATATTCAATAATTTTACTTCTTTAAATTTTATACTTGGAATTAAAAATCAAGGTACAATAATAATAATAAGTAAATGAAATAAGTAAAATATATTTTTATTATATTTTATTATCAAAATATTTATTATGGTCATAGTCTTTTATGTACGACACACACGTGTTTTTAACTCGTAAATTCTAAGTGATTATAATTTTATTATGTTAAAAAAATGGTCAAATATTTTTTTTATAAAAAATGAAGGGTGCTTAAATTATGCAATTGTCAATTAAGGTGTCTAATTTAATTTTTTGTCTAATTCCTTGACTAAATTCTACCAACTCATATTTTTTTAAGCCTATATAAACCCCATTAACTCTCATTTGTAGAGCATTCCAAAATTAAAAAATTAAAAAAAGTTTGAGATAAAAGCTTAAAAGAAAGCTTGTGAAAGAATTTTGTTAAGAAAAATTCTTGTGTGGGTTGTGAGCTGTAAGTGTTGTAAACACTTTGTATATTTTTTCCATTTAGTAAAATAATCTGCAGCAAATCCGGAGACATAGGCATAATTAGCCAAATTCCGTTATCAAATTTATGTGTATTATTTTCATCGTTATTTCTCATTTTCACTAATATGATTTATAGAGAATTTTCATAATTTCCCAACAATTGGTATCAAAGTTCCAAGAATAGTCAGAAACAATTCGAAGGAAGTTAGATTTGATTAGGAGTGATGGCCACAGATGAAGGGAAGATGAAACTTGAGAAATTCGATGGCGCAAATTTTAGGTTCTGGAAAATGCAAATAGAGGATTATCTGTATGAAAGAAGTTTATATCAACCTCTCTCAGGGAAGAAGCCAGATGCTATGAAGGAAAAAAACTGGAATCTTCCTGATAAACAAGCCCTCGGAGTTATCCGATTGATGTTATTCCGCAATGTTGCTTTCAACATAGCAAAGGAAAAGATCACGGCGGGTCTTATGGCGGCTCTCTCCAGTATGTATGAGAAGACATCAGCCTCAAATAAAGTTCACTTGATGAGGCGTTTGTTCAATTTGCAAATGACGGAAGGCGCATCGGTAGCTCAACATGTCAATGAACTTAAAACACTCACAACCCAATTGAGTTCAGTTGGAATTGAATTCGATGAAAAAGTACGAACATTGATATTTTTGTCTTCTCTACCAGAAAGCTGGAATGTTACTGTCATGGTTGTGAGTAGCTCGTCGGGAAGTAATAAGTTGAAATGTGATGATGTTCGTGATTTGGTTCTCAGTGAAGAGATCCGATGAAAAAAGGCAGGTGAATCATCAACCTCTTCAGTTTTGCATACAGAGTCAAGAGGGAAAAATTCAGCCAGGGGGAATGGACGTGGCAGATCAAACTATCGAGGTAGATCAAAGGACAAGAGATCCAAATCTAGAAATCCTAATAATTCTCATATCTCGAAAACCATTGAGTGTTGGAACTGTAGGAAGATCGGGCACTACAAAAATCAATGTAAGAATGTACCGAAGGACCAGGAGGCGAAGACAGAGGTAAATGTTACTTCTACCTCAGGAGGAGATGATGCGTTTATATGCTCTTTAGAGAGCAAGGATGAGTCTTGGGTGTTAGACTGTGGAGCATCATTCCATGCTACTTCATAGAAAAAATCTTCGAGAGGTATGTCCCCAAAAACCTTGGAAAGATATATCTTGGTGATGATCAATCGTGTGTTATTGTTGGCAAAGGTGTAGTGAAAATTAAGTTGAGCGGGTCTGTTTGGGAGCTGAAGGATGTCAAGCATATCCCTAACCTGAGAATGAACTTAATCTCAGTATGGCAATTGGCTAGCGAAGGCTACACTATGATCTTCCATGGTGATGATTGGAAGATTTCAAATGGCACAATGACGGTTGCTCAAGGCAAGAAGAGTGACACTCTTTACATGACAACAGGGGCGCGTTGTTCGATTATAGTTACAGCAAACAATGAAACTCCAAATCTGGGCACCAGAGGCTGGGTCACATGAGTGAAAATGGGATGAAGATTATGCACTCAAAAGGAAAACTTCCAAGTCTACAGTCAGTTGAGATAGGCATGTGCGAAGATTGCATACTTGAAAAACAGAAGAGGGTCAACTTTCAAATAAGTGGTAGAACCCCAAAGAAGGAAAGGTTAGAGCTCGTTCACTCTAATATTTAGGAACCAACCACTGTCTCATCCATTGATGAAAAATACTATTTCATGACTTTCATCGATGATCACTCTCGAAAGGTATGAATTTATTTTCTAAAACATAAGTATGAAGTGTTTGAGTCTTTCAGGAGATGGAAAGCTATGGTTGAAAATGAGACAGGTCTGAAGATTAAAAAGTTCAGAACCGACAATAGTGGTGAATATGAAGACACCATATTCAAGAATTTTTGCTATGAGCACCGGATCAGAATGGAGAGAATCGTGCTGGGTACGCCTCAACACAATGGTATAACTGAGCGTATGAACCAAACATTGACAGAAAGAGCCAGAAGCATTCGTATACAGTTAGGTCTACCAAAGCTATTTTGGGCAGAAACAGTCAACATAGCAGCTTACTTGATCAACCGAGGCCCATCAATTCCATTGGAGTACATAATACCAAAGGAGGTATGGAACGGAAAAAAGGTAAAATTATCACATCTAAAAGTTTTTGGTTGTGTAGCATATGTGCATATTAGTGATCAAGGCAGGAATAAGCTTGATCCCAAATCTAAGAAATGCACCTTCATCGGCTATGGTGAGGATGAGTTTGGCTACCGCATTTGGGATAACGGAAACAAGAAGGTGATCTGTAGCAAATATGTGATTTTCGACGAAAGGGTGATGTACAAAGACATGCATAAAACAGACTCCAACGACTCAGTACAGAGTGAGCCAGTATTTGTAGATGTAAATGATGATGATGTCCTAGATAGTCCCGTGATGGAGCCGATTGTAGCAAGTTCTCAACTAAAGGAACCTGTTGGACAGAGCAGTGTGCAACAGTCCAATACACCACAGCCTCCTACTCCAGCTCCTGTATTTGAGAAGGTCTTCTCGGCCTCATGTGTCTAATAGAAGATACATAAACTATCTATTGTTGACTGATGGAGGGAAGCATGAATGCTATGATGAAGCTCATCATACTAAAGATGTCAGCAAGTGGGAGGTTGTCATGAAAGAAGAGATGAAGTCTCTAATCTCCAACCAGACATGGAACTAGTTGAACTACCCATGGAGAAGAAGGCACTTCATAATAAATGGGTGTACTAGGTAAAAGAGGAGTATGATGGTTCCAAGAGATACAAAGCTCAACTAGTTGTCAAATGATTCCAATAGAAGAAAGGAGTTGACTACACCGACATTTTTGCTCCCATTGTGAAGTTCAATACCATCAGAACAGTATTGAGTATTGTTTCAGTGAAGATTTTCATCTTGAACAATTGGACATGAAGACTGCATTCCTTCACAGAGACTTGGATGAGGAGATATACATGCACCAGCCATGAGGTTTCTTAGAAAAAAGGAAGGAGAACATGATATGCAAACTTAAGAAGAGCTCGTTGGCCTAAAACAAGCCCCAAGGCAGTGATTCATGAAATTTGACGGCTTTATGCACAGTGAAAATTTCTAGAAGTGCAACACTGACCACTGTTGCTACTTCAAAAGATATAGCTCTAGCTATATCATTTTACTACTATATGTCAATGACATGTTCGTAGTAGGTTCAAATATGGATGATATCAGAAGGTTGAAACAACAATTGTCAAAGGAGTTTGACATGAAGGACTTGGGTCCAACAAAGAAGATTCTTGGAATGAAAATCACAAGAGATAGGCATAGAGGGTTATTGCAGGCAAAATACATCAATCGTGTTTTGTAGAGATTCAACATGGGCAATGCCACACATTTGGCTAGGCACTTTCGCCTATCCAAGTATTAGTCCCCTTAGACGGATGAAGAGAAAGAATTCATGGCTAAGGTTCCTTATGCCTCAGCCATTGGAAGTTTGATGTATATAATAGTATGTACGAGACCAGACATTAGTCATGTAATGGGAGTTGTTAGCAGGTTTATGTCAAATCTAGGGAAAGCTTATTGGGAAGCAGTCAAGTGGATTTTGAGGTATTTACGAGGTACTGTAGAAAAATATTTATACTTTGGAAAATGAGAATTAAATGTACAAGGCTACGTAGATGCAGACTTTGAAAGTGAAGTTGATCACCGAAAAAGCACCACCAGTTATATATTCACTGTGGAAATTACAGTTGTTAGTTGAATGTCGCAGTTACAAAAGATTGTCACTCTATCCACTACAGATGCTGAGTATGAAGCAATGACTGAAGCCAATAAAGATATGATATGGCTTCAAGGTTTGTTAACTGAGTTGGGATTCAAATAAGAGAAGAATGTTTTGCACAATGATAGTCAGAGTGCAATACACTTGGCAAAGAATTCAACATTTCATTTCAAAATCAAGCATATTGGACTTCGTTATCACTTTATCAGATCTTTATTGGAAGATGAGGCGTTAATACTGGAGAGATCCAAGGAAGTCTTTGTCAACATATATGTTGACAAAGACGGTGGCTATCGACAAACTGAAGTTGTGTTCAACTTCAGTTGGTCTGCAAGAGTAACAAGACCGAAAAGATCTGCTGCATAAATCGAGGTGTGAAGACAAATTGAAACCAGTGTTCAAGTGGGAGATTGTTAAGAAAATGGTCAAACATTTTTTGGTCAAAAATAAAGGGTGCCTAAATCAGGCAATTGTCAATTAAAATGTTTAACCTAATTTCTTGCATAAATTCTATCAACTCATGTTTTTTTAAGCATATATAAACCCCATTAGCTCTCATTTGTAGAGCATTCCAAAATTAGAGAATTAGAGAGAGTTTGAAAGAAAATTTTAAGAGAAAGCTTGCGAAAGAATTTTGTAAAAAAAAATAAAAATCTTGTGTGGGTTGTGAGTTGTAAGTGTTGTAAATATTTTGTATATTTTCTCCTTTTAGTAAAGCGATCTGCAGCAAATCCGGAGACGTAGCCATAATTAGCCGAACTCCGTTATCAAATTTGTATATATTATTTTCATCATTATTTCGTTTTCTCACTAATCTGATTTATCGAAAATTTTCATAATTTTCCAACATGTTAAATCTAAATCAAAAGATGGAGTATGGTTATTTTCCTTTTCCATCATTGAATACAAATAAATGTTCTTGTTTAGGTCAAATTTACACTTTACAATGATCCTGAGTAAAATATTAAGTTAAATGTTTAATGTAAAATTATACTCTTTTTCATAATTAATGTTGCACTGATGTTAACATCATAGTTCAGAAACATCTTATAATCTTGTTACATTTAGTGAAAGGTGATTCTTCTTACATTCTCTTCTGGCAAAATAAAAACTAATTCCAAAGTTATCTTAATAATAATTGAAACGTGGTTAAGGATTAGTAATCATGTTCTATTCGAACTCTCACTTAAGCTTTTATTATAAAACATTAAGTATTATTTTGCTCTTGATATATTTACACGTCGGGGATCATGGCCTTAATCCTCCATCCTTTTAGGGGTGTTTAAAAAATAAAATAAAAAAGGAATAGTAATTCTATAAACTAAATTAATATCCCTTATATTTATGTAACTTTTCTTGCTGTATTTTCCACTCCAACCAAACAAAAACAAAAAAAAAATACACACAAATACCTCTTATGATCTTAACATTTTTTGCTGCATTTTTCTCTTTTAACAAAATAGTTAAACACGTATACAAGACAAATAACATACTAATAGAACTACAATTAAATATACGTTCTCAAACTAGACAAATAACATACTAATAGAACCACAATTAAATATACGTTCTCAAACTGCAGGTGTTTTCAGAACCATCATAATCTCAGTTTTTTTACTGTTACAGCATTCAGAAAGAAAGCAGACAAATTTATCTTATATATCACCCCGAGTTTCCAGGCACCATTTGTCATGAAGAATAAATACATATATGTACATAAATGAACAATCGAATACATGTTCATTAAATCCAGAACCAAGACCATGATGATGTAGAAATGCGAACAGCAGAATATCTTCTGTTTATGGGTCAAGCCAATTAATGAGTGGAGCCAAATTGAGCATGACATTCTACCTAATATTACATGGTTCAGTTGAAGTCAACCCAAGCTCACTTCAGTCGGATCTAAGACAGCAATTAGTTTACTCTAACCTGAATAAGGCTACATTCCACAACAAATATGTCAACAGATAAAAAGAACTTGTAGTCATCCCTAATTGCCTTCCCAAAAATGTGAAATGACAATTGGATGAGAGAAATATGATACCTTTAGTTAGTGTTTCTCAGACATTTAACTTGGCAAAATTCATCCAGCATTATTATACAGAATGCTAGTAACAATTCAACGATTTAACAGGATACCATTGAATACTTTTGATACATCTTACTACGAAACATTGTCTGGAATATATGAAGTGTCAGGAATTTCTAAACACCTTTCCTAGATTATGACAAAAATTGCATAATTACAGCTGCCATTAGGCCAAGATTTATGTAGGGAAACTCAGCCAACCCCTAACCCATTGAAAATAAAAAATAAAAGCACTCATTCTCTAACCAGTTAAGTATTCCACCAGCTGTACAAGGTGTCATGATCAAAACATATTTAATTCCGAGAGGTCATCTGTAGGTATTTGAAGGCCAATGCAATCATGGTCTTGTAACCCATCCACATCAAAATTGAACCAAGAATTGAAATCCTGTGGTGCACCAATTTCAGAATCTACGCCTAGTTCTTCTATACCGTCTATGTCGTTAAGTGGCAACTTAGCAAAGTCCATAGATTCCTTCGTCTCTTTTGATGACACCGAAGGGGCATTACCAGAAGACATAAATCTAACATCTTTTTTCCTATTGCCACTATTATTGACTGATTCACCAGAACCACTAGCTGAGGGATATACAGAATTCGTTGTATCTGTGAATTTATTGACAAATGCATTTCCTGACATAGAAAGCTGAGCTGTTCTCTGCTTGGGCTTTGCTTTTGTTTTACGCTCACCCTTGGAGCCGCCCATAGACAACCGTCCAGCCTTGGCAACAGCATTTTTGCTTGAAGCGTCCCTATCTCTGTCTCTTTCACTTCTCTTTCCCTTTGCACCACCCAAAATGCCTAGAGCAGATGAGGCTCTAAAGACAGCACCACCAACAACATCATCAAGCAATACTTCCTTCTTCTTTCCTCTATTTGATATTGGCCCATTTTTAGCAACAGCCTGATCAGATTGATGAATTGAAGTCTCAAATGCATCTACTGAACTCCCATCTGAACAAAACCATAAAAGAAGCATGTTTAGTATTAATAAACAAACTAAATAAGCCAATTTGGAAGGACATGAACTAGTAACATAAAATTAAAATGCAAAATGTTTTTAAGAGCCATTAAAAAAAAACATTATTTTTTTTTTTTTTATATTTCAAACAAAACTTATAGCATATTATAACTGTTGCCACTTGTAATTCAAATATCATCACATGGTGGCTGCATTTACAAAATTCAAGTGCTTACCATTAGCAACTGCCAGGTTAACACCAGAAATCAACTCTGTTTCAGCAAACTGAGGAGGTGCTGCATAAACAATCTCCCGGAGTGCAGGCTCAGAAAAACAACTTGCTCCTGAATCTTCAAATTTACGGCATCTAGCAAGTGTCCTCTTGGAAAAAGCCAAAGCAACTTGTTTTGACACCTTAGCAATCCCATGTTTAGAAGCAAAGCTTCCTCTAGTTGCCTGTCAATCATTCCAAAAGACATTCCACTGTTGAACTCTGAAGGTAGCTTTGAAATTAACATAAAAGAATAAGAACTGGTGCAGCGTCTTACTAATAGTACCGGAAACAAAAGTTTAAACATATAAAAATGAGAATTTACATTACTTATGGTTTATCAAACTACCTAACAAATACACATTAGAGCCCATGCCCGAGCAGAAGTCACTTTTATTAGACTCAGTGAAGGGCTAGACCAGTTGTGACAACCCAAACCAACCCCAAAGTTATGTCAAAACCTAAGTCATGTAAGCAGGTGAGTGGCTTCAAAATTTTTATAAAAATTAAGAGGCCCGGCTTAGAGCATGTATGAAAATAAAATAAATATAAAATAAAATTATGGAAAGGTTTGGTTTCATTTTCAAACTTCATTTTCATTCTCAATTCATTCTTCCAAAATAAAATCAAACATATATCACATTCTCCAATACATTCCTTCCTAATACATCCAATTTTCTAATACATTCTCTCAAAAAACCATTCTCCCAAAACACTTCCCCAAAATACCCAAAACAAATTCAAGCATTCTGTATGTAATTCATTCGGAATAAGCTCGTTTTTAAAGACCAAAGAAATATATTCCTACTAGAATTGAAAATGAAAAGCACAAGTTGAGATTCACATGTCATGTGGGTCATGAATTCAGGTAACCCCAATAAAAGTAAACTAAAAAGAGATAAATGAAACCCTAGGTGACCTAGTCTAATCAGAAAGCACTGTTTTTTTTCCTTGTTCGGCCATTTCTTCCTTTCTCTGTCTTTTTTTTTTTTTATTAGCAAGCAACAATAATTAGTAGAGATCTTACAGCCCATTCACAACCCAATGTACGCCCCTCTTCTCTCACTCCCCCCTCTCTCTAGATATGCACGTCATGTTTGTGCAAGAAAACAGAGTCTTCATCTGCTCAGAGCTGCCAACAATGGGGTCTTACTAAGAAAATGGAAGCCATAAGTGAAGTTTTCTGCGCGCGACTTGTGGAATTTTAAAGCGTGATTTAAAGAATTGCTAAAGCTTCATAGAGCAACGCTCCCAGTCCCAATTCGCTATAGGGCAACTCAAGCGCGACAGCAGCTAGGGGGTGACGCTTTATGGGACCTAGGTCATAACACAATAGTCCCCCTATGAAATAAAAATAGTTGTCTAGGTTCACATTGCTTCTCTGTTGGTTGATATAGATAGCCAACCATCAAATCTATCTGACACTAAAGAATTTATCTTACCTCTTGAGCTACAGCATGGCAATTATTCCACCCATATTACTTTGCTCCAGAGCCACTTCTCTTCACATAAAGTAAATTTTCTAAGAATATAACTGCACACATTTCAACTGGAGCACATAGTCATTTTGATTACTAATCAACCATCATTTACCTAAACCTACAACCACAGAAACAATATTTCGATTCTATTTGGTTATTTTCATGAATCAGCAAAACTTCACTCAGTCCTATCACTTACAATCAATGGAAGGGGCATGCAATATGTTGTACATGTTCTGAGTACTTACATTTTTGGGGTAAGGAAAGCCATTCCCTGACAATACTTGCAAGAGCCCACTAGGCCAGGCAAAATATAGGATAAGCTTTGTTGTGTCAAAACTCGTTTAGGTTAAAAACTATAGCCAGTTTTAAACTGGAAGGTGAAGAAACCAATCCCAATTAAGTTGATCAGCAAGGAGAGTCGGAGGTCTAGCTAATACCAATTACCAAGGGAGCATTCAACTGAGCATAATTCTCACGACTTCTCTTTATAACCTCCAATTCCACCGAAAATTATCCTCGCCATTAAATTTTATTGCAAAAAATTAACCAGTTTCTTGTCAAAGTTCACATATTTTTGTAAACACAATAACTGAATTTGATATGCTTAGCTTCCAAATTTCTAATTCAAAATCAAATAAATTTTAGGGTGTCACAAATTTCTACAAATAGACAAATTATCAGACAATTGGCCTTAAATGTTAGTGATGTTTCCCTGGAACTTTATTGGCAGCATTCAGTAACTTTCTTCTTCATCCGATCCTTTATAAACCTAACACACCTCATAAAAGTGATGGCAAAGCCAACTAAATATTAATTCACATGTATGTACAGTTTTCAAGGGTTGTGAAGCTTCTATAAAAGAATGATTCAGAGTAATTAATACTAACCAAAAGTTTCTTGTATGCCAACTCAACAAGTTTGTCCATCGCAACCTGTTCAGGGTCCCTGAGGAACAGTAAAATGTATTATATCAATCCTAAAATTATTTTGGCTCCTTGGTCAAACAAAAATTGAATGCTGATGGAGAAAGTCCAAATACCTTTCGATATTCTTTCCTTCTTGAACAGCCTTGTATATTTTATCCAAGCATGTCTTCTTCTTCCCAATCTAAAGGTTTGAGCATAAGACACAAAATGAATTGCACTGAGTAAATATAAGACAACTATATGTTATTGCAGAACAGTTATAAAAGTCGGGGGGGGGGGGGGGGGTTGGAGTAAGTAATGAAAGACCTCTCAAGCATAAATCAAAAGAAAGGTCGAAAAAAAGAAGTAACCAAAATGGTACGATGCAATACCTCTTCATGAAGTCCCCTCTCTAGCTGAGCAATTTCCTGGTTGATTACCTCATCTTTATCGTCCAATGCAGGCTGTATTAAGGCAGCCAAAAAGAAAGGCAAGAATGAAAACTTTACATGAATAGAAAAAGATAATTGAACATATCATATTTGTACAAAAGTTGCAGCTCTACAACGTGGGGAAAGTCATCCACATAAATAGGAATAGGACAGTTGGAACTTATGACAAAAAACGTTCTACTTAAGTCCCACTCTCGGTAATCTGAAACTTACCAAGGATTCCAAGAACAGACCAACACTCTGCAGTTCTACTAAAAGCTTTTCTTCAAGACACATCTGCTCATACTGAAAATCAAAGGAAGAAATGCCACTATTATTTGCCTGCAGACTTTGTGGAACATAATCACATCTTGAAAGTCTGACCAACACTTCCACCTCTGAGTGCACATATCCACCATCTCTTTGCATCAGCTCACCATTACATATACGATCTTGGGCACTCGGGCTCCTATTGATTTCCGCATTTCCATTACAAGGAAAGATTTTATGTGCATTACCATTTTTCCGAGTTTGAACACCAAATACTGGCTCACAGAAGTCAAGCCTGTCCATAAGTTTATTTTCAGTACCACTAAGGAGGCGTGAATCATTATCTGAGCTCCTTGGTCTCCCAAATCCAGTTTCTTCGGATTCTTCAATTTCATCTTCCATAATGAGAGCTGATAGTACCCTTTGATAAAGTGGAGTAACTATGTCAAATCTTTTCTCTGCATCTGAGCACCCATATAAAGAAGAATTCTGAAGTTGTTCAACAAAATCCGTTCTATCCAAAGAATTCTTCAACTCATTTTCATTTTTCATGCATCTATTTCTTCGGCAAGAGATAGAGTCAGATGCTGTCATCTTTTCATGGCAATAATCATCCTGATAAAACGAAAATATGCATTGAATATCAGATATAGTAGATTAATAGACATTATAAAATGCAAACGACTTGTTCTGTCAAAGATTTAACTCAAACATATCATAAAGACAAATAGCACAGCCAAAATAAGTTCAGGACTCAAAGAGAGGTTCTGGACAAGTGGTCCATGTGCAAGATAAAATAAAGATAGCAACTACATACCAATTTCGCTTTAACAGAATTGCCATTGCTACAGTTCTGAGCCAAACGTGCACATGATTCTTCAGCCAATTTCAGCTGATTCAAAAGAAAAGGAATATTTTTAAGAATCAACTGACCAAAAAAAATTGGATAATCTGCCTAACCATTGAAATTAATACCTGTTCTGATAAGTATGATTTTTCATCTGGGCCAACAGAAGTAAACAAGGCCTCAACTGTCTTCCAGAATGGGCTCGAACATGCATTAACTGCAGCATGAAAAAATGATGGTGAGTTATCGGCATAACATATTTGAGAAAAGCAACCAAAAAATTTGATTCCAGATGCGTACAGCTAGAACTGCAAGCAAGATTAGCAGCTGTCAAGAGCTCTTCACGATCATCATCTGATTCCCCTGAAAAGTCATAATACATCAGTGTGTTTTAATAACTACAAAATTCAAGATACAGAAATTGGTTTTGAGTTTCTTCTCGTTTCTTTCTTCTGCTAAGAGAAACATAGTTCACGCTGATAGTGACTAAGTAGAACAGGTTACTGTCCAACGTGGTGAAACAGGTTTGTACGCTAAATTCCAACCAAGTAACAAAGCAGGTCTCCCACAAATTGTATTGACTAATCACAAATAGACTAATATCACTTTGGTAACTGGGAAAGAGAAGAAAAAATAGAAAGTGGATTAATCTTATTCTAAGCTTAACACAGTCCAACAAAATCAGCATACCATAGGGATCAATTCATAGCTCTCTAAAAGATAGGTTAAAGACCTACATAAGCAAGTAGCGGCAGATTAATGGTCAGACCATCATAAAGTGGACTAACTGATAGAGTACAATAACTTACAGCAGACCAAAATCTCATCCACTACCAATCCAAATGAATTATTAAAAGACCATTTCGCTCTAATCTTGCATTGGCATTGATAGCATGCAGGACAAGAAAAAGGAGAAAACCTATGTCCACAAACTATAATTCTAAGATTATTTAAAGGTTTACCACTACAATCAGGGGAACCCCCATTTGCTACGTGGCCAAGACGAGAAAAGCCTTTGCGATCTGATAGTTTCTTCAAAGGGCGGCCAGACTTGCTGTAACAGTATGACAAAAGATCTCATGAGTAAGAGGAAAAAACTAGAAAAAACTAAAACACAGAAGTCGAATTCAGCTTCATCTGCAAGGAAAATCATCCGGTACCTTCCAGTCTTGTCAGAACCGGACCTTGCATTTCGAACAGGCTTGGTTGGCACCACATTATCCAATTTTTCTCTTGTTGGTGAAACGCTAGCCCTAGAAAACAGCGAGACCCTTCCACTACGCCCTTGTCTTCTCACACCATCACCAATTTCTTCTTTGACCATAATTTTATTCTTTTTCATAGGAATTGCAGATGGCCCAACACTCTGACCAGCATTCGCAGCCCTTTCTTCCAGATCTCTGCTTCCCACACCTTTATCATTTATTCTGTTTTCACCAGCACCAGATTCTTCACTTTCAGACAATCTTGCAGGAGATGGAACATTTTCAGGTTTTACTTTAACATTTTGGTTTCCATTAGCTGCACTCTTGGAGAGAAGAGAAGCATTGATCCCACCAATGCTTATCCGAGGACCAAAATCCGAAGGGGAACATCCTTCAGATTGCATCTGTACTTCATCATGGTTTGATACAGGAATAAGATTTGTCCTCCTCGTTCGTGAGATCTTCTGTGGCCTCTGACCAACCCATTGAGTTATTGGCGGAGAGGATGATCCTGCAGGCAAGGCACGCTTACGATTGTTAGCCCCACCAATTGAAGGGGTTTTATTTACAGCTTGGGGCTGTTCCCAGCTCTCCAAAGTTCCAGACAAACGAGGAACATTAGCAGGTGAATTAGCTGCAGCCATAGAGCCACTTCGTGGTGCCCTTGAGGCCTTCCCTTTCACTATTGGATTAGAACACATCGCATGGTTGTCCTCACGATTATTTAACCTAAAAGAAGGATCCAGCAGAAGCATCATCTTCATAAAATTCCAGTTTAGGTCAAAAGAATAATAAATAAATAAAACCTGCTTCTGAACAATCAATAGCAGAAGGGACAAAGTAAAAATAGGCTGTAAGAAAACAGGTATGCTAGCGATTTCTAGACTCAAGTAGAAAATGAGAGGCACTCACTTAACATTTACTTTTCCTAATGGTCGCTCCTTAATTGGTCCCCCAGAAAGATCCCTTGAGAGCATAGATTTTTCTTGTTCATTTTTGAAGGTTATGCGAGCAGTAGAACCAGCAGGAGATGGCATAGGATCTAATTTGTTACTGCCACCAGAAGCTCCTGATCTGTCAAAATAAGTTTTGAAGAGTAAAAACCTTATAATATTAAAAGCAATCAATCAATCCAACAGAGTTCTTCGAACCAAAATTATGCTCAACAAGATCCTTTTGGCCAGATAAAACCAAGATCTGCTCAACAAATTATACAAAATAATTTGTGTGGTCAAAATAACACAAACCCAATAGATTGAACTACAAATTACACTAGATACAGATGATGAAGCTTCCCCTCATCAAGATTTGACACAACTCTAGTGAAGTTCAGCCAATAGCTTCTTAATCTAGAGAATAAAATCAGTTTTTGGAGAAACAGTCAGGATGTACTGTCATACATAAAATCAAGAATTTAAGAATCTGTTATATATAAAATAAACCCAGATGGCATTTCAATAGTATAGCCTTTAAAATATCTTTTTATGAATTCAAAACTTTGTTACAAACAACTTAAATAATCTCTGAGGGCAGGTTCTTTTTAGCAAGTTGAAGTAAAACATGCAAAAAAACCTAGCACCTAAAACTAACCAAACTACTTGAAATTCAATTCAAGAGCCATCACCTAAAGCCTGTTTAAGCTAGGTTTATTACTTAAACAAATTAAGTTTGAAACTGAGAGAACAATTAATTTCTTGATAATCTCAAGATAAAAGAAATCATTTCTCCCACTCAATAGATTCAAGTTGTCACGCAAGGTGAAAATTCTGAATCTGAAACTGATCCTGACCAGCTTGCTCATCAATTTCAATTACTCATCAAACAAACAAAGCATTGTGGAAACGACATGCATAATCTAAAGGATGACCAAGTGCACTACATGCTGCAAAAGTTCTCCAAAAGTATCTTTGAGTGCAAGGAAATAATGCCCAAAGAAGAAAAGCCAATGTTAACCAAGGTCAATAAGGGAGGATTACTTTTCAAAACCACAATCAAGCCTACTTCGAAAAGTTAAAGGTTATGTGAAAAGAAGAGCTTATTTTCAATAGCTCACTTAATAAATGCAATACAATCAATGCAACTTAAATAAATGATGTAAAAACGAATGGAAAATACAACACTAACGTAGCGAAAATCAAACTAATAACTCAAGATAAATTAAATAGATGAATTATTCTTCATAACACTATGCATTCATTACTTGCTTGACAGATTTTGCGGTCACAGCTATAAATTACAGAAGGTACAGACAGAGCTAGCTTCCCCTCATCAAGATTCGACACAACTCTAGTGAAATTTAGCCAATACTGTCAAAGTCATTTTTTGAAGGAATGGTGAGCATGTACTATCATATAAAATCAAGAATTTATGAATTTGTTTCAAACTATATATTATCAACCCAAAGGGCAGAATCATTTTCAAGAATATAGCCATAAACTATTTATTCTGTGAATTCAATAAAAAATTAACAAACAATGTAAATAACCTCTAGTGCAGGTTCTTCTTAGGAAGTTGAGGCAAAACAAGCACAAAAATCTAGCAGTTACAAGTAACCAAATTACTTGAAATTTGACTCATCTCACTTAAAGCTCTTTTAAGCTTTGGTTAGTCAACTTAAACAAACCAAGTTTGAACAATTTCTACCATCCCATAGATTTTCAAGCTTGGGTTGAACTCAACTCAATAAGCTAAGCAGTGAAAACTTATGTAGAAAAATCATCAAGCTATTTGAATGCAACCAATTGTTGCTCCTGAGATTGGCTAAAAATCAAATCAAGCTCAAGCACAGTTTAAGCTCATTAAGAATTTGAAACCAAGCCTGAAAAAATGTGTATTCCTCTCAACTTGATTTATCCAGTCTCCTATAAATAACTAAAGTAGATTGAGTGCAATGTACTTCTACAAATAACATGAAATGCTCAGCTCTACGCTGCTGTAAGATGAGAAAGGCAGTCAAAATTTGGGCACTTTTTACAAAGATTAAAGATCATTTCCAAAGTGTCCAGATAATGGTTCTCAGAACAGTCAAAAGAAAATATATAAAGAAGCATTATAGTTCTCCTTACAGTCAACTCCACTCTATAAACAATGAAGGAATGCAATCCTAATCTATAGTTCTAAAAGATCAGCTCCATTTTGAAAACCCAGAAAATCAGCTGCAATCTATAATTATCTTAGCGATTAAAATACACAAACAGCATCATACCAAAGGAAAGAAAAAGATAACACGCAGCATAATTACAACAATAAATAAGTTTTGGTTTGAACAATGAACTTACTGACCTAAAACCATGGGTGGAATCGCTGGACTGCAGGCTAGATTCAATAGTAAGCTTATGATGCATATTTCGTTTCATTTCCCCATCACTGTCAACAGATCTTGAAAAGACAGTACCAACAGAGCGTTTCCTTTTCATTTTCTTGTCCCAGCCTTCTCCACCAGCAGGTAACCTCCTTATTTTTTCTTCAACCATATCAGAATCTGCATTATTATCTTTAAGCATGTCTCTTTCTTTTGTCACCATTAAAGGCTGCCGCAGTACCACATTATTCCTGCATTCCGCCTGGAAGTGGGGAAAAAACTAGTAACTATTTTGATAATAAGTAAAATACAATATGACATAAATTACACCAAAATAATTGAATAAGTGATGAAACTGAACTAACAAAACAGTACAAATATAAAGCACAAGAGTGACTAGTTTATTGCATTCATAGAATTGTAAGATATCTATTGGATTTCTCACATGAAAGTGGCCATTAAGATTGCGGAAGCATAAGTTACAATCTTTCCCAAACTATGTACATTTATAGCTTTTACATATTAAAGGACGAAAGATACGGCGTGCAAGTTGACATATTATGTCATTTCAATACAGAATCAGCAATCTTTTCTAATGCTTCCTACCCCTGTTAACTAACCTGTGTCAAAATGAAACAGATATTGGTAGCACTGAGTAATCAAGAGAAGATGTCAGATTGAAAAATATTTCCAGCTAATCTTCTATTTCTTGAATAGGAAATAAGATCTTAAAAGTAGCCAAAGCAGGAAATGTAATAAAATGAATTCTATTTTTACAAACCCGAGTTTCTGCCATTGATGTACGTAAGCGCTTATTAAGAACAACATTCTTAGGCCGATCATCAAATTTCTGACTTCCTAGTTCTGAAGGGTTTCGATGTATCTGAGATCCAGTCTTCAAGGTTGAACCACTAGATCGTTCATTTGTCAACAGCTCGTTCCGCTGCTGCTGCTTCTTAGAGGGCATGGCCTCAAAAAATTTGTTCAACTTATTTAAATGCTCATCCAACTTTTTTGCTCTACCGCTGGTCAAAAAGAACAATGTGTCGTTTCAGTATGCACAGAAAAGATAACAACTAAATCACAGGATATCGTAAAGGTGAGTGAGTTTCAAGATAATCCTTTACATTTAAGGTCAATTTTGATCAACTTAGCGCAAATGTCAATAAATTAATTTATAACCACGAAATTGGAACATATAATAAAAATATATGATTGTTCAGTAAATGGCCCAGTTCATTGGGATATTCAACAGATTCCACCATCAGGAACATTTCCAAACAGAACAACTATATGGCGAGGTAAAACTTACTTGGCTTTAACACAAGTATCTGCAACACTTGCTCTCAGTCGTTTTAGTTCCTCAACAGCAGTGGGAGGTGAATTCTTCAGATGAGCAGCACCAAAAGAGTTTTCTTCTGAATTGCTCCCAACAGAAAAACCCAGAACCCTCTTTAAATCACCAGACCGTGCGTATTTTGGATCCCCAATAAAAATTGGCTCCAACATCAGGCATTGAGATAATGTAGGCAAATCTCCTGATGAGGTAGCACTACCCCTAGAATTTACCTTCCCAGAACCAACATTCCTACTTTCTGAACCCTCTCTGAAACTTGAAGACCTACCCAAACTGGGAGCAGAGTATCCCCTCTGCCCATTTTGGTAGTTCCCTGCAAAATTTGAGTCAGGACTGGCTGATGTCAACTCAAATCTCGTGTTTCCATCCATTATCAGGGTGAAAATCTCATAGCTGTAGAGCCCTTTCTCTTCAGAAAAATTTCAGCGACCTTGGCAGCTACAAACTGGCGAAACCTAATGAAAACAAGTCATCAAAGAACATCCGCAAACATAAAAAAATATTACAACTTATCAGTCGACATAACTCTAGGCACTTTGACAGGAGTGTTACTAAAAGACTTGCAAAATGACTTAGGTATAAATACGCAATACTCACACTACCACCTGAAACACTTTAAAACTGACAGAACTAGATAAAAAAGGGAAAAAAAAGGTTTCTAAACAATTGCATGATCGACAGCTATTTCAATAAATTGTATAACTACTAAATCTTTTACCGCTGAAAAGTGTCCCGTGCCTTTAAAAACAAGTTAGATATACCCAGAAAACAAAATCCATAATTTGAAAGTCCATCAATTCACTCCACAATACTGAAAACAATATTAAAATGTAATAATTAACCCTAAACCCAAGAAGAAAAAACACAAACGATCAACAAACACAGAACATTGAAAGCATTACTAACCATTAAATATTAATACCATCAAATTCCACGCAAATTATTGAAAACGAAATTAACGGAGAATTCACCAAAATTAAGCAAATAAAAGTCGCATTGAAGAGCAAACCAACACTTAACCCACATATTAAAACACTTCAATAGTTCATTCAAACACTCAAAAACCCTAATTGAACAAAGTTCAAAATTAGGGTTTATCCATAAATCCCAGTTTTCTCCAAAATTCAACAAATTACACAACTGCTAGCACAATTCAATCACGCGAACTACCAGAGGAGCCCACAAGCTAACCTGCATTCATCGATCGAGTGGGATCGAAGAGAGAGACAACCAAGACAAGGGGAAAAAAAGCTAGAGAGAGAAAGTAAAAGCACGTAGAGAGAGAGACCGCGACGGTAACAAATTTGTGTGCTTGGATTTTTGCTTCTCTTTATTTTTATTTTTATTTTTGCTTTCCGCGTTTCTTCTTTCCTTATTTGGGGCCTTTTTTGCAACAATTTGAGGTAAAAATAGAAAGGATTGCGAGCACATTTGCCCTAAAATTTAGGGCACTTTTTTGATTATTTTTCTAAAATTTATTTGTGTTGCTTTTTCAGTTGGATTGGGAGATGAGAACATTAAAAAATAAAAAATTCTGATGAGAAAATTAAAAAATAAAAAATTCTTACTCATCATTGACGTATTAAATTATGGGGTATTATTCTTTGGACAAAGATTTGGTGGTTAAGGGAACAGAAAGTGGGATTTGCGTTTGGGACAAGCAATAAATTTGGCTAGGGTTGACATTTGGTTGTTATATGACTATTTGATGTTATGAAGGAATAGAAGTTGGGGATTGGGTGGTCAATTGTTTGATTAAAAACGGAAAAATTATTATCTGTCCTTACGAATTGAGATAGAAGTGAATTAATTTTTCATTGAAAACTAATAAAAGATCATATTATGGGCTCCATTTGATTTAGTTCATCTTGTTTATTTAGATTTATTGTTTAAATATTATTTTTTTATTGTAAACGTTTAAAAGATTTTATTGTAGGCTATATTTGATTTAGTTCATTTTATTTATCTAATTTTATTGCTGTAATTATCTTTTAATTGATCAATTAATGTCCATAGAAAAAAATGCATTAAATTTATAAATGACAATCAAGTTTGAGGTTTCAAACCAAACTTAAACTTATCCAAATTCATTTTTTTCTATATGGATTACTTCATTTTGCCCCTTTATATTATATTTATTCAATAAAGTACACCCTCGTGTTGCATTACTTTGCCCTTCTAGTTCTTCAAAACAATTAAATCACCAAATTTTCTCAAATATTGCAACTAACCTAACAAATCTACACCTAAAAAAATATAAAAAAAATAATTATTTAAAAAAAAAAAAAAGACTAGTCTCACCCTCATCGTACCCCTCAGCCTAACCTCTTAGGCTATATTTAAATTTAAATTTCAATGAAAAAAATAAAAAAATATTAAAAAAATAAATCACAATATTCAATCGTTTGAACTGGAAAAAAAATTACTAATTTGTTACTAAAATACATTGTCCAAACATAGCATTAGTAAAATTAACTATTAAAATGGATATGTATCTTTTAATTTTGATTTTGTTTAAGTGTTTTCACAATGCGAAATTTATGGCATGGACATAAATTTATTTCAACATAAATTCTAAATTTATTTCCATTAATTCACCTCCAAATTTATTTATTTGAATCATCTTCGCAATTATAAACACTTTATCATTTTTAAGTAGTGAATGACTACAAAAGGGATCACGCTCTTTTTAACTATGGTTTACATCCAATTTCACATTTTATTGTTGGTTTTACCGTGGTGGTTGGATAGTTGTAAATTTTTTTATTTATTCATTTTTGGGTTTTACCATGGTGATGGCTTAATAATGGCATTATGAAACTTTCTTTGAGCTTTTTAATGTGTTTGTACATTGATTTTACTTTCTTTTTTTTGTTTAAAATATATGTGTTTTGAATATTCAATTTAAAATGATAAGTAATAAATTTTCATAACATTCCACATACTTTAATTTCATCCGATAAAATCATTTTTAATCAAATTCAATTTTGAATTCATATAGAGGACAAATGAACTTATCACTCTATAAATAAAGTATATAGTATGGTTAATAAGAGGTTTGAAGGGGAGGCGAAGATGAGAGTTTGAGAATTATTTTTTTTATTTTTTAATTTATTTCTTTTTGACCTTTACCCAACGGTATATTTGGTAGATTAATTATAATTAAAGATTTGGCGACTGAAGTATTTCGAAGAATTTGAAGAAGGAAGTAATGAAATAAAAATATGAAATGGTAGTTAAGAAATTATAGTATAAGAGGACAGAGTAGAATTAACCCTTTTTATATTACAATACTTTGAATTAATCTAAATTACCAATTTAAAACAACTAAAATCTCAAAATAATTCAAAATAATCAATTAAATTCTTAATGTATAAATCACACTTTCATATGTATTTAAAATAAGGAATTCTAATCATAGGAAACTAATCTGATTTTTAGCTTTTTACATATTTTCTTTATGCACACAATGAACTCAAGTGAAATTTATAATATCGATTTTCCATCCTTTTTTTCTTTTTCCCACATCATTACAATCTCATCACCAAGAAATTTCTCTCATGTACAAGATTCATTCCACAGATTTTCATTAGGTTTATGCCTAATATTTCTGTTTTTTTATTGTTATAACAATATTCTCATTTTTATCCTCATATCATTTATCATATGTTTTTTGCGCCCCTTTTCTTTGGCTGGTAAGTTATCTATTTCTCTCTAATTTTAAATTAAATGACACCCTTCACCTTGATCTCAAAATGAAATAGATTTATTAAAGTTTTTTTAATGCTTTGTTTTTTTTAATCTAAATGAGGCATGGGACGATGAGTGCACATCAATTATTACAACTATTAATGCAACAAAAACTAATCCAAGTTTCTATCATAATATCATAAAAGTAGGGATAGAATCAGTGTTAGAGTAAAATAAATTTATAATGACTTTGTAGAGCGAAGAAGAACGACTTTTCTAAAAGTAATATTGTCTTTACTGCGGAAATTAAAATATAAATGAAATAATTTATTTTTTAAGATATAACAAAGTCTTTGAATCTTATGAAGTAAAGGGTTAGAAGTAACTTAAAAATATTCAAAAGATAACTTGTATTTATAGAAAATGAAAAGTTGAGAAACAAGAGACACATTCTTTCTTAATTACTATCACAACTTTTAAGAAAATATAAAGTGAAGAGACAACTTATGGAGTAATTTCAAAAAATTAAAAATAAAATTTCTCAAATCCAAAAAATAATAGAGCAAAAATATAGACTTATTTCAATGTATCTCAAAGTCTCATGTCCAAGTCATAAATATTAATATATAATTATATATATTAAAAGCCCACTTGAACTAGGCTATCATTTTATTCTGAACATATACTTGTTTTTCCAAAATTTTTCTCAAAATTCGAATGAAGTTTTCTTTCAATGTTGGGAAAAATTTAAAGATTTGTTGAATTCATGCCCACATCATGGTTTTGAAAAATGGCGTTTAATTAGTTTCTTTTATGAAGGTTTAACTCCTGAAACAAAACAATTTGTTGAAACAATGTGTAATGGTCTTACATTGCAACAGTTAGAAATTTTATTCTCGAAAGATGAGATTGGATTTTTTATTGAGAATAATAGATAGAGATATATTTTCAATTATATAAGGACAATTTTATTATTTTTGGACGGATAAAATTTTAATTCATAATAAATTTATGTGTAATATTATATTTGTATAGACTTGGAGGGAGAGGGGAAGAATTGCCCTGCTAGTGCTCCTTCGCTCCATCCCTACGACAAACATTACCAAAAATCAAATACTATCATACATGTAAATGTATTTTATCTATGTTCTATGATTCTTTTGCAAATGAGACAAGACTTTAAAGTAAGCAAGAAGCTATTTGCACTACATCTTGTAGTAATTTTTTTTTTTTTTTTTGCAAATGACTTTGTTGGGGTGCAACAACTGGTGACCATAACATGTATATTGGAAATAATGTCCAATGGAACATATATTGTTTACTTGGTCCCTTAATATGCCATGATTTATTTTATTTTATTTTATTTTTCATTTTTTTATAAAATCTCCATATGTTGAAACATTATACAATTTGTGTATACTACTCAACATATAATGTATAGTATTACGTTGTTTTTTGATATGTTGACCGTTCTAACGAGATTCATATGCAAAACACAATTTTTTTACCTTTTTTCATGTTATTGATTTTGTAATATATTTGGTGACAACGAGTAAAAAATTACTATTAAAACTTATATAAAAATATTAGTTATAAATAAAATAACTTCTCGTATTTTGATCTCCAATGGACAAATTTAATTTTAATTTTTAAGACTAATTAAATAAATATCAAATTGGAACACATGGGGACATTAGTTTTGCTCACGCAAGGATTTTAATGTTTATTTTTTAAAAAATATGTGTTACTCGTTTTGTTTATTACTCCATTTAAAATTACTATAGGATTTGCTTGGATAACGTTATGAAGAAATTTTATGCAATTAGTATACAGGAAGAAAAAAAATAAATATCTACACAAAATTAGTCTTTTTTAGTAAAATATTATAATTTGTTAAAATACCGTATAATGAAAGAAAATCACCGAATTATAGTAAAGCGTTAGTTGTAATAACCCTTTCAATAATTTATTTTTATTCAATTTGAAAGCATTACTAAAAGTAACGCTTTCAAAGTCAGACGAATTTGAAAGCGTTACTTAAAGTAACGCTTTCAAATTCTTAACTTTATATATATATATAAAAGTAATTAATATATATATATATATATATACATGATACGCCAATTGTGTATATTTATAATTTATTCATATTATGTGTATTTAGTATTTATGTAAATATAAAAGTTAGATTTTTAAATAAAAATTAAACAGCAATTTAAAAAATTATTATATAAATGAATGGAGTAATAAAATTAAATATATTATATACAATAATCAGTAATGTCCGCCAGTACCACAACCACGTGGTCGCCTATTTCTGTGCCCTCTAGCTCTCTTTCCCTTATTCTGTGCAACAGTATCAAAATACTGTGATATCTCATCAGTTTGCGAATTATCATCTACGTATGTATTATGATAACTCGATGAAGAGGTATCATGGATATGATTTCGATATATTGATGTCATTGGAAGGAATGGAACAGGGGAGATATTAAACTCCGGACGTGATATATTTTCAGACATCAATCCCAAGTCAAGATTAAGTTGTACATGCGAGTACGTATACGCTGTCGGATCATAAGGAGTGAAAGGAAAATAATCTTCTGATACTGGGACTGGCCTATAAACATCATCAGAAAAGACAAGCAATGTAGAAGGCCCGACTACATCTGCTACTGGAGGACAGTGATATGATGTTGAAGCATGGCCGGTGAAAGGAGGTATCTGAGTCCGACTGGTGGTATCACCCTCTACTGAGCTACTGGACCTCTGAGTATGGCCCCTCCTTCTCCTATTTATCATAGTCTGTGTATCATCTGGTGGTTGTGGTTGTTCCAAAGGCATTTGCGAAGGCAAATCTCGGCTGACGAGGAGGGTTGCGGCCTGTTTACCAACAAAAATATATTGCTCCAATAATGAATTAGCTGCAGTCAAATCCTCAAGGGGCCTCATCCGAGCACTTATACTAAGAGATGTCAACTGATCAGCCTAAAATACATATAAAAAATCACAATATAAATATATATGATATAAAATAACTCAAAAATATAAATATATGAAATATCAATTTACGTACCAAAAATTGCATCAAAGATGCATCCCCAACTTGATAGTCTGTAGTCTAAACTCTATTGGCAGACGATATTAAAACGATGTGTAATTCTATCATACCACTTATCATATCCATCATCTCTAGTGACTTTATCTCTAATGAGTGGTCTACGCACAATAGTCTCAAATCTTCTAATCCATGCACTAATGTACTGTATGTGATGAGCTTCCCAGTCAAATCTTATATACCCCCTACGGTCAAATCTATGCAAATCTGTGTCACGATCCTGTGGAAATGGAGGGATGTTTTATATTATCCCAAACTGTCGAAGAACTCTCTCAGGATGGTGCATCTCAACTCGCGCATAGAAGATCAATGGACATGTGGATGTCCAAAGTTGGGGACTACAATATGGTGGCAACTCAGTAATGTATTGAGAAGTCATATCATATGGTTGCCAAATGAATTGTAAAAAAGAAAAAATAGATATTAATAATATATTGCGGGTAATGGCAAATAAAACTTCATTATAAGTTTGTTGACCTGGTGTGGCATCATAGCATCAAACATCTCTCGAAAGATGCGCACAGAATATCAAGTAGTATGACCATAAGTTATCGCCGTATTCCACCTGTAATTATTTATTTACATTAATATAATAAAAAATAAATATACAAAAAAGTAATAATTAAATTTTTTTGCCGTGCACCATAGGAAGGATTAGGAAGTACATGCTCTAAATCAATCTCCCAGGGCTCTAAATCTACACGTGATTCTAGAACAACAGGTATAACGGGCGTTATCCTAGACCACACCCAAATCTGAAAGAATTGAAATTCATATCAATACAAAATATGATAAAGATGTATTAAATTATAAGATAAATATGTATTAATTTTACCTGTAATAATTGTAATGCACCACCAATATTGCATTTTGTTTTGGAGCATGCCGTACACAACTCACGATATAAAAAGCCAATACAGCACTACCCCAATTGTACCCACTAACTTCATCAACATTCTCAAATTTTGGCAGATAAAGTAACGGAATTGAATTTCCTGATGAATCAGGATACATAACACCACCAAATAACATGAATGCACATGCACGGGCGTACTGGTGTACATGCTCCTCATCACTGTCATCAGTCACAGGATGTTATCTCATATATTGTGCGAGGGCGTGGTATATAGACGTGCCCCCCTAAAATGCTCGGGTGCAGGATGAAATCCTAAAGTAACCTCACAGTACTGCACCCACTGTGGTATAGACATCTCGTGATCTACACATGTGACTGGACGACCATCAATAGGAAGGCCCCAAATAACTGCAACATCCTATAATGTAATTGTGGCCTCGCCTACTCGAAAATGAAAAGTATGTGTCTCAGCGCCATCTCTCCACCAAAGCGGTAATCAAGTGAAAATAATCAATGAAACGTCCACATCTATACACACTATAAAATCTCATATGATGTAATATAGTAAGCACGCGTGCATGCGGGTACATCTGATCAAATAGTTGCCAAAAAGGACCGTCAGCCCGTCTCCCATGTAATATCTCATCAATCGTCCCTGTCATCACAATCTCAGATCTATGCTGTGACTGCATAGATAACAAACTCGGATCACGTGGCCCATATGCTTGTGTCAAATCATCCTACAAGTTAGAATATTTTATATTAATGAAACCATGAAAGTAATAATAAACTTATGACATGATTCAAATATAAATAATACATATATAAATGTTTACCAATTAGTATTCTGATTATTCTAACCACAATTATAAATAATTACATCAATTAACTGCATGATAAATACTTTGAAAATGAGTATTATGATCATTCCAATCATGAATAATAAAAATAAGTGCATTACAAATGTTTGGCATTAAAAACCTCAATGTAATAACATGTTAATACAAATTTTAACTTGTACAATGAGTCAACCCTAAAATCGAGCAAAGTTCATGACTAAGACTATGTCGGACATTGTTGTTGGCGGGCTTGTTCTCTATGAGCTTGTTGTCTCGCACGAGTTTGTGCCCAATCCATTTCATTTGGGATGCGAGAAGTTCGATTTCTATCTCATTAGGAATAACTCATAAAGTGTTATCATGATATAGCTCAAAATCAGGTGTGTTTCAATAATTTTCATCAATGTATGGCTTAAATACACCAACATATGTTTGTCTATAACTCTGTATGTTGTAATACGATTTCATGAGCACTGCAGAGTTAAGCTTGTAAGCAACACATACCTTCTGAGCATGAGAGCACGAAATCCTGAACAACTTCCATTTGCCGCATGTACAATCCCTTAACATTAAATTCACAACGTGTCTATGACCCCCATGTCCACTTCCATAGTGCGTTTGTGTGATAATGGAAGCTGACTACTGATTATGGTCAAATATGGTTACAATATGATGTAATGAGTGTGCCTCCCAATGCTTGTATTTCTTATATGCATAATCAGTCCATATTTGATTATTTTGCATCATCCTATCTGCCTTCAGCACCCGTTTATGGAAAAATTGAGCACACCGATGAAATGTTATATCCACTATAGTTGTGAGTGGAAGACGACGAGCACCTTTTAATACTCCATTAATGCATTCAGACATGTTAGTGGTTAGAAGTCTGCCTCGTCACCCTCCATCATGAGCAAATGCCCATTTTTCCTTGTCAATCTCTGTCAAGTATGTAAATGCTTGTGGCTTAATGCTTTTAATCTCCTTAAGAGCCTTCTCAAACTTACTTATTTGATGTGTAGTACCAGCTCTATAATATAAGTCCCTCAATTGTATATTCTTGAAATGATTGTTGAAGTTTGAGCATACGTGCCTCAAGCAAAATCGATGCACACCACGAGGAAATGTGAAGTCGGGTACACTCTCAACTGCTCGAAGGATGCCAGGATGTCGATCAGAAATTAGACACATACTTTCAACCCCTTGTATAATATGTTTGCTCAACATCTGTAGAAACCACTTCCAAGACATAGTAGTTTCTTCATCGACAATTGCAAATGCAAGGGGCAAAACCTGTTGGTTTCTATCCATAGCAACTGCAATCAACATTTTATGTTTGTATTTTGTGTATAAATGGGTTCCATCGACACTTATGACTTTGCGACAGTGATGAAATCCCTCTATACATGGCTTGAAAGTCCAAAAGACATATTTGATTATCTTTTATCTTGGATTTCTGGTGTCTTTATGATCCCATTCAACAACAGTCCCCTCATTCGACTTTTGTAGAGCTCTCATAAATTAGAAGTTTCTGCACTGAGCTTTCCCAAGTCCCATACACATTTTCTCGTGTGCGTTTCAAGCTGTACCATGATTTCGAATATGAAATCTCAAATCCCAATTTTTGCTTCACAAATTGCATGACATATTTTATCTGGCACATTGGATCATCCCGAACAATCCCCACCAACAACATAGCAATATAATTTTTATCTAAATTGTGGTGGTCAACTGACATTCTATCAATCATACATATGTGGTTCCCCCCATACCTTATTATTTTAAACATGCCAAGATTTGCTTTTAGTGATGCTCGAAGCTCCCATCTACACCACATATCTGTTCTGCTATGTTTGCATACTACTTTCCATAGCTTCGGTGTACTCTCAACCACACGATACTCTCGTCTCGCAAAGTGGATGGAAAATTTTTTTACTGCAGATATCAAGTGCTTCTTATCCTTAAAAATCATACCCACATCAAGAACCCCTCTATTTGAATCATAAAACTTACCATAGTCCCCAATTGAAATAAAAGTAGAGTCTGCATATACCTCTGGATAAGTAGTAGAGATGAATGAGATTGATGGATGAAGTATATGTTCATTTGAGCTAGAAGGTATTACTGCACTGACTGGGAGTTCAGACTGTGACGATGTCCCCTGACCACGTGATGAAAATGTATTCAACATGATATCAACATCAATTCATCCTCATTATCATTAGGAATTGGATGCTCAACCTCATCTGGTTCAGAATTACTAGGTATGTTGAGCCCAAACTGTCTGCTATTAGATCATTAGCATCATCAGGTTCAGCATCAGGGATGTACTCCGTGTATGTATTATCAGCTTCTCTCATGCTACTTGATTCAATATTGTACTACCCAATACCAAAATTTGCATAAGAAGATGTAGAAGCACCACGTATAGGTCATCAATTCCAACAGTTGACATTCCTTGTGTCACCATAAAAAGATCCACAACAGTGTCTTGGGCTAAAAGAGACATATACAAACCCCATTCCTGATTCATCATCATTTCTGGAGGAGCAACACTATGGTGAATTTGTTCTTTCTCAACATAAATATCTATATTATTAATTTCAGCCTCTGGATCCAAGAAAAACCCTAGACTGTCATCGTCGGTTATCTCCACAATTGATTCTTTTATCCGTTGCATGTAGACTTGTGAAAATTTAGCAAACACTTTCAACGAGAATTGATTGCTATCAATGCGGGTGCGTTCATACAATTTTGATAATAATTCCGAAAAGGTTGTTGTATGAGAAATTCTCATATATGCAATTGGAAGACGGTCATATGTCACAATCCAATAATCTTGTGACACTTGACTCCCGTATACACCATAACTGTAACTTTTCTTTGAGATGACATATCTTCAAAAATTAAATGCAATTATTCATTAGTAAATTCGTAATGGTGATTTTCAAATAATTATTTTCTTAAATTAATTTAATAAACATATTTATTAATTATATTATTGTATATAAATATTATATTTATCTATTTTCAAAATAATAATATATTTAATTTATTTATTTATATTTATTTAATTTTTTATAATTTTCAAACCCCATTTATTAATTATATTATTTGTATATAATAATAAATTCCTATTAAAATATCTATTTATTAATTATATTATTTGTATATAAATATTATATTTTATCTATTTTTAAAATAATAATATTTATCTATATTTTAACTATGTTTATCTATTTTTAAAATAATAATATATTTTATTTATTTATTGATTTTCAAACCCCATTTCTTATTTTAATCACTAAAAATTCTTTAATTTAGTTCTCTTGTGCCCCAACCAAATCAAAATATTAATCTTATATTTAATTAGTCAAAAAGAAGATTTCGACATGCACAATCTTAATTTTTACATTGCAAAATATGTAATCATTTAATTCTGTAAAATTCCTATTATAGAAGTAGATGAAAGTTTCATAGCCTATGAAAAACAATTGCGAATGTAACAACCTCCACTAAAAAGATAATTTCAAAAAAATGCACAAACTTTCTAAATGATATTGTATTTTACCTTGCTCACATGAATTTTGATTCTTGTGCGAAGTTAAACCAGAGTTCAAAAGGGAGCAGACCATTTAAATCTATCAAGATGGTTTGAAACATCATTACATACCGTCAATGTCTAGCCTAAATTCGTAATTGTAATTTTTAAATAATTATTTTTTTAAATTAATTTAATCAACATATTTATTAACTATATTTTGGTGAATAAATATTATATTTATCTATTTTAAAATAATAATATATTTTATTTATTTATTTATTAAATAATTAATTTTCAAACCCCTATTTCTTATTTTATTCACTATCTACAATTATTAATAATTAATTAAAATATTATATTTCATAATAAAATTAAATTTTTAATATATATTTTTTAACAGAAAAGCTTTTGATGTACATTTTATTTTATATAATGTACCTACAGAGTATTATTTTTAATTGTTATTGGTGTTTTAATTAGTCCAACATGAATAAATTGTTAATATAACATATTATCAAATCAAACAAAACAAGGATTAATAAAAAAAACTGTTGTTATCTCTCTAATATTTAAATTAACAACAAAATAATTTCTAACATCTGAAATTCAAAATATAATGCATACTCAATTAAATAATTTAAAAAAACTAATACTTAAATAACTAATTTACAAATGATAATATTAAAAAAATAATAATTACTTTTTTAATTTGATCGTCGTTACCGTTGTCGCCACCCCGTCGCTGCTATCGTTGTTGCCGCCGCCTTATTGGAATGCTTGGTTGGTGAAGAAAGAAAATAGGAAAAAAGATTGAAATAAGAAGAAAACGAAGATGAAAAAAGAAAGTTGGGAGAAGATAAATAGTTAAGAATGAGTAGAAGAAGAAGGAGTAGAAGAGAAGGAGTGAAGAAGAAAAAGAAAACCCGTAAATCTGTGAACCCGTGAACAAAAAAGCTGTTAAAATAGTTCATAGTACAACAAAATTTCAAAAAAAAAAAATTTACAACAAGAAAAGCGTTACCGCGTATAACGCCTTCCTTTCAAATCCGGTCAAAGTTTCATTGATTGATGTCTGCATTGACAGATTCTGCAGATTTTTGGAAAGCTACAAAGAAAGCGTTACCCCCGGTAACGCTTTCTTTGGAAATCATATTTGGAAAAGCGTTATCGGATCTTTCTTTAATTTTCTTGGCAGAATCTGGAAAGCGTTACCCTCGATAACGCTTTCTTTCTTTAATTATTTTGGTAGATTCTGAAAGCGTTATCGAGGATAACGATTTCTTTATAATTCATTAATTGGCAGATGGGTATTAATTGACAGATAGGTAAATCCGGTCAACCATATATTAATTGATGTTTGCAGATTCGAAGGCGTTATTTGGGGTAACGCTTTCCACATATTATGTTGAAAGCGTTACCCCAAATAACGCTTTCTTAAACAATTAAAAAAATAAATAAATAAAAGCGTCATCTAAAATAACGCTTTGCTATAAATTCCTAAACTCAAAATATTTTACACTATTTTAATAATTATTTTATTAAATTATAATAATTTGACAAAAAACCCCACAAAATTAGCTTAATGTTCTATAACAATTAGTCTATTTTTTAAATTTTTTTTTTCATTTCTAATATTTTCAATAAAGTTTTATTGATTTTCGTGTAAGATTGAAAATATATTTGAATAATTATTTTTAGATAGAAAATTTATAGGGTTAAGTATAAAATTATGATTAGTTATTATTTTCAATATATGTGTATATAATATTAAATAATTTGATAGTGGTATGATTCACAATTAATATTTTATGTAAGTTAAATATTTTAGTAGAATAAATTTTAGGTGGTGGGTCCTACAGTAATGATGTAATTGGTAATAAAAATATGTTAAAAGAATATTAGTAGATAGTTGTGAGTTTCATATTATTAATGTAAATAATATTAAAAATATATTAATGAGAGAGTTAGTGTATAATTGTGGATCCCATTATATAAGGTTGGGGAGAAATGAGTTGATTAAAAGGAAAATATTGCTTGATATTATGTAAAAATAGGTTTGAAAATGAGAAAAATAAGGTTGAGAAGAGTTTTAAGTGGAAAATAAGAAAATAAAATAGATTATTTTTAATAAAATTGAATGAAATAAATATAATTTATATATTTAAAATAATAAAAAATGAGAAAATTCCCACCGAAATGAAAAACAAAGGAATGCTAAGCTTTTAGATAGAAAATCAGTAACATCCTCCATTAAACGCTAGAAAAGCATTTGTGAGGTAAAAAATATCATTCTTCTCCATTTTCCTGCTTGAAAACTACAAAAGGAAAAAAATATCTTCGCCAACACAATTGAGAATATTTTGCCACTGTTGAAAATCTGCTCAGTTCAGAACTTCTTGGACAAGGAAATTCTTTTTGGTAGAAATATAATTTTAAATAGGTGAAGCAGTGAAGTGATGATATACATATATATATATATATATATATATATGTTGAGTGAGTTTATAAGAGCACATAAAAATTAGGTTGTAAAAATCACATAAGTGAAATTTAAGTAAATCAAGAGTTTGACACGTCAAAATGCTAAGCGAATACCAAATCGAGTGAATCGATTTGAAATTAATTTGGTTAATCTAATTTTTTTCAAAATAATAAAAAAATTAAAAATTAAAAAACGAAATTATGACTGTACTTATTTAGATGGACGGGAACTCATTTTAAAACGAAAATCACCAGCTTTTCAGCCAAAAACTCATTTTACAGTCATTTTCATCATTTTTATCTGTAATAACTCAAAAAAAATATTGTAAGACACATGTTTTTATCAATGCAATCAAATGTATTAGTAAAAAAAAATAGTAAATGTATGTGTATTTTCATGAATGCACTCTGATATATGTTTTGTTTAATTCCATTTTTACAAAAAGTGAAATAACCAGAGTTCTAAATACGATAATGGAATATGTATTTGGATTGATATTAAAAATAATATTATTTTTACATTAATTTTGATGAATTTATAGATTGAATATTGTGAGTTATATTCAATCAATTCATAATAGATATACTTTACAATAAAATAATATTCATTATTGAATCTAATGATTTTTTCATAGATTATATTGTAAATATTTGGTTCAAGATGAATTTCCTCCATTTGTAATCCAATATTTTTCTGTCAATTAAAATACAAATTTAACTAAAAAAAATCTAACAAAAAATAAGAATGTGTCTATACAATGATAATTAATATTAGAGGAAAAGGAGGAAATCGAAATATACAATGATAATTAATATGTAGATTTGGTACCTTTAGTGAATGATAAAGGAAAAATACGAATCCAATTGTAACAACCTACTGCATGCAATATATAAGAAAGAGAAATGACTCCAAAAATAAAGTGTATACCCCAACGCATAAGGAAGTAATATAGGCAATGCACCTCATTGCCTCGTTCCCGAATCTCCAACCATTTCAAGTATCATCATCATTCATCAATTTTGTACCTGAAAAAGACAGAGACAAAAGAAAAGAAAAAATGTGTATCCATGGTCCTAAGTATGTTAAGTTTGAGAATGCCTACGTTAACATTGCTTGAGAAATTAAAATTTCATAGTTCCAAAGCCTACTTTGGGACCCAAATTCATTATTATGTGGTAATCATAGAATGGAACGAGAATGAAATAGAGAAAGTGGATTATTTAAAGAGGTGTGAAGGTGTGTGCCTTCTTTGTATGATGGGTAAAAGGTGAAGGAAACCCCGAGAACCTGTACTTCTTTGTGATGGGAAGAAGCCTAAATATCGAGAGCCATTTTTGTGTTACAGAAAATATCTTAAACCCAGGAATTTTGGGTTGATGATGAAATCTCTAACCTCAGAAAAAAAAAAGAAAAGTGTAATGGGTTTTTTTTTTTTTTTGTGTGTGTGTGTGATGAGGAAAACCCTACATGCAGAAAGAAATTTCATAACCCTAAGAAAGAAAAAGAAGAAGTATAATAAGTAGAGTTTTTTTGTATGATGGTGGAAATTCTAACCTCTAAGAATTTTCGTTGATAAGGAAATTTCTAACCTCGGAAAGAAAGAAAAAGCTAAGAGAAGAAAAGTAAAATGCTCTTTTTATTGTGGGGGAAATTACAGATACCTCGAGACGACCATTTTGTTGTAAGGAAGGGTGGTGGAAGCCGCGTAAGATGGTTTTTTTGTTATAGCTTTATGGAAAATATTGTATAAGTCCTAACTAGAAAGGTTCTATTTTACGTGTATGGGAAAATTATAAATTCCCCCCCCCCCCCCCCCCCATATTATGCTCTTTTAGTGATAAGAGAAAATCAGAAATATGCTCAATTGGGATAAGAAACCCCAAAATGTGTAATAAATTGTATTTGTGAGTAAATTAAGGTGGCGACAGAATGAAAATTTATATGAAGAAGGTGTATGACAATTTTAATGTGGAAATGTATGGAAGTAGTACATGTGCAATGGTGGAGTAGTATTGGAGGACTTTGATAGGATGAAGTGGTGATTAAGTGTGTGAGGTGTGTGTAACGAAATGGACATTAATACAACGAGAGTCCTAGAGCTTGGAGGTGCAAAATATCAAAAAATAAATAAAAAATTCTTTTTTCTCCTATTTTGTCATTTCGTTAAGAATCCCACTTTCCCTCTCTTTTTAAACTAGTCCTTCTCTCTTCTTTATGAAAACATTGTAACATTTTTGCTCAAAAGTTTCTATTCCCGAATAGCTGTGGAGAACCCTTTCTGATTTGTAGCTTATAGGTATGTAAATCTTTAGTAAATCAATAATAAATGAAATTTCAAACTGAAGAATTGGATTATACAGGATAATATATTAAATATCTTCTTGCTTAAATACATTAAAATCATATAATAAATTATATTACACACCCATATAAAAGCAAAGATTTTCATTCTTTCAAGAAGGGTTTTGGTTTCCAATTTATTGTCCACTTTCCTCTCCTTGCTACAAGGGTCTTCTCAATTTTCTTTCATTTCTTGACCATGCAATTTCATGTCACAAAGAGAGAAAGAGAGATAAAAAGAAGGTAGCAAATTGACGTACTAATAAAATTGAAACAAATTATGTTTGGTGATTAATAAAATTTTGGGAAACAAGACATTCGAAATTTTATGCCTATGATACTTCTTTAGTTAGGATAGTAATAGAGATAGTCATTCTATTTATTTCATATTTAAAATTAATTTTTTTGATATTGACAACAAGGGGAAGCAAAATAAAAAAAATGATCGTTTGAATTGTCTATGTCAAACCAATAGTAGTTCCACTTCTCTTGAAGTGTAATATTTTTCTTGTTTTTTTGGGGAATAAAATAGTATTTCTTACAATAAAATATGATAATTGATATTTCAACGTCATTTACGAAAGTATACTTCACTAGGGGCTGATAAGTAAGGGAGGGGTCGTTGGACCAATTTGTTAACATCATGCCGACAAACATGTTTGAAAAAGAATTTTAGAGTATCTAAAAGTAACTCCATGAATAAATATAAGACAAATATTTAAATAAATGCTCAGACTATCTTCATTTTATAAAATGACAGCAATGGAATGCCAATTCTCGAACTTTATTTCTCCCAATTGAAAAAGATAATTACTATACTACACATAATGTAAAAAGTATTTTTTTCTATCCTCGAAACACATTCGAATCATTATTTCAATTAAATAACTATATAACTTATTATATCATTACTAATCATAATAAAATAATTTTGACAATACATCTATTAAATAAAATCAATTACATTTTTATTATTTTTGAAGAATGAAACACATGAGATTATTATCTTCAATAATTTATCTGCACACATTTTTCCAATCTTATTATTAATTTTTTTTTTCTAAAATTTCTCTCCCAAACAATAAAAATAACACCAAACATAGCAAATTTTTTACAATAATCTTTATCGTGGAGATATTATGGAGAGAGTCTAGTAGTGGTAGTTGCCGTCTTGCTGAGAACAACTACATTACGCATTCCAGATTTGGAATCAAATTATGCCTGATTTGGCCATTGAGCAGCGACATTTCCCCGCAATTTGCTCTGGCATTAGGGATTCTGCTCTGGCATTATCAGCACCCTTTCTTCCCTAATCATAATAATAATTTCATATAAACACAAAAATAAAAGTCGCTGTATTAAAAAAAGAAATAATTAATTGTCTCTCTCTATAATTAAAGCAAAACAAAAATTAAAAAAGAAAATGTTGTCCCCACCTGACGTGCCACCCCCCACCCAAAACCAAGTAGGGCCTGCACAAATGACGCCATACATCACCTAAGTTTGTCAAAGCCAAAGATCTAAACAAAAATATCCACTCATCACCTCTCTAATTATTCCTTCCACCTGCTCTTTCTTTGCACACACAGCACACGCTGAGCAAAAATGGCAATGGCGAATGCTTTCTCCAGCTCCTCTTCCACTACCCTTCGGTCAAAAGCTTCTGAATCTTCCGTTTCCCTTTTGAGTTTTTATCCGCCCACCTCAAAGCCCATTTTCTACTTTTCAGTCACCCCGCGATTTAATTGGTCTAAGAAAAAGTAAGTCCAAGATTTCACCCTTTGTTGCTAGCTCAATCTTTTCATTTGTGGGGTTTCTTGATTTTAGTTCATATCTGTAAGGAGATTGGATTTGCAGTGGCTAAGAACTGTTTGTTTGTTTGCCGGGTTGATGGGTAATTGAGTATGTTAGCTCTGATATATTTTACTGATGGCTGTTTGTGATCTCTTGAAATGCTGTGATGTTATGATATTTATATGATGGGTGACTTGGTTGAAAATGTTTTGTAGGTATGTCACGATGTGTGCCTCTGTTGATGGGGTGGACTCAGTCGGTTCGATGTCATTTGTAAGCCGAATCTCTCCGTTGAATTCATTGTTTATTTGATGTGTGATCTTGAAATTCTGAATGAATATGACTTGTGAAAATGATGGGTAGATTACTTTCATTTTTTGGGAATTGATGCGCTTTTCATCAATTGATCTTTGCAGGATAAAATTTAATAATCCAATATAAGATGAAAAGACTTATAAGCTGTGCCCGGTCAATTGGGGGTTTAATTTTGGGATGGAAGGAGTATATGATTTGCTGAGTTGAGACCAAAATTATTAGCTTACTTGCCATAAATGTGACATATATGAGGTTTTTTATTAAGGAAGTCATTTTGGGACCAAAGTCATTGTTCTTTCAGAGATATATGTAGTTCTTTTTTATTGTATTATTGATATAAGGATGTACCATTAGTAGTTCTTTTTGTTAATTCCATACTAACAGTAATGTTACTATTGAATTATGTTAGCTGTGTACATTGATAAAATTCTCATCTGTTTTCTAAAGAGGCAACTCAGTTGACTCTTTCTTAATTGATTAACTGGTTACTTCGTGCTAATTTCTACTCTTGTTTGGACTAAAAGTTAATGTTTGTAAAGGGTTTAGTGCTATTGGACCTGCTAATTTGGTGGTTGCTAAGGTGGTGAAGCATTGAAACCTACCAACCTCCATGGAAGAACCTGTGACCATTTATGGGGGGTCAATATAGATGGGTTAGTGGGTGTGGGAACTTTGGATGCTTTGTTTTGGGTGATTTGATTGGTGCCCATCTGCTGATGAACTTTGCTGCCTCTAGATGCTAGTTGTGTATTGAGGTATTGATCTATAAGCTAACTCTTGTGGAAAAGTGGTAATCATCTTAACAGAAGATAAATTAAATTGGGAATGCCTTAATTTTTATATTTTAAAGTAGTGCTTAATGACCGAGAAAATTCTGAAGTTGGACTGATGCTTATTGTCCAATTGAAAAATTTAAACTTTTTAATATGAAACTGCAATAACGTTTTCTATAGTGTTTACCACACTGAAGTCCCCCCAATAGGATCACAATCAGAGGTAGAAGCAGCAGTCAGCAATGGCCAAGATTGTTTCCCGATACCATTGCTTTTTTTCCTTAAAGATCTAACCTTGGCTAGTACAAGAGCACTCATAAGGAGCACAGTATATGCCTGAGAAGAGGCACGTCTAGCCCTTTTTGAGACTGATAGTTAACTGGAAAGAAGGTAGACATTCTTCACATCTTGAGTGGTCGAAACAATCTATACATTGGTCAAATGCTACCACTCTGCAGTGATTGAGTGCCACAAGTTTGTACACAATTTAGTTTAATTATATGTGCCTTTTTAATGGTTCTGGGTGGAGTTTGAACAAGAAAATCTTCTTTATCCCATAGCGGGTATCTCGTGATATAGGGAACATAATTTGATATTCTTAGGATTATACTTATTTAAGTTTTCACATGTTTAAATACCCTTTTGGAACTTGATAAATTGACTTGGAAAGAAAACCATAAATGGTTGACCTTGATGTAGATAGGAGATGCTAATTTCTATCAATTTTGGGTCGCATGCATATACTGTGCATGTTGCTTCGCTCTCTGTTGGAAGCATTATATAACAACTGAAAAAGTTAAGTTTTGAAGCTTTTGATGAGTTCTTAAGTTACTACTGAATCAATATGTTCAATGATTGCCAGTTGATATACTTGTTTTGCAACTGTCTTTTGCGAAAGAAAATGATTTCCATCTACTTGTGGTTTCTGCCACTTTTGATTTAAATTGTTTGCATGACTTTCCATACGGTTGGGAATGTTTTGCAGCACCCAATAGTTAAGGGGGGTATTTGGTTAAATATTTCTTTTCGATTTTCATTTCTATCATTGTCAGTTAAAAAAGTTTTGCCTTCATTTTTGTGTGAAAATGAGATTGTGTTGGGATTAGTGGGTTAATGAAGTGACATATGGAAATGTGAAAATGTGTTTGAGTTTTGATTGTTTTCATGCTATAAACACTTGAAAAATTGAAACTGTGTTAGGCTATAATGTTTCCATCATGATAAAATAACTGGCAAGTAAAAATAGTACACTGATTGACATGTGGCCCTGACATGCATCACTTAATAAGAATGTCTATACAACCCTTAATCAACCACCCAATTATTTGCATATCTGCTAAATCAATCAACTAAGGTGGCCTTATGTGGGTTGACGCATGGTTACGCTATAGGAGTATTAATGTTTATGCGCAATTGGGTATAAAGAGGGATGTGCCTCATCCTCCACACCAACTACAAGCACTGCTGTTACTGTAAGGAGGCCACTGTATAACCGTGCTGCCCCAGTTAAGTGAGTTAAGGGGTGTATATGCAAATAATTGGGTGGTCCATTAACCTATTATACGATTTACCATACTTATCCTTAAGGATATTGGAAACAAATTTCTAGCGAGCCCATATTGATTTTGGTTTGAAGTTCCATTCTACTGTCCAGCAATCACTTCATGATTTAGCACCTGGGTTTGTATTGCATCATTCAATGCCTAATACGTGAGTTTTGAATGATAGCAAGTGCATGGAAACTTGTATTGCCTACAATTAAATGCTTGACCATTCGAGATGTAGTTTAATTGATTGACATTTATTTGAATAGAAGATTAGATGATAAAATCAGTCTCATAGCTATGATAGGATGCATGTGACGTTGGAGCCCAACTGTCATACGCAGTCAGTGTACTTTTTCCACTTGTAAGGTATAGAAACATTAAAACCAAACACATTTTCAATTTTCAGTGTGCTTTTTAGCCTGAAAATCGTTTAAGCAAAACACATTTTCACATTTTCAACTGTCACTTCATTTAGTCGACCCCACTAATCTAAATAAAATCTCTTTTTAACATAGAACCCAAGCAAAAGATTTTCGACAACTGAAATATTAGATATAAAACTGAAAGAAAAATGAAACCAAAAAGCCCCCAAGCTTTGTTGTATCAACAATAGAAACTTGGTGGAATATGGTGTCAGCAAAAAGGTGCGAAAGATATTAGTTAAGAACCTAAAGAACGTAAAGTCATAAGCTTTGGAGAACAGGAACTCTGTTTCTTTTTTCTCCTTTTCTCCTTTGTAAGTTTTGATAAGGGAAAATAATAGCTTCATTATCTCATTTATTCACTCTATAGCTATAATTATGATGGCTATGCCAGTTTTTCATAGCTTAAAGGTTGGTATGAGTTAGAGTAACATATTATCCAAGTAATCCAACTCTAGTGCCTTAGTTGAATATTAGTATTCATTGGGTATTAAAAGTATTTTGGTAATATTACTAATTAATCATATATTTCTTAGAATTTTTCAATCTTTTATGAATGAACAACTTTTGAAGAGTATGCTATACTGCAGCTGAAGATTGGTGAAATCTTTGAAACCTCCATTATAGATTTCTAAACTTCTGTGGTCCATGAAATATGCATGTATTTTTCATATTATATATCTGTCTCCGTCTTTCTCAACCCCCCTGCTTTCCTTATCATTTGTCCAGTCACATATCTGCTTAATATTTGTCTGTCCATGGGCACATGATCTTAACTTTGATAACATATTTCTCTACAGAAGTCTGAGCAGGAGAATGATTATGTTCCAATGCCTATTGTTCTGATAGATCAAGATTCTGATCCTGATGCAACTATTGTTCAAGTCAGTTTTGGAGATCGACTTGGTGCTCTTATTGACACGGTAAAGTGATTTTTCCTTTTATGGATATTATGAAGACCTTTTGTAGCATACCACACTGTTGGTCAGATGGATTTTTTTTTTCTCCCTTTTTCTTCACTGAGGACATACCCTGTTTCACTGTATAGTAAATAAAAGATTATATTATTACGTAGTGGACAGTTCTTATTTCCTTTAACCATATATTTGTTTTTGTGACAATTACTCTGGTTGTTGTGGGAAGCTCTGAATGGGCATAGTGCTATCATTCCTGTGATAAATGACGTTTTGTTTAAGATGACTGACAACGTATTTAGAGATTTTGTTAGCATTAACATCGACTATTGGACCATACCCTGTTTTGTGTGCTTTCTCTTGAACCACCTCTCT
Source organism: Paulownia fortunei (assembly GCA_019321725.1). Taxonomy (NCBI): domain Eukaryota; kingdom Viridiplantae; phylum Streptophyta; class Magnoliopsida; order Lamiales; family Paulowniaceae; genus Paulownia; species Paulownia fortunei. The sequence goes on from CM033114.1 coordinate 18,382,148, forward strand.
CTCTCTCATCTTTCTGAAAACAGAGATTTTGGTGGTTTTAATTCCTGACTGATCTTTTGTTATTTTAATGTTTTGTTATCTGTATGGATATATCGTACCTTCTGATTGAATATCATATCAGACAATGTTGCTTTGCTACTTCTGATGGATTCATATATTTATCTTTCTTTTTATTTATTTTGCTTTGCGTGTTTATCTGGGTATGATGCACTTGCATATGATACATTTTTGTCATTATTTGCCATGTTATGCTCTGATTGAGAAACCTTTGCTGCTGCAGATGAAGGCGCTTAAAGACTTAGGCTTGGATGTGTTGAAGGGAACTGTAACTACTGAGAACTCAGTCACACAAACAAAATTTTTTATCACACGATTGTAAGGGATGATTCATGTCTTTTCCTGGTTAACTGCTCACAAATGATATTAAGTCCAGCGACATCTTGTCAACTTGCTTAATGATCCAGAGATTGTTTAATTATTTTTATGAATTTCTTTTGTCAATGGTTTCATAATTTGCAGCACAACTGGTTTAATGCAGAATATATCTAGTTACCTCATGCATTATGACATGAGACAGGCTGAATGTGTAGAGGCTTCATACATCTGCATCTATCTTTTTGCCATGCAGTTTGTTTGCTGGTTTATGACACTAATTCTAGTACTTTGATTTAATTATATGTTGTGTTTTCTATGAGAAAGGAAATGTCTGTACAAACAAACCTTCTACTTTTACAATCTCATTAAATAATACTTGTTATGCTTGTCTGATTTTATGTGTGGAAGATTTATTTTCGCTCAATTTTTTAGACCAGCAAGTTTCATCTTCGATTGGAGTTGGCTGTTTGAACTTTTTTGGACTGTTGCTTGAGCAAAATCTATTTATGTCATTAATGAAAACCAAAAAATATTGGACAACAACATGATGATATATATTTTAACCGAAATATTAGCTTGAATAATATAAACTTTCAATATTACATTTAAGGAATTTTCTGCAGGTCAACAGGGCGCAAAGTTGAAGACCCTGATCTCTTGGAAAGAATTCGTTTGACCATTATCAACAACCTACTTAAGTATCATCCGGTATGTTTATCTAACTGATGCCCGTGTATCATAAGCTTGTAATATTTTCAGATCAGTGTTATGTAAAAACATATTCTACTGCTCAGGGTCAATTCTGATGGGCCTCTTATTAGTGATTATTTCCTTGCCCAATTGTGTATCCAACTTTTTGTGATAATTTAGGAATCCAGTGAGCGGCTTGCAATGGGTGAAGCTTTTGGAATAAAGCCCCCAGAAAAAAAGGTGATGTCATAGAAATACCTGTTTTGTTACAGTTTCTTAATGTGGACTATATCTCTCTTCCAGATGTGTTTGGATTACTGATTCGTACTTGAATAGCGAGCTACCAATTTTTCCCCTGATATTCAGTCTTTTGTTCTGGTATCTGTTTCCTTGACGCTAAACGTCATGGTGTTTTTGTTTTCTGCTGTGTACTGTTTTGTTGTTTGTGGCTATTAACTTTTACTTGTTTCCCTAATTCTTTCGGTTTAATATGGAAATGCTCGATATTATGCCATAACATGCATTATACATTAAGTACTTTAAAAAATTGTAATTATCAGATATTTGTTGCATATTATTTCTATGATATATTTGGTTCAAAAAGATCTCGTATCTTTTACCTAGTTAACTAATATGTTTCTCTACAATCAATTTAACTCATCCTGATTCTCAGACTGATGAGTTCTTCCCAAACTTTAAAATTTTCTCTTACCATGTAGCGTCATGAGTTTCAAGATGCTGGGACTCTGAATACAGCTACTAGTGGGTCTTTGAATCTTGTTTCCTGTTTTAAATTCTGAAATTGCATCATAAATGTGCAGCAGTAGTTGCTTCTATCTTTGGTTTTTCGAATAGATTTGTTGATTCAAAACTAGTTTCCCTATCTAGATGTGTTATCTTTCTATTATTGCAAATATAATTTTTGTTGTTTTCTCAGTGCAGGTTGATGTTGATATTGCAACTCACATACATGTTAAGGAAGATGGACCTAGGAGAAGGTGTGACTTCACATGATTAACATTGCAAACACTCTCATCATTGATTTTACATGATGGAAGCCTCTATATTATTCTTGAAATAAGAATCAATTTCTTTATGATTGTTTTGATTCAAATTTCTTGTTTCCACAAGCCCCTTGGGACTTTGATAGCAAATACTGTTCTGTTATACTGTATCATCATGTTTTGTTGTCTTGTCACCATTTCAGCTTGCTCTGTATAGAGACAGCAGATCGACCAGGACTGCTGTTAGAGATGATCAAAATCATGTCGGATATCAATATAAATGTTGAATCAGCGGAGATCGATACAGAAGTAATATTATGTCATTGACACTGTCACAGATAACACATGCTTAGCCACTCTAATAGTTTCCATTAGCAACATTGGCATAACTTGATGTATATAACCATTTAGGGGTTGGTGGCCAAGGACAAGTTTCATGTCAGTTACAGAGGGGCAGCATTGAACAGTTCCTTGTCTCAGGTAATCAAATGTAATTAATTATCTGGTTACTGCTTTCTAGTTGGCATTGGTGGGGTTGTCTGTCACACCCCTCCCCCTATTTGGGCACATGCTTTCTTATTTCAACTTCTTGCTATATGGGAGGCATAAGTTAATTTATTTATCTATTTATTTTTTGTTTTAGCTCATGGTCTTGTGTTTTATGTGTAAAGTTTATTAAACTTGGAGTTGCTTTATTAATGTCACATGGTATTAGGAGAGAAGTGAGGCCAGACCCTTGAGAAATTAATGCTCAAAGAAATTGTGAAATACCAGTCCATCCACCTTATTCGAAGCCCAATTAGATTAAGGCGTTCTTCTCTTCTAGTTACTGGGAGAAATCACTTACTCTTTTAAATGCCATAAAATGCAAATCTTCTCATTGATCAGCCAATTATTTATCATTCATATAAATGATAAGATGCTATAGTAGAGCGAAGCCATAATAAGTTGCCCGAGTTTAATGCATTCACTTGACAAAAATAGTACATTGATCTAATAATAGTGCTCTCTTTTCATTTTCTTACATATATAGCTTAAAGAATTTTTCCTTGTCGTCTCTCTCTCTCTTCTCCGTGTGTTCTTTTTCTAAATAATTTGATCATGCAGGTTCTTGTGAATTGCCTGCGTTACTACCTGCGGAGGCCAGAAACTGATGAAGATAGCTACTAGAAGAACACTAATTTTCACATGTATATTGTTATGTGGGCATGATTAACCAATTTCGAGGTTATATGCAAGGAAATGCTTTTCATGAACTCATATAACCTTTCTTCATAAACTCATAACTGAATCATCAGCATAAATACTGAGATTCATGGGAGACTGAGATAATTGCCCTTGAAACAATATCCGTCATTGAAATGGGAAGAAAGCCTTTCTTAAATGTCAGATACAACCAGACACGTGTTGTTATCAGAGCTTCCTGTAACCATTCTGTGTTTTGGCTGTAACCATTCTGTGTTTTGGTGTATGCTTTTTAGACCAAATTGATAGTAATATCGATCGTTCCCAAACTTATGATGTGGGTAACAAGTCAAAATGAACTTGTTGAAACATATTTGCTTTTCTTCTGCCATTCTAATTCCCTTAATCTTCAAGGTTCTTCATTTATTGATTCACTTTGTTCTTTAGGTATTGTTTTCATGGTATAATCATCGAGATTTTGAGTTCCACAGTACTCTTATGTCTGTTGAATGATTAACTTGTTTACGAATAATGAAAAACCAAGTTAAGAAATCTTACCAAAATTTCTGTAATGTACATTAATGCCCTGACTGAGTGAATGTTCTAGCAACTATAAAGTTACACACAACAAAATTTAGATTCTTTAGAGTTGTAAATATGTAGTTAACTTTAATTTGATTTAAAAAGGGATTCTTTGTTATTTTGAATGTATTACCTGAGAGCTAGAGTTGTGGTAACTTACAGGGAGCTTGAAGTCTCCTAAGCTTAGTACATATAGGGGCTTCTTGGTTATGGTAATTAAGCTCCAAGCAGTTTCTATAAGGTGCCAAACGTCAAAATCTAGTATTTCTTTGTTTTCCTTGGAAGATTACCAGAATGCTCCAAGACAAATTTTAGGCTTGTTATTTTCTTGATGATAAAAGTGGATCATGTTTGTGGTGATTCTAGTAGTTCGATAGTTTGGGACCCTTTCCTGTGGGTACATATAGGGGTTACAACATCAGCAGTTTGACTGTATTGTTTTCTTATCTTCTAGCAGGTTTTGATAGTTTGGGACCCATTCTTGTGGGTTCATATGGGGGTTTCAAAATTGTTAATTAAAACGATCTTCCGGGTTAATTGTTTAATTGAACAGACTGTTTCAACTGTTGATCGATTGTTTTAATAAAAATTGATTATATATTTTTATTATATTATATAAACGATAATATAGTAGATTAATTGTTATGTACTAAATTTTAAAGGTAAAAAAAATAAATAAATTAACTAAAATTACATCGAACAAAAATTCAAAATTACACATATATAATTAAATATCAAGTTTATATATATATATATAAGTATAAAAAAATACAAAATTGGTTCTGATTATTTCAACTTGCATTTTATTTTTTTGTAGTCAATTAGATTAAGTCGACCATCAATTTTTGATCGAACCGACCAATTTATTTCGATTATGAAAACATTGATTGAATGACTTGAACCTAAAAGTCTTGAAGTCAGTACAGAATTAAATAATAATAATAATAAAAAGAAAATCACTGCAATATAAAGGCCCACCTACTTGCTCACCACTGTGGGGACTGATGTCAATTACATATACATTATCTATTCTTCCCATTTTTTATCAATAGTCAAGAGTAACTTAAGTATTTTCCTTGGTAGACCAAATTGATAGTTAAGGAACTAAATGACAATTCATTGTTTTTATAATGTACTAGATCACAATGAACCAAAATGGGAAGAATACATAATGTGCATGTAATTGACATTACTCCTGACAGTGGTGAGCAAGCAGCTGGGCTTGTTTCCTTCTGCCTTAATGTCAAGCATTTGGGGAAATCATTCAATTTGATTTACATACTGGTTTTGTTTTTATTTGATGGGTATAAAGAAGTGTTGACTTTATATTTAGTGGAGAACATTTCGTCTAGTGCACCTATTCCCTTTTCATGAACCTTCTCTGTTGAATGAAATTTTGAAATGTAGATATGTCATCTCGTCAAAGTCACTGGTGTGGTTTAAATCTACAACATTTCATTAACGGGCCCGTATCAGCTAATCCACCTTTGAAGGCTTGATTTACATACTGTGATTGACAATTTTTGGAGCCCCAAAAAATGCTCAATTTACCTCACCCTCACTCAACTACTTGTCCTACAAGAGGGGGGGGGGGGGGGTGTTAGAAGGATAGAATTATTCTGTGGTCCATTAAGTTGAGCTAGTGCTGGGAATTATTTTACTCAATTTTGCTTAAAGAACAGAAAAATAAACAATAAATAATTGCACAATCAAGAATCTGGCACTCATCCAGCAAAAAAGACAGTAGCAGCATGAACAGAACTGGTGGATGTTGCTACTTTGTCCTAACTAATCTTCTGTATCTTTGTTTCCAAGCAAAGTACTTCAACATGCCAGCCGAATCCTCTTTTTTTCTGGAGTATAGATAAAGATCTGTTGGACCCTTGAGAAAAAAGACAAGAACCTTTTCTTGGTTAGGTCAATAAATATGTTAAACAAACTTCTGCAGATTGAGTAGGTGTTGAGAATCATTTCCATGAGACAAGACTTTTAAGTTCAAGAAGATTAGACTTCAAGCCATAGTTTCAGTGGAACTAGTAGTTTTAAACCCTTTATGTTAGCTCCAAAATCTATAATTTCAAGTGGGATTTACTATCTGATATCCATCCATTCATCGATTCTTTCTTTGTGTTGATTCATTGTCCAAATTATCAAACATGTCCCTTAAAATGTCAGCCTGGGTTGTTATTCTTGTTCTCCTCTATATACATTTAGTCTCAGCTTCTGATTCAGATCCATTACAAGACTTTTGCATTCCAAGATCAGAATTTTCATCCATTTTTCTCTCCTGCAAGAATTCATCCCTGGTGACGGTAGAAGATTTTGTGTTCTCTGGCATAAGAACCCCTGGAGACTCAAGTAAAACAGGATTCTCATCCATTCCAGTGAGTGCAAGTGTTTTCCCTGGCCTGAACACATTAGGCATGTCGTTCGTTCGTGCAGACTTTGATGCCGGTGGCATAAACGTTCCACATTATCATCCAAGAGCAACTGAGGTTGCTTTTGTGCTGGAAGGCAAGATTTATTCGGGATTTGTCGATTCACAAAACCGAGTTTTTGCCAAAGTGCTGGAGAAGGGGGAGGTGATGGTGTTTCCTAGGGGATTACTGCACTTCCAGATGAATATTGGCGATTCGCGTGCCACTATTCTGGGGAGTTTTAACAGCCAAAATCCAGGTTTAGTGAAAATCCCATCTGCTGTTTTTGGATCAGCTATTAAAGAGGAGCTTCTGGAGAAGGCTTTTGGACTGAATGCTAAGGAGTTGGCTAAGTTGAGGAAGAAGTTTCTTCCTAGCAGCTGAGGTAGAGCAGTGTCCTGTTTGTTCTTTCCCATCTTTTCCCCCTTTGATAAATAATGGGATCAATAATAAACAATTTTTATGTGTAAAACTGTTACACCTGAATAGTCAGGGGATCAACTTTAGGTTATTTCAGATTCAATGAGTTCTTCTTTAATCTTTTTTATGGGTGAAAGATTCAGGTACTGTCAGGAAAGTTGCCAAATTTAGTTCAGTTTAGTTTTACAGCACACATTTGAGACTTCCAACATGATATTTTTCCCATTTTAGCTTCTTTATCCTTTATTCCAATTTATGTTTTATCTTATATTCCAACTAACCAACGCCAAATGTAAGTGGTTGGACTGATTTATCCTGAAGTGCAACTTTATATTCTTCAGTGCACCTCTCTCCTCTGTATTATATTCTTTGTAGATTCATACATATGTTGATGAAAATAGGAACTTTTCCAGCAACTTATCTTTTGTGCAGACTGAGTCTCCTGACCTAAGTATGATAAACTGTTACCACTGATAATAAAAATCAAATAATGAGAATTGAAAAGCTTAAAGGATAAAGAAAAAGGAGCTGAAGAGGATGACAAGAGTCATTGTACACTTGACTTTACAGACAGGAAACATAATTTGGGGAACACTAAGTCAATAACAAACCATTTCACTTTTCAACTAACCTAACTAATCCAATCTTCCAAGTAAAGCAAGAGGAAATGCCCACATGACATGATTGCACCCTACTTTGTGTAATTTGCAAAATCTGTCATTCATTACTATGGATTCTAATTATGAACATTTTCATTTGGGATGTGATAAAGATATCGTCTAAGTAAATGGTTTTTTTTTTACAATTGCTATAGAAGAAACTTTCAGATTTTGCGAATCCCAATTTGTTTCAATAATTTAAGCTGCTGCCTGCTTAAATTTCTTTCCTTGGAAGAAAGATTAAATTGTGGGAAGTTTGTTTTTCTGACTATTTTCTTGCATTTCTCTTTAACTTGAGAGGTTCTAAAGGTTCTTTGTCTGGTTGATTTGAGGACCCTTTTGGAGGTTGAGTAAGGGGGGACTGTCAAAATTGAATCTTGAGGTGAAATTTTGGGTCTTTTTACATTCATCCCCTTCGTCAGTTGTTTGATCGGGATATTATTACCTTCTAAGCACTCTAAAGGGCCCTACCCACAATAACGGCTTGCTTGGTGAGGTAGAGAATCCAACTCTTTACCTTTGGTAGGTAACCACTTTCTTCCCTGAAGTCAGTCCGGTCATTCCATACAACGAAGCTAGATTTATGGAATTGAGGAAAACCCCGGGAAGAAAGATTCATTAACGATTGAATTACAGATATCATTCATTTTTTTTTGTCCTAATGTCTTAGATATGTGCATCCGTCCATTCAAGAATTTCACTAAATAAATAATGAATATTGTAATTTGCAATAGGTGATAAGATATTGATTTATCTAACAACCAAATAGGTTTTCTACAATAAATTCACTACTTACATTGGATTATAGAGATAAATGGCATAATGCACTCGTCCATCCAAAGAATTTAACTTAAACAAATAATGAATACTCACATATGTGAATCAATGAATCCATTTGATGTTTCTATAAAAAGGTAGAATATACAAGTTGTCAGAAAATTACTTTTAAAATGGAAGGAGTTGTAGTTCAGGAACATGTTTCTTTGTTTTGTCACAACCCCTTTACATCATAAGGTGAAAAAGAAGGTGGTCACCATCATGCGAGAGTGCAGTGCAAAGAAAGGTTGCTGTAATTATGACACAGCATCATGTATGTCCAGACACCATGATTTTACAGAAGGTTGAATTGTAAAGTATAAGGAAGAATAAATGTCTTTCCCCTGATTGAGCAGTATCTTTTGGATCCTATATTGACACCAAGGGTAAATTGGACAATCTGCAACTCCATTAGGCCTGAAGCAGAACGGAGGTTAGAAACCCCAATGGCCTTTGGGTTGGCTAACCTAACAGTGGAGGAGTTGTTATGCACGATGATATGATGTACGGATATGGATACAAACGACATGAATATGATATAATATAGATATATATCTTGCATATAAATAAGTGTATATATATATATAATAAGAGTAATATGAATAATATTAATAAACAATTATCAATGTTTAGATATATTAATACTTTGACTATATTCGTCTATTTTTTTTTATTTACTAAAAACTCATTTTAATAAGAAAACTGAAAATAAAATAAATTTATTACATAGCAATAATTGATAATACATATATATACATGTATATGAAATATGATAAATTAATATTGAAATAATATTAAATAATTACTGATGTCTAGACTTGGAATTTCTTGATATTCATGCTTTCTTTCTACTTATTAAACTCATATTTTAAAGTACAATAAAATAATATACATTGATGTTTTTAAATACCAATGATTTTATGTATATAAATATAACAAAATTTCAAACATTACAATGTGAAAAGTAGGAATATAATATAAAATTACATATTCAACTCATTTAATTAATCGTTAACCTCATAATCCCATTTTATTTTTTATGGATTTGATCGTAATTTAATTGAAAATAAAATAATAAAAATTATATGGAAGATGAGAATTAAAAGAAATTATTCAGAAAGAGTCAAACTAAATTTCAAATTTTCAGTTTCTATTTTGAATTTGATCCCATTTTTTAACAAAATATTATAAATATAATATACTCCTCCAGTGGCATCCAATACACACCCATTTTTTTTTATTTTTTTTTTTAATTTTCTGATATTCCATAGCCGTATCTGTACATATCCTACTCGTATCTAATACTGCACGGAACTATTTTAAGGAGTGTCCGTGCATCACAGGCATTATGAAAGTTATGGGGTTCAATTCTTGTTAGGCCATTTTGTTAGGACTAGGTTGCAAGAAATTTCCCTATTTTTTGAGGCTATATAACTCGTGCTTATGTGAAATGACAAGACTGCCCTTTGGTGAATGGGTTGTGGTTTATCATACATTGTTGAAAAAACCAATCAGAAGAATAAGAAATATAAGTTGGAATGCCAAACACAAACAGAACATCTGGACATATCATGGGAACTCCTAACAATTCCATCCTTTGTACAAAAACATTATCATTTACTGATTTCTCTGAAATCTAAAATAGTAATTTCCATGATGGACAATGCCATTCTCACAACATACATGAACAGAAACACAGTAGACAAACTTAGGAGCTGCTACTAACTTTTTTACTATCACAACTTGTTCTTGTTAACCAAATACTACATTAACACCAAACAAAACCTTAAATTCCTTCCTACTTAAAGCATTGCATTCAAGATTTCATTCCAGGTATCAGGCACTCCAGGTAGACACCAATGGCTGCAGTCAGAGTTATGATCTTTCAATTGCTGGTTGTTCTTGTCGCCCGAAGCTCCAGCATAGATGGAAGGATGCCCATCTCTTCTGAGAGCTGACATTGTTGTTATATCCTGAATGTACACTGGAAATTCCATTCTTCTCAGAACCTTCTGCAAGACCAGCAATTGTTCCGGGACATGGGGCTCGCTGAAATATTCCAAGGGTTCCCTCTGATTGTTGCATTTCCAGCCATTTTCTCTGCACACAAATCAAAATCTTTGTTTAGTTAAACAAGAATCAGCATTTACAGTTGGACTAAAAGATGAATTCTTTTACCTGTTATGCCTTGGTGACATGCTTCTGAAAAAGACTCTAGTTCTTCTTGGATCAAGATTTAAGTCTATCCATTTAGCCCATGTTGTCAGTCCTTTCTCATAAGCAACTGTTGGATTTATACCTCTGTAAAGATTATTTCCCTCCATCACAAAATCCCATCTGCAAGAATGTAGCTTAATCATGATTACTACAATATATAAATACAGATGCAGACTAAAGCAACCGAAAAGTTAAGAAAACGGAAAGGACTAAGTTGCAGAGCTAAGATAAAGATTCCTCTTACGAGCTCCATTTATCAGAATGAGTCCACCAATGAGCTGAATCAAACACAAGAACGTCGACTCCTCTCCAGTATTTCGCGTTCTCTTCTATCAAATCTAGGTGCAGTATCCTCTTGCTATCTGGCCCTCTTCTCAACTCCACCAGGAAAGGAGCCCAACAGAACTCAATTGACATCTCATAATCCTGCAAAATGATTATAAGTACTCATATTATACCAGAGTTACACTTCAATTGTACATCATTGTTAACCAGGAAAAAAAAAAGAGAAACAAGAAAGCTGAATCAGATCAAATTAGTGAACAAATAGTAGTATCATAAACTCCATCAATCTTTACTCACTAAAGCAAGAAAGGCCATGGTAGGACCATTGTAGATCACTGTCTTTCGCGCAGTCGGTACAACTGATTGAACTAAGCACACAAGAGACTCCCATTGGTTCCTCATGATGGAATCACCTACAAGCATGATTCTTTTCCTTCTCATCCTTCCAAGAAAATCCAATGCATCAAACCTGCTTTATCAAATCATATCACTAACACAAGATCTTGATCATGCTGATATTGTAATGAAGCAGGATTACATTCTCAAACCACCACTCAAAAAGCGTTGTTTTGCGAAAAATCAATCGACTAAGAGAAAACCTTAGTCCAATGTACCTTGGAATTGAACAACCATCAGGCTTCCATTTCCATTTTTCGTAGTCGGAATCCGGGCGTCCGTTTTTCTGACATGTGACAGCAGTACTAAGGTAAGGGCAAGTGGCATCATAGAGAGGGTAAGTTTGATCATAAACCCATTTTCCTTTGGTAAAATCACAGGTTCTGAGGGATGAATGCCTGCTTTGTACCATGCTAATTTCATCATCTTTGTCATCTAGCCACTGCAGCTCTTCTTGATCATATCTTGAGGATTCACTGTAAGAGAAGAAAACAACAAACAAGAGGAAGAGAAACAAGTGTTTACTGGTGTGAAGAAATTCTGCCATTGCAGTCAAAAGGAAACCTTGGTGTGAACAATGTCTACAACTCTTGTATATATGTTGAAATTGACAAGAAATGTGCCACTTCAATTTTGGCTTGAGTTGCGGCAGATGGGCCATGTCCTACTAATTACTGTGGCATGTCAAACAATTCAACATGTTTGAATATGTGCTCAATGCTCATATCTATGTTCCACTGTTACTAACCAAAAATACTTTTAAGATGCAGTAGATATACCAGATAAATAAAAATTCATTTGTAAAACTGTTACATATATCGCATTTCATTTTAGAGATACATAATTTTTTATTTTTGAGTTCTTCTATTTTTTTTCTTTTTTTGCACTTTTATTGGATAGTTATTGAAGTACGTTGTGAGAATAATGTCATTTTATGTACAAGTTTTGTGACAAGAATTTTTTTAAAAAATAATAAAGATTTTATCCAGAACTGAAAAATAATTACAATTTCCATTGAGACATGCTTAATTTATTTTCTTTTGATTCTTTTCAGGTTGGTCAATCAAGGGTTTGTCCAAATAAGAAGATTTTTACTTTTTTTTTTCTTTTCTCAATCAATCAAAGAAAGAAAATTGGTCCTACCGTGACTTTCGGGGTTTCGTGGGCCATGAACAAAAATAATGGATAGACCTTTTTTGAGTTTATTTGGGCTTTTGCATCCCTTCCAGAACCAAAAAAGCTTCACATGGAATCATAATAACAACTATGTTAAAAGGATGATGAAAATGATTAACTCTGTGAACTAACCTTGGCTTGGTGTTAAAAGAAGCATAATAATACAGTACCCAATGGGCTCATTGAAAAAGCAAAACTTTGTTTGACTTTGTTGGGAAATCAAACTGGTAGTGGCAAAGAGTGCTTCAATAAAAGAAGAGTGTAAGGGTGAAGAAGAGTGTAAGGGTGTGATCTATCTTCTGTTTATTTTTTATTTTGAGAGAGAATAGTAAAAAAATATATTTAAAAAAACAAATAATTTTTGAAAATGTGATTGAATGTGGGATGAAAGTGAAATAATGATAATTGATATGATATTTTTTTTTTTTGTAAAATGATGATTGGATGCAAGAATTTTTATGAAAGAATTTATGAAATAGTATATAAAAATGTAATTTTTTGTAAGTATTTTTGTTTGCTAATTTATTTTATTTTTAATCTTTAAAATATTAATTATTTTTTATTTTTAGTATTCAATTAGTATTAAGTATACAACTCTATGTACAACTACATTTTTATTCATACATCATGTGTGTCTATATACATACATAAATGTACGTTATTATTTATAAAAATATTATAAAGTCATTTCCTTAAATGTAAAAAGTATTATTATGCCATAAATTAATATCAATTTCTTTTTTTGTATTCAATATACATTCATAATAAAAAAAATCATTACAAACATATATACAAATTAGGATGCATTATAAATGTTTTTGCATGTACGTATACGTAATATACATAATTTAATGGAGTTATTATCAATACAAAATTAAAAAAATAAATCTTAAATCTTAAATATATTAAATATACAACATTGTGAATAGTATAATAATATTTTAATATGTACTTTAATGTAAAAAAAAAATTTCGGGCCATTTCTTAATTTTATTTCTTTTTTTATTCAGACATACATTGATAAATGAATACTTTAATACATATACAAACTCAGTACATTATAATTTTTCTGTATACATATACATAATGAACATAATATGTGATCAATAAAGTTAAAATATAATTTTTGTTATTTTTTTTTAATTTTCTCATTCTAAAGCAGGTATAAATAGGTATATGATAATATTTAAGATAAAATATATACAAACACAAATATAAATGTACATACAACCCATTTTTTATTAAGCCTGTTATTATGAATAATGCAAATAGAATTTTCTCAACCATTCATCACTTGACCAAAATTTGAAATCATGATATTGACCTCGAAGCATTCAAAAATATATGATACAAATCAACCCATTTTATATTATCTCTAACTCATATTAGTCCACTACATTATTTAATTTTGATCCCTACATAATTTCACAGATTAGCTTAAATGTGTGAATGTCAACCTTTCGTACGTCGAAACATGTAATCAAGTTGTATACATTAGTTCGCCAAATGTCCGAAGTTGGAGCGACATCTCCTGCATAATTATCATGATGAATATTTATGTATATAATATAGTCAAAACCAAGCAATACATTTTTTTGAAAAAAAATAAATGACACCATCTAACCATATATATCATGCCTACAATGTATGTTACAATGTACACATATACATATGTATATATATCATATATATATATATATATATATGATGCGGTATCACTTCTTTTCTTTCACTCCAAGTTGGATAACGATCGAGAGTTCAGTCATTGCCTGCAACACAATGAGTCGTTAGGGGTGTCGGGTTGTCCCGTCAAAAATCCTCCTACGCTCAAGTCAGAACCAGAGAGAATCCGAAAAAGTATACTTGAAAGTATTTTTTCATCAAATGAATTGCGTACCTTTCAACAAATATAAAAATATGTATTTATAGTGTTTCTTATTGCACCTAAAATCATAAGTCCTTGAGTTATTCGTACGAGCCTTTTCTTACTGGGCTTGGCCCATACTGGGCCTTTTCTTGCTGGGCCTGACCCATGCACCATCATAAGCCTCCTACTTTCTAGCGATACTCATTGTCGAGAATTGATTTGAGAGGTCATTGCTTCAAGTTGAGTTTTAAGCTCTTTTTATAAAAAATTTAAGAGTATGAGAGTGTGTATATTTGAAAACTTTGAAGTAGACCCGACCACGAGTCGGATCCGAACTGAACCCAGCCCGTGACCGGACCGTGGTCAATGGGTCAGAACCGATTGACCACAGTTCACAAATTGGACCCGTGAACCAGCCCGTAAGTCCACGCGCCGATTACGGTTTTATCGAATCGGGAACCGTCGGGCCCGACCCGGAGTTTTTTTAATTTTTTATTTTTTTTAAATTTTTAACAAAAATAATATAAAGTGTAAGATAGATGTTTTAAACCCATGACCTCTAAATTATTAACAGAACACTCTAACAATTGAACTAACAGAACATATGTTTATAATTTTGAATAAGTGTATAAATAAGTCTCATAATTTATTTTTTTTATTTTTTCCCCTCAAATTGTTTGTCTTGTTTTTGAAAATCAATATAATTAGTGTTGTGCCCCTCTTTAAATTTAATTAATTAGTTGCAACAAGTTATAAATCAATTCATATATTTAAACATTATATATTTCATCTTAATAATAAGTAAAATTTTAAAAAATTATCTAATGATGCTACTTTATAATTATCTTAATAATAAGTAAATGATGCTACTTTATAATATTTAGTGTTTATTCCTCAACTTCTCATTTAGTATTATTAAATTATTGTAATGTTGCATCGATTTTATATAATAACATTAACTCCAAAAACCAAAATTTAGTAAATTATGCTTATCAATGCAGTGTAATTAATTAGTTGCAACAAGTTATAAATCAAGTTCTATATTTAAGCATTATATATTTCATCTTAATAATAAGTAAAGTTTTGAAAATTATCTAATGATGTTACTTTACAATTATCTTAATAATAAGTAAATGATACTACTTTATAATATTAGTGTTTATTCCTCAACTTCTCATTTAGTATTATTAAATTATTGTAATGTTGCATCGATTTTATATGATAACATTAACTCCAAAAATCAAAATTTAGTAAATTGTGCTTTATCAATGCAGTGTAAATGGAAAAAATATTTTTTAGAAATTTCATAAATTAATTTAGTCACTTTTGTTTTGACCATATGCTTAAATTTTAGCTATTTTTTTTTCAAATTTAATTTAATTTTTTTCATTAAGTTAAAAAATCAACAATATTTTTTGCAAATTTAAGTTCAATTTTTTTTTAAAAAAAGTAAAATAAAATATAAGGGTCGGAACCAGAATCAGAACCGTCGGTTAACCGGAACCGTAACAGTAATCGTAACCGAACCGACGGTTCCAGAACCCGGACCGTAACCGACCTTGACGGTTAAGGTTAAGGGTCGGGATTTTCTTGAACCGTGGAATGGCAGTTCCGAACCGTAACCGGCGGTTCCTGAACCATGGTCAGGTCTACTTTGAATCATCCCATTTTCAGGATCCACTGGTGATATTTCTCTTTCTAAGGCTTTTCTCTTCAAATGGGTTCACAAGGTATGTAGCAAACTTATTCTCTTCTCTTATTATTATTATTATTATTATATTATTATTTTCTTTTTCTCATCTTCTTCACTCATTTCTTTTCTTTTTGAATAAATCATTCTTCTAGGCATTTTATCAAACATCTTCCATGAGGGTTTGAAAAACAGAGAGAAAATTAACCAACTGGGATTAGGAAAATTCCATTGTAGGCATTGAGAGTAGGTCACCATCATCTAAAAGGGTAGAAAACGCACCATACGCCGCCGACGGATGGGAAGAGGATCAAGCAGGCCGCTTGATCCCCCTAGCTCGAGCTGTCCAGGTCGAGCAATCTACTCGACCTGGGTTGTTCCTCCTGTAGGTCAAGCCCAAGGCTCGACCTACAGCCTGCTTTTGACGTCGGTGGATGAGCATGTCACGCCGGCGATCTCCCTCCATGCAGCCCAAATCTCAGACAACCTGTCTCTAGCGTCGGTGTAGCAGCAACTCCAGTCAGTGACTTCTCACCGCGCAGCTTGAGCCCATGGCTCGAGCTGTGGTTATTTTCTGCCAATAATGAGTTTGGGCTCTTCGTTTGATGTCGGCACATCCCTCCACCACTCGCCTGACGTCGCTGGTTCCTTCCTCCAAGCAACTTGAGCTGCAGTGCTTTACTACTATCAATGGGGATAGCCTCCTCGTCGATTGCTTCTGCTGTAGCCCAGCGTGCCCATTCTGTTGCTGCCGGCGAGGACTCCTTCCTCCCTGCTGTTGCTGCTGCTCAACATGCAGGGCTCGAGCTGCGATGTGCTGTTGCCGCCGATGGGGACTGTATCCTCGTTGGCTGTTGCTGCTACACATTCGGCTCGAGCTTGCACTCGGCGGGGGTAGCTCTTCTCTCGGCAAGCGCTGTAGTTTCTCAACTTTCTTTATTGCATCCAGTTGATTCTACTTTCGGTTCAACATCAAGTCGTTTGATTTCTTCTATTTTTTGCATTCATCGTGGTTATTTTCCTTCGAGTAATGGTCCGGTTGATCCCGCTTACCTCGAGGGATATTCTCCCGAAAGGATTGAAGCTATTATTGGTCTTCCTGAATATACTAATAAGTCTTGGGAGGATGCAGAATTAGGTAATTCTAGTGAGGAGTCTTCCAAAGATAGTGAAGATGAGAATTTTACCTCTGCAAGTCAATCTCTAATAGTTCGTTCTCGTGTAATGGATGTGGAGAGTTGTGATACCTCTTTAAGTCTTGAAGATCTTAGGTTGGTTCGTAGGAAGCTTTCTTTGCCCACTTGCCATAGATTTGTCCTTCCTCACCAAGGCCAACGAATTATGACTCCTGCCCAAAGGTATTTCACAACTTATATAGATTATTTCACATGTGGTCTTACTATTCCTCCTAAATCTTTGTTTGTTGAGGTGTTTCGTAGTGTTGGGCTTCGTCTAAGTCAACTCACTTCAAATGCTTTAATGTACTTCGAGGGATTTTGTCATCATTTAGGGGAGCTTGGAATGTCTGTCTCATTAGATAGTTCCACGCTTTGTTTGGAGTTTGTAAGGTACCACATGAGTCTTACTTTTATTTCTATTCTCGAGGTGGATGTTAATTCTTAGGAGGATGTTCTTTTCTTGAGGTCCTTGGAAGGAGAGAATTTTTTATATTCGAGATGACGATTGGGGTTTTCCATCAGTTTGGAGTAGTTCGCCGTCAAAGATTCATCTTGGAGATGTGCATCATGGTCTTCAACTCCAATTTACTGCAGCTGGGTTATTTGAGACATTATTTGAAATTGGATGTTTGTTCCCTGTCGGTATAAGTTTAACTTGGCTTTACATGTATCGATATTTATTTGACTTTTATTTCTTGCATTTCTTGTGTGTGATTTACTTACTCATTTTTTTTTTTGTACGCAAAAAGTTTGATCTTGCAAGTCTACGATCCCATAAATTTACTGAGTCATCGTTGGCTCTTCGTCCTTCTAGTGGAAAGAACACCCATATTGGTAGACTTGATTCGAGCCGAAGTAGGAGAGGTGGTAGTGGAGGGAGACCTCCCTCTCCTCTCCCTCGTAGGGATGTCGAGCTCAGGTCGTCATCTCATGATATACGTTCTAATGAAGGAAGTCGACCTAATGACTCACAGGTCTGGGGAGTAACAAGAGGCCTCGAGAGAGTGCTTGAGATGGAGATTGCATTTTATGACATCTCGGAGCTGGGAAAGGGCTCTTTACCTATGGTATCAATAGGGAGGAGGGTGTGGAGTTTCTATGGGATGAACATGACTTTTCTCTCGGGTAGAGGAAAACACGCCCTATTGTGAGTTAGTATAATATTGAGAAGTTCAACGTGCATTCAGATGCTACCATTGATGAAGCTCTTGCTGTTGAGTTTGCTCGTGTAAGTATTTAATATTTTTTTTATACTTACTTTTGCTGAGAAGTATATTTTATTGTATGTCATTTGTTTTTATTCTTGCTGCAGTGTATCACGCTTGCCACTGTCTCAGGCATGCGAAGAGTAGGTTATAAGGAATTGTTGGAGGGCCTTAAAGGGATAGAGCAATGGAGTTCGACCGAGATCACCTCATTGAAAAGTTAGTTGAAAAGTAAGAAAGATGAGCTAAAAAAATTAGGCGACGATCATAAATTGTTAAACGAGAATTATAAGCGGGAGAAATTTCTTGCTTGCAAGGAGGGGAAGTCTTTCAAAGCTAATGTGGAAGAGAAGGCTGAAGAGAAAACTGTTGCTACTTATAAGGCTTCTCCTGACTTTGATGACGCTGCTATAGAGGGAGCTCTAACCCTTTTATGATGAGATTGTAATCTGGGCGAGTTTCTGAGGATATTGTCATGCTGATTGAGTTTAGGATTCTCGAGTTGAGTGCCGATGCTGATGTCGAGGACTCTGTATTAGCTCCTGCTGTTATATCATAAGGAGAGCCTCTAACTGATGTTTTTAACGCAGTTGGCCCACAAGGTCCTTTTAACGGCTAGACTAGGCTATCAGTTGAATTTATCTTACCTTTCTATTTGTCGTTTATGTCTTAAACTTTGTCTTTTTGTTGTTTTGCTTTGCTGATTAGAATCTTGTGCTTGCGTTCATAGTTTGATTATAAGACTTCACTTGTTTTTGGTTGTGTCGCTTTATAAAATTTTGTTTCTTCAATGTCTTGTCATGATTTATCTTGCTTCCATGAGACATCATTTACTTAACAAGGCTAGACATGACTAGCCTCATTGAACATCAGTTCTTTGAATGACATGGGATCTTCAGACCTCTAGGTAAGTCGATCTATGGGATTTTGGGATCGAGCTGGTTAGGCTCATGTATGACCTAATGAGAATCTCGTCGTACTTCCAGGATCATGGGATTTATTTAAAGAGCAATAAATAATAAGAGATATTCGTTTAAACTTCAACAACTTTATTATAAAGAGATAAGAGTTATGCCTTCACATAAGTCCTCGAAGACAATTAAAGAAATTGTTTTCACATAAGTTCAATAAATAAGTTGTCTCACTATCACTGGTAGTACTTCTTAAGATTTTCTATATTCCAAGTCCTTGGCACGCCCTTCATATCTAGATGTTGTAGTCTATATGCTTCGGCATTCACTATTTTGATGATCTTGTAAGGGCCTTCCCATTTAACATCTAGTTTTCTAAGTTGGTGAGTGATCTTCGCTCTCCTCATTACCAAGTTGCCCACTTGGAATGCTCTTAGACGCACTCTGTGATTATAAGCCCTAGTGGTCGGTTGTCGTAGGCCTACCAAATTTAAACCTTACTCTTCAATAAATGTTTAACAAGTATAGAGCGAGTAAGAGTCGATCCCACGAGGATCAAGGCTAATTGATTTACTATCGACTTAACTAACTAAAAATTTTAACTTAAAACTAAGAATTCAATAAGCAAACTCTAGAAATAAACAACAAATGTTTGGGGGGGGATTGAGTTGATTAACTAAATCACAAAAATTAAAACTAATTAAAATATAAATCAATCAAAATCAAAACAACAATCAACAATCGATTAAAATAGGTTGAGGTTTCATTCGCCACCACTAGACAATGAGTTCTAATTTCATATCAATATTATGAACAATTTTCCAATGAAATTATCAACCGTAGGTAATAACAAGCTCTACTACCCCAATCTTTCCTTAGTTTCTCGTTAGATAGAACAAGCTCTCTATCTAATTCTCTACCCACCAAACAACCTAGAACAAGCTCTCTAGATTTAATCCAATGGATGCATTAAAATAAGAAAGATAGATTGATCTAAGCAACAACCACACAAGCTCGGGTCATTTAACTTAGGTTATATTTTCCATTACAATTAACAAAAATATCCCATAATCATTAATCCCAGTTTACTACACATGATTAGAAATTCAAGACAATTACGGATCTAAAATCTCTAATCTAGTTGTAGGGAATTCTCAAACCTGATTTGGTTGCGCACCCAAACAAAGAAAGAAAATACCCATAAGACATTAAGTATAGAAAAACATAAACAACCTCAATTGGGAAATTGATCAATAATATCAAACATTCAATTACAAAAACTCATGTCTAGGGTTTTGAAATCAACCTCAACCAATAAGGAAGTTTATCCTAACATGATAAGAAATGACAAGAGAATAAAAATTAGCAATATTGGAAATCAAATAAACTTATTGGTTGAAGAAGATAGTTAAGTTGATGGTAGATTATTGATGTCTCCTCCTCCAAGCCTCTTCCACTTTTTCTTCCTTGAAGCTCCAAAAACCTCAAGAGTGCTTTCAAAATGTGAATGAATATAGAGAGTGAGTGAATCTAAAAATTGATTCCTCTTTGTGTTGAAATGATAGTGCCATTTTATAAAGTGTGAGATGGTGATGTGATTTGGTGTAAAGTGTGTAAGATGTGTTGTGTATTTTGTGTAAAGTGAGGAAGATGTGTTGTGCATTTGGTGTAAAGTGTGAAAGGTGTGTTGTGCATTTGGTGTAAAGTGAGTAATGTGTGTGGTATGATATATGTATCTAGTGTATACATATTATAAACATGTGCCAAAAGGTGTAAAGGATTGCCACTTGCCACAATTCCAACCAAAAGCATCAGTTTTGTCACATGGATAGCGCCTAGGCGCCATATTTCTCAAAGAGGACAGTAAGTACGGTGCTTAGGTGCCGAGGCGCCGATGCTACTGTTTTCTTCTTCTCCAAAATAGCTGTCTAACACTGTATATCCCATTTCAACTGATTTTTGACCTCTTTATAGGTTGAATTGGACTTCGATGTCTTCATAAGAATTGTATCCTTATCTGTTAGATATTTTTAGCCACTTGAATCAAATTAATATCACATTTTTGGAGAGAGTTATAATATATATACAAAAACTGCCATATCTGGAAGTTTCAGTGCATGTTTGACTCTTTAACCAAATTTTACTCTTTGAAATAAATTGAATTGGAAAACCTTGAAAACATGAAAGTTGTAGATACATCTCTTATCTTTCCAATAAGATAAGAATCAGGTCAATTGAGCTTTGGATCAGACTGTTATGCCCAAAATACAAACACTGCCGCAGTGGAACCGTGTCAATTTGGCCCAAGAATGCTTCTTTCAACTTCGTTTTGGCTCATTTTCGATCTTTTCATTCTCAAACTCCTATCACACACAAAACATTAATAAAAACCTATTATTAACAAGAATAAAGCAAAGAAGACATAGAAGAATTGATACAAATAAATATAAAAATATGTACTTATCACCTAGCCATCCTTGCTCGATACATTTCTGCACATGTTGATGTTTTTCTCTAAGTTCATCGATGAAATTGAGGTTCACTCTAAGTGCGGTGTTAGTAAGCTCAGGGTTATAATGCTTTATTCTCCAAGAAGTTTCACCTATCTCTGCTAGAGCTATTGCTTCTATTCTATACGTCATGCTGAATGATGACTCACCTGTCGAAGTGCGGAGAGTAGTTCGGTATGCCCAAAGTACACTGTGAAGCTCATCTACCTAAGCTCCTTTGGCAACACCAAACCTTATCTTGATATATTATAATATGGTCCGATTTTTTACTTTGGTCTGTCCATTAGCTTGAGGATTCCCAACAGAAGTGAAGAACTGTTTAATAGAATAGTCGTTGCACCATTTTTGAATCTTAGTTCCTTGAAATTGAGTGTCGTTATTCGAGATAAAAACTTGTGGAATACCAAACTGGCATATGATATTTTTCCAAATGAGCTTGATGATGTCTTTCTCCGCGATCTTCGCCAAGGGTTCTGCTTCCACCCATTTGGTGAAGTAATCCACAGCTACTATTAAAAATTTTCTTTGGCCAGATACTAGAGGGAATGGTCCAACTAGATCTATGCCCCATTGGACATGGGCTCTCTGAAGTTTGAAGGAGCACAGCTGGTTGATGTTGAATGTTAACATGTTCCTGGAAAGAATGACAATATCGAACTAATTCCATGGAATCAATAAGCATTGTTGGCCAGAAATATCTTTGCCTCAACACCTTCACAGCCAGGGCCTTACCACCTAAGTGGTTACCACATATTCCTTCATGAATTTCTCTCAGTACATAGTTCGTCTTGATGGGGGTGAGGTACTTCAAATAAGGTTGGGAATATTCCCTTTTGTAGAGTTCTCCATCGATAATAAAAAATCAAGATGCTCATATCCTGAGTTTGCGTGCATTCTTTGAATTTATTAGTTGTTCTCCACTTGTCAAATACTTGATCGCTTTATTTTTCCAACTTTTTTCTTCTTCTTCAGTGCATAAAACGCATAACCCTTTCTATCAATTTCTGGCCCACTAGAAATGAGGAAGGTGACTTTCCGACTTTTGATACTTGCCATAGAGCTTGTGAGTTTAGCTAATTAGTCTGCATTAGAATTCTCGCCCTTGGGAATTTTCTTTATTTGACATTTCTTGAATCTTGTAATCAAATCTTTCGTCAAGTTCAAGTACTTAATCATTTTTTCTTCCTTAGCTTCATATGAGTCTCCTACTTGATTGACAACCAACTGCGAGTCACTATGGATCATTAACCTTCTTGCTCCTGCTGCATGGGCTAGCTTAATTCCTGCTACAAGTACTTCATATTTGGCTTCGTTATTGGAAGTTGCAAACTAAAGCTTAACACCATACTCGAACTTGTCCCCTTGAGGGCTTTCTAACAATACTCCTACTCCACTTCCTATCGAGGGGGAAGATCCATCCACATATAATATCCATGTTAGGGTTGAGCTGGTTATTTTGTCTATTGTTATCTCGACTAGAAAATCTGCTAGGACTTGTACTTTGATCGCCGGCCTTGGTCGAAATTCGAGACCATGTTCACTGAGTTCAATCTTCTACTTTACCAGTCTGCCTGAAGCTTCGAGTTTAGATAGAACTTTCTTGAGTGGATGGTTCATCAATACTATAACTAAGTGAGATTGAAAATATGGTTAGAGTTTTCTAGCAGCTGTAATAAGGGCTAATGCAAGCTTTTCACTATTTAGGTATTTCAACTCGGCTCATTGTAAGGTTCGACTGACATAGTAGATTGGATGATGGTCTCTTTCCATTTCTCGAACTAAGACAATACTTATTGCTTCTTTGTTGGCTGCCAAGTAAATGAGCAAAGTCTCTCCCATCTCGGGTTTAGTCAGAAGAAGAGGTGAAACCAAATAGTTCTTCAAGTCTTCGAAGGCTTGCTGACACACCTTATTCCATTCGAAGCTCTTTCATTCTTGGAGTATCTTGAAAAATGGTAAACCCTTATCCGCTGATCTTGAGATGAATCGGTTCAAAACAGCCAACCTCCCAGTTAATTGTTGGACTTCTTTGATGTTTCGTGGTGGAAGCATCTTCATTATGACCCTAATCTTTTCAGGATTCGCCTCAATCCCTCGCTCCGAAGTCATGTATCCTAAAAAATTTCCTCCATTTACTCCAATGGTACACTTCGCTGGGTTGGGTTTTAGATTGTAAGCTCTTAAAATATTGAAACATTATTTCAAGTCTTGCACATGGTCTGAAGCTCGCCTACTCTTAACGAGCATGTCATCGATGTAAACCTCCATATTTCTACCTATTTGGCTTTCAAACATTCAGTTGACAAGCCTTTGATAGGTGGCCCCAATATTCTTCAAACCGAAAGACATTACTCTGTAGCAGTAAATGCCATGATCAGTCACAAAACTTATTTTTTCTTGGTCTTCGAATGCCATCTGTATTTGATTATATCCCTAATATGCATCTAGAAGACTGAGTAGTTCACACCTTGAGGTAGAATCCACTAGTAAGTGTATTCATGGAAGAGGAAAAGGATCATTTGGGCATGCTTTGTTCAAATCCATGAAGTCGATGCATAGGCGCCACTTCCCCCCAGCCTTGGGCACCAAGACTATATTAGCTAGCCATTTGGATAATCCACATGGCGTACATATTTAGCTATAAGTAATTTATCAACTTCTTCTTTGATGTGCTTACTTCTCTCTGCTCCAAAAGTTCTCTTCCTCTATTTCACTGGTTCATGTCTGGGTCGATATTAAGACGATGCACTATTACCTCTGGGGGAATACCACATAAGTCTCCTATTCCACAAGCAAAAATTTCAACATTTTTCTTAAGAAAATCTACTAATTTTTCCTCAACTGTTGGTTCGAGGTTAGTACCAATCCTAGTTACCTTAGAGACATCACCTGGAATAAGCTCAATGACTTTGAGCTCTTCAATTGCCTCCAGTCTTTAGTCGATGCCTCAGGCATTGGCTCATCTTCTAATGAATATATCAACTTTTGTTTTCCTTTGGCAATAGACATACTGTCTTCTCCCTATCGTTTCAACTGACTATTTACTTTATGCAAGGTGCTTGCATAGCATTCTCTAGTTGTTAGTTTATCTCCTATTGCTTCTCCTACTCCTTCAGGTGTTGAAAACTTCAACTTTATGTGGTAGGTAAATGCTACCGCCCGAAGTAAGTTTAGTCCTGGTCTTCCCAAGATCATGTTATATGTAGATGGGGCCTTGATAACTAGAAACTTGATCACCTTTGTCACTCTCTTAGGGTAGGTTCCCAACATCATTGGGAGCAAGACTTTACCGAGTGTTTCTATAATTTCTCCACTGAACCCTGTGAGTAGAGTTTTAACTTTGGTCAGTTGTGCATTATCAATTCCAAGTTGTGCGAACACATCATAGAAAATAATATCCGCTGAGCTACTACTTCCCAAAATTTGACACCATCACCGATATGACTAAGGCTTCATTGTGCATGTCTTTTACGTCACCTAAATCTGAATCACTGAAAGTGATCTCCTCTGTCAAAGTATGTATATTATGAACTCGCTCAATATATCAATTAGATTTTGGATGCGTCCCACTAGCAGCACGCGTTAAGGCTTTCTTTGCATTATGCGAATCTCCACCTGCGGGACCCCAAATATCCTGGTCCCCTCTCTTTCTCCCACTTGCATAATCACGAGTCAAGTCTTTGTCTTGGGGCATCTGACGGCTTAAGACGCTCATCCCTCGTTTTATCTACAAACTCTGTTAAGTAATATCTTTTTATGAGTTTTTCAATCTCATTGCGCAAGTGATGGCATTCTTCAGTTGTATGGCCTCTATCTCTATGGAAACGACAATACTTATCAGATTTTAGTCTTTTGAAACTTTCTTTCATGGGGTGAGGTGGTTGAACCAATCCTTTCTGCTTTGCTACGACCAATATTTTAGGCATTTTGGCTTTGAGGGGAGTATAGTGATTATATCCTATAGGAAGGGTATGTCTTCTTTCTTTCTTCTTTCTTTCCTCATGTCTTTCTTCTTCACGTTTTTTTTTGTGGTTGGTTTGTATTAGTGGTTTCTTCAATGCGGATATACTTCTCTGCTCGAGATAGCAACTTCTCTAGAGTTCTTGGCGGCTTTCCTGCTATAGATTCTTTAAATCTTCCATAACGAAGATTCTGCTACATTATCCCTACTAACAATTCATAGTTGACATGAGGAACTTTATGTACAACATCAATAGTAGAGGCTCTCCTTCTCATTTTGTCACCAAAAATAAGTAAGTTGCAGTCTTGGGATACTTTCGATTTATTGAGAATTGATGTAAGAACTTTTGCATCAGTTGCACAAAGCTGGCAATAGTGCCAGTGGGCAGTTGGTTGAACCAAGTCAAAGCACGCTTGGTGAGGGTAGTACGAAATTTTTTACAAAAGACTGCATCGCTCAAGTCAGATATATCTGCTTTGGTAAAAAATTTGTCGAGGTGTTCTTGGGGATCCCCAGTCCCATCGAATTCGGCAAGGTTTGCCACTTTGAATCCTATTGGTAAGGACTCTGCCAAGATGGAAGTAGCGAATGGGCTTCGTCTCGATGGTGCAATTGCCGATGGTAGGTATTCTATCATACACCCTTGAGAAGCAGTTTGGGGAATTGACGGTATGTTGGTTGCTTTTCTCGTATCTTCCTCAGACTTGACATTTGCTGTTGGAGATAAAATCCGACTAGGCATATCTGCGTGCAGACCTCGTTTTTCATGACTTTCTCTTTCATCTCTTAACTTCTCACGTCTCACTCATGGCCTTGCATTTGTAATGGGTGGCAGAGCCTGACTATTTGCATCTGCATGTGCATCTTTTTGTCTTCCTGGTCCTTCACGTCTCAATTGAGGTTTCACATTCACAACCGGGGGTGAATTTTGGCTACTTATATCAGCATGTACACCTCTTTCTCTTTCACGCCTCAGCCTTGTCCCTTCAAGAGTTGGAGTGGAATCCTAGCTTCGATGAGGAGACAGGGGGGCTTTAATCTGTGTTGATTCTTGACATAATGAGCTACTACTTGAGCGACAGCTCTAGCTATAGCATCTTCATGATAGTCTGAAGAGCTTCCTGTATGATCTGTAACACTGCAGGTTGAACGGGATCAACAAGTAGGAGATGTTGAGGTTGATCTCGCCTAGGTGGTGCATTTCTATTTGCATTTTCTGCATATGGTGCATCTTGGGTGCTACCCTCTCTGGTAACTCTTGATTTGGTTTGCATATTCTCAATGTTCAAGCAACATTCCCATAGACGACGCCAAAAATAATATGGTATCACTTTTTTTTTTCACTCCAAGTTGGATAACGATCGAGAGTTGGGTCGCTGCCTGCAACACAATGAGTCGTTAGGGGTGCTGAGTTGTCCCAATGAAAACCCTCAGACGCTCAAGTCAGAACCAGAGAGAATTCGAAAAAATATACTTGAAAGTATTTTTTCATCAAATGAATTGAGTACCTTTCAACAAATATAAAAATATGTACTTATAATGTTTCTTGTTTGACCCAAACTCATAAGTCCTTGAGTTATTTGAACTTGAACATTTTCTTCTTGGGCTTGGCCCATGCTAAGCCTTTTCTTCCTAGGCCAAGCCCATGCACCATCAATATATATATATCATTTATTTTGTTTTTAAAAGAATTTGTTGAAGCCTAATAGTATATATATGTATATATTACAGTACATGCACATATATATATATATATATTCAAATATATATTCATGCATATAGACATATATATTCATTTATTACAGTACATACATATATGTGTATATATGTTTCATTTATTTTCTTGTAGAAGGAACTTGTTGAAGCCCTAAATTATAATAGTGTATATATATATAATCAGTTAACCAATATTCATATAACTAATCACATAAATATACAATAGTCACTGATTATTTAATTACTAATATTTGTATAAATAGTCAATAAACAAACAATAATTAATTATTAGATAAATAATTAAGTGAACAATTCAATTAATAAGAGAATTTAACTAACAAATAATTAAAAAAGCATAATTAAATACAATACCATTTCAAAGACCTTCTTTCTCTTCGCCTCTCAAATTTTTCTCTTCTTTTTCTTATTTTTGATATCTGGTCCCTCACGAAGATCTGGACGAAAAGAAAACATAAATAAAGATATTAACAATTATTAGACAAAAAAACTTCATCTAAGATATCGAAGCTCAAATTTGCCGTTTATCATCAGAAAAAACAAGGGCAAAGCTTGCCATGACGGCAAAAATCAAACGAGGAATGAGTAAAATCACACAAAACCTATCTTACAGGCTCTCCAATTTTGCCACGCCAAGATACGGTTCGCTCAAAATCTGATCTATTGACTTTGAAAATTTTTTACAGCCTCAGCCATTTCTTCTTCTTCTTCTTCTTTTCTTTTTCTCTAGGCATGACAACTACAGTTTAAGTTTAGGATTTTGAGGATTGATAGATTCAGAAAGAGAAAACTCCTCTGGCATTGTCATTAATTTCATCATCATATCATCAACCCTAAATCGTATAGCCATTTTAGAAAAAAAAAACCAACTTTGCTTAAATGGGTATCATTCGGTACCTTTGGGATAAGGGGATGTAATGGTCAATGAGCCATTTTTGTCGCTTGAGAAATTTTTGGGAAAGAATATTAGGGGGGAGAGGGTTGATCTAATAAAATGGGTTGGAGAGGGAGAAAATATTATTTTA
Source organism: Paulownia fortunei (assembly GCA_019321725.1). NCBI lineage: Eukaryota > Viridiplantae > Streptophyta > Magnoliopsida > Lamiales > Paulowniaceae > Paulownia > Paulownia fortunei. The sequence continues at coordinate 18,410,451 of CM033114.1, forward strand.
TGATGATTTGTTAAATCATGAACAATGGTATTACTATTCAAATGAGAAAAAAAATGCTTTTCAATGAAATTATTCACCAAACCAGAGATCTTTTTTGAAAATAGTTTGAAATAGTGAAAGATGCGAAACAGGGACTTTCTAAAACTTTTTTTTGAAAATGTTGACAAGCAACCTCACTTTGAGCGATTTTTTTTTTAAATGTGATTTTTGAAAAAAAAATTGACAAGCAAACATAGCCTAAATCTCCTTGATCTAAAGGTTTAAATCAACAAATTTTGGTCCACCTTCATACATAACATGTCAAAATGATTTCACACATGCAACTCTAACAATCTCTACGTTCACAAATGACCTCCACATCATTAAAAAAAAAACCCTAAACATGGCCCAATTTTGTGTAGGATTGAACACATTATTTTGGATCCAATCCATCTCTACATAATTAATTATCAAGAAAAATAAAGAAATTATAGTTAATTATGAAATTCATCTCCAACTGATGTGGGATAAGAACATTGCATTCTTCCACCCAATCCATGCACGTCCTCGTGCAGTATGAGCTATACTTAGGTCGGTCCTATTTCGAACACTTACACAAGGGGTTTCATTCCTTAGTACCAATAGGGTCCTACTCTTACACCACGTGCCGAATCAACTAAGGAAAATAAATTCTATTATATAAGTTGATTTAAAAACAATTCCCCAACCAAACGATTGTCACGTCCCTTGGCTTAGAATTGGCTCTCATTTGTACTACTCGTTATTTGCCTTTGCTTCTTATAATATGACTGCCACTTGTTATTTATCTTGGGTCTTTGAGCATCTTACCGCCCTTGTTAGATTGCCTCTCGATTTCACCAACTTATATAGAGAGTGCACAAGATGTGTCAACTTAGGGCCTAAACACTTCCACTTGTAGTTGCATTGTACAAGTAAAGCCAAACTTGATCCAAAAGTTAAGCCAACGAGTCTTGGGTCCACTACACATATACAAATCACTCATTTTTCCTTGGTTTCGTGTTGTAATTATTCTCACATGTGTCTCTAAAGACTAGGTTAGACTTGACTACGGTTCAAGAAGTGCTGGTTCCACGATTCGAGAAAATTCCAACTCTTAACCTTAACCGTCAAGGTCGGTTACGGTCCGAGTTTTGGAACCATCGGGCCGATTTCGGTTACGGTTCCAGTTACGATTTTGGTTACGATTTCGACCCTTATATTTTTATTATTATTTTTTAAATTTTTTAAAAATTATTGTTAATTTTTGAACTTAATGAAAAAATATTAACTTAAATTTGAAAAAATATAGCTAAAATATAAGCTTATTGTAAAAAACAACAGTGACTAAATTATTTTTTGGAATTTTTAAAAATATTTTTTCCATTTTCACTACATTAATAAAATACAATTTACTAAATTTTGATTTTTGGAGTTAATGTTATTATGTAAAATTGATGCAATATTATAATAATTTAATAATACTATATGAGAAGTTGAGGAATAAATACTAGAAAATTATAAAATAGCATCATTAAATATTTTTTAAAAATTATAAATTTACTTATTATTAAGATAATTGTAAAATAGCATCATTAAATAATTTTCAAAACTTTACTTATTATTAAAATAAAATGTAGAATGCTTAAATATAGAACTTGATTTGTAACTTGCCATATCTAAAACTGATTAATTAAATTTAAAGGGGGCACAAGACTAATTATATTAATTTTCAGAAACAAGACAGGCAATTAGAGGGGAAAAAATGAAAAAATAAATTATGAAACTTATTTATGCATTTATTCAAAGTTATAGACATATGACTTATTAGCTCAATTGGTTAGAGTGTTTGCTAATAACCTGGAGGTCACAAGTTCAAAACTTGCGTGACGCACTTTTACATTATTATTTAGGTTAAAAAAATAAAAACGGGTTGGGCTCGGCGGTTCTGGCCCGTGGAACCGTGGGTTCACGGGTTGGAAAAACATAACCCATAATCAGCCCGTGAACTCACGGGCCGGTTATGGGTCACGACCCATGAACCGTGGTCAATGGGTCATTTTGACTCATTGACCACGGGCTGGTCATGGTCCGGGTCTGGTTTGGACACAGCCCATGGTCGAGTCTAGACTAGATGATTACAAATTCATCGATAATTGATTCATTTAAAATTCTTTAACGACAATGTGATTAACTTTTTTAGCAAAATATTATAATTTAATAAAATATTTATCATAATACCGTAAAATGGTTATGAGTTATGGAATTATGGCAAAGCGTTATCGCGAATAACACTTTCAATAAAATATTTTTTTTAACCACCAAAATTGAAAGCGTTTTGCGTTACTTGACGTAATGCTTTTTTTTTTTCCTTTTGATTTAATTTAGCTAATGTTTTACTTAAACTAATGTAGTTTATTTATATTATGTGTATTTAACATTTTATGTAATTATAATGTTATACATGTAAATATTAAAGTTAAATTTTTAAATACACTTTAAACAATAATTAAAAAATTATTATATAAATGAATAGAGTAATCAAATTAAACATATTATATATAATAATTAGTAATGTCCGCCAGTATCACAACCACGTGGTCGCCTATTTCTATGTTATCTAGCTCTCACTTCCATATTATGTGCAGTAGTATCCAAATATTGTGATATCTCTTCAGTTTGCAAATTATCATCTACATATGTATTATGATAACTCGGTGAAGAGGTATCATGGATATGATCTCGATACATTGATGTCATTGGAGTGAATGGAAAATGAGAGATATTAAACTTCAGACGTAATGATATATTTCCAGGCATCAATCCCAAGCTAAGATTATATTGTACCTGTGAGTACATATATGATGTCGGATCGTAAGGAGTGAAAGAAAAATAATCATCTGATACTGGGACTGACCTATAAACATCATTTTGTCTTGAAGCATGCCATACATAACTCATGATACAAGAAAACCAATACAACACTACCTCAACTGTACCAATTAACTTCATCAACATTATCAAATTTTGGCAGATAAAATAACGAGATTAAATTTTTCGATGAATCAGGACACATAACACCACCAAAAAATATGAATACACATATACGGGCATACTGGTGTACATACTCTTCATCACTGTCATCAGTCATAGAATGATGTCTCATATATTGTGTGAGAGTGGTGGTATATAGACGTGACCCCCTAAAATGATCGAGCGCAGGATGAAATCCTAAAGTAATCTCACAGTACTGCATCCACTATGGTATAGATATCTCGCGATCTACACATGTGACTGGACAACTGTCAATAGAAAGGCCCCAAATAACTGCAACATCCTATAATGTAATAGTAGCATTCCCTACTCGAAAATGAAAAGTATGTGTCTCTCGGTGCCATCTCTCCCCAAAGCGGTGATCAAGTAAAAATCAGCAATGAAACGTCCACATCTATACACACCATAAAATCTCATATGATGTAATACAGTAAACACGTATGCATGTAGGTGCACCTCATCAAATAGCTGTCAAAAAGGACCATCAGCTCGTAATATCTCATCAATCGTCCCTGTCATCATAATCTTGGATCTATGTTGTGACTGCATAGACAATAAACTCGGATCACGTAGCCTATATACTTGTGTCAAATCCATCATTCAAGTTAGAATATTTTATATCAATGAAACCACAAAAATAATAATAAACTTATGACATGATTCAAATATTTAGGGTCAAATAAGACATATGTAGTGGGAATAAGTGTTTGCCAATTAGTATTTTGATGATTCCAACCACAATTAATAAAAATAAGTACATTACAAATAATTATACCAAATAAGTGCATGATAAATACTTATCAATCAGCATGATTATTCCAACCACAATATTAATTAAAACTAGGACATTACAAATAATTACATCAATTAACTGCATGATAAATACTTTGAAAATGAGTATTATAATCATTCCAATCACGAATAATAAAAATAAGTACATTACAAATATTTAGCATTAAAAACTTCAATATAATAACATGTCAATAGAAATTTTAACTTATATTTTAGGTCAACCCTAAAATCGAGTAAAGTTTATTGCTAAGACTATGCTAGACATTGTTATTGGCAGACTTGTTCTTTACGGGCTTGTTCTCTCACACAAGTTTGTGCCCAATCCATCTCATTTGGGATGCGAGAAGTTCGATTTCTATATCGGTTAGGAATAACTCGTAAAGTGCTATCATGATATAGCTCAAAATTAGGTGTGTTCCAATAATCTTCATCCATGTACGGCTTAAATACACCAGCATATGTATGTCTATAACTCTATATGTTGTAATACACTTTCACGAGCACTGCAGAATTAAACTTGTAAGCAACACACACCTTCTGAGCATGAGAGCACGAAATCCCAAACAACTTCCATATCCCGCATGTACAAACCCTTAACATTAAATTTACAACATGTCTAAGACCCCCATGTCCACTTCCATAGAGAGTTTGTATGATAACGGAAGCTGACTGCTGATTATGGTCAAATATGGTTGCAATAAGATGTAAGGAGTGTGCCTCCCAATACTTGTATTTTTTATATGCATAATCAATTCACATTTAATTATTTTGCATCATCTTATCTGCCTTCAGCACCCGTTTATGAAAAAATTGAGCATATTGATGAAATGTTATATCCACTATAGTTGTGAGTGGAAAGCGATGAACACCTTTTAATACTCTATTAATGCATTCGGACATGTTGGTGGTCAAAAGTTCGGCTCGCCACCCTCTATCATGAGCAAATGCCCATATCTCCTTATCAATCTTTGCCAAGTATGCAAATGCTTGTGGTTTAATGCTTTTTAATCTTCTCAAGAGTCTTCTCAAACTTACTTATTTGATGTGTAGTACCAGCTCTATAACATAAGTCCCTCAATTGTATATGCTTGAAATAATTGTTGAAGTTTGAGCAAATGCGCTTCAAGCAAAATCGATGTACACCACGAAGAAGTGTGAAGTCATGTACAATCTTAACTACTCGAAGAATGCCAGGATGTCGATCAGAAATAAGACACATACCTTCAACCTCTTGTATAATGTGCTTGCTCAACATTTGCAGAAACCACTTCCAAAACATAGTAGTTTCTTCATCGACAATTGCAAATGCAACAGGCAAAACCTATTGGTTTCCATCAATGACAACTGCAATCAACATTTTATGTTTGTATTTTGTGTATAAATGGGTTCTATCGACACTTATGACTTTGCAACAGTGATGAAATCCCTCTATACATGGCTTGAAGGCTTTATTTATATTTATTTAATTTTTTATTAATTTCAAACCCCCATTTCTTATTTTAATCATTATCTATAATTATTAAATTAGTACCGGTGATTTTCAATTATTATTTTCTTAAATTAATTTAATAAATATATTTATTAACTATATTATTGTATATAAATATTATATTTATCTATTTTTAAAATAATAATACATTTTATTTTTATTTATTTATTTATTAATTTCAAACCCCAATTTCTTATTTTATTCACTATCTATAATTATTAAATTCATAATGTTGATTTTCAAATAATTATTTTCTTAAATTAATTTAATAAGCATATTTATTAATTATATTATTTGTATATAAATATTATATTTATCTATTTTTAAAATAATAATATGTATCTATATTTTAACTATATTTATATATTTTTAAAATAATAATATATTTTATTTATTTATTTATATTAATTTTCAAACTCCCATTTCTTATTTTAATCACTATCTATAATTATTAAATTTGTAATGGTGATTTTTAAATAATTATTTTCTTAGATTAATTTAATCAACATATTTATTAACTATATTTTTGTGTATAAATATTATATTTATCTATTTTTAAAATAATAATATATTTTATTTATTTATTTATTTTCAAACCCCCATTTCTTATTTTATTCACCATCTACAATTATTAATAATTAATTAAAATATTATATTTCATAATAAAATTAAAATTTCAATATATATTTTTTAATAGAAAAGTTTTTTATGTACATTTTATTTTTATGATATACCTACAGAGGATTATTTTTAATTGTTATTGGTGTTTTAATTAGTCTCAACATGAATAAATTGTTCATATAATATATTATTAAATCAAACAAAATATGGATTAATAAAAAAAACTGTTGTTATCTCTCCAATATTTAAATTAACAACAAAATAATTTCTAACATGTTAATTTCAAAATATAATGCATACTCAATTAAATAAATTAAAAAAACTAATACTTAAATAACTAATTTTAAAATAATAATATTAAAATAGTAATAATTACTTTTAAATTTGGTCGTAGTCGCTGCCACCGCCGCCGTGTCGTTGCTGTCATCGTTGCCGCCGCCTTAGTGGAGTGCTTGGTTGGTGACAAAAGAAAATAAGAACAAAAGTTTCAAACAAAATAAGAAGAAGATGAAGATGAAGAAAGAAAGTTGGGAGTAGAGAAATGGTTCTGAAGAAGAAGAAGAAGAAGAATGAGAAGAAGAAGAATAAGTGAAGAATAAAAAGAGTCGTGCAACCCATGAACCGCGTGAAAAAAAAGTTGGTAAACCAGTTCATAATAGAATACAATTTTAAAAAAAAAATTTTACAAAGAGAGCGTTACGGTGGGTAACACATTAATTGGCAGATTATGCATTGGCAGACTTTGCATCTATAAAAAAAATATTTTACAAAGAAGGCATTATTGGGGTAACGCTTTCTAATTCAAATCCGATTAACCATACATAAATAAATAATTTTCTAATTAAAAAAATAAATAAATGAAAGCGTTACTTTACCATAAATCCCTAAACCCAAAATGTTTTACGATATTTTAATAATTATTTTATTAAATTATAATAATTTGTCAAAAAGCCCCAATGTGATTACTAGAATTCAAGTAAGAAAAAAGGAAAAAAGTTCCTCCAATTTTTTAATTGAGCATCAGATGCACTCCGTGTGCAAATTTGCAGCAAAAAATAATTACCGGTTAGGGTTACATAAATCCGCTTCGCTTGTACCAATGAGCTCAAATCGGCTCAAAGCTAGCAAGCTCGGTTTGATAATTTTCAGTTTCAGTATAATGTGATTTCAAATTAAGTCGAGCCTAAGTTAAATATTATGAATTGAATTTCGAATGTTAGCAAATATAAACTTGGCTTGAACAGTTTGAATATGACTTGAGCTCCATAATATATATATATATATAAATATATATATATATATATAATTTACTAGTATATGCAATTCTATAAAAATAATTTAGTCTTTAAGGAAGCCGAGTTTATTTTTTTAAAAAAAAAAAAACAATAAACAAAAACCAACAATATTTATAAGTTAAAATATTTTCTAAGTAATATAAAATAATATTACATTTCTTCATCTGAACTCTAACGGCTTCCAATCTTCCAATCGTTCATGCCATCACATTTCATATCTTTTAGTTAAGTAACTTAATCATTTGTTTAAACAATGATTTTTTTTACTTAAAAATAATCATATTTTTAATTTTTTAATTGAAAATCCATGTGGTAGATGGAAAATTATTTTGAACACAAATTCCCTGCATTTTTCAATCTTCATCAATATGTTGAGCTTATATTCTATTTAATCTGAAATGATTCTCCATTTGAGTCCATTGAATATATCTAACCCTGTGGATCTTTAATTATAGGACTTATATCCTGTCATTAATGCCTAAACCTAACAAGTTTTTTTGATAAATTATCAATACCTAATTTCTCATTAAAACATTCGGTTAGCCTTTTACCAATCCAAATTTACCAAATATTTTGGTAAATTATGAACCTAATCCATTAATTTGATGCAATATTATTTTAAAACAAATACTTAATCGATTTTTAGTTAACTCAATTTCGAGTTCGGTTCAATGAAAATCAATGCACTCCCTAATCCACCATAAAGGAAAATAAATATTTAATAGTTAAAAGCGGGTAACTAGCCCCCTGTGCACTATCAGCCCATCAAATATTGTTTATTAAACAACTCAACACTGTCCATCAAATATTGTCTATTAAACAACTCAACGCTGTCCATTACATATTAAAAATATTCTATTTTTTTTAGTAAAATATCATAATTTAATAAAATATTTGTTAGAATACTGTGAAATAAATATGTGTTAGGTTTTTGCATCAAAGCGTTAAACAATCTAATACTTTCTATTTATTTATTTATTTATTTTTATTTTAATAACTGGACGAGTACGGAGTTATTTCGGGCAACGTTTTAATCAAAGTTGCTAAATTGCCAAAGCGTCACCCTTTCGCAAATACTTTGGCAGATGCCACGTTTGACCTGGTAACGCTTTGGCAAACTTTTTTTTTAATATTAAAATTTTAAGTATTTTTTAATAATTAAAAAATATTAAAATTTTAAAATTTTTTATTTAATTTTTTTTAATTTAGAAATTTCATATTTTATGGGGAAAAATATATATGACTTTTCTAATTTTTTAATCTTTATCTATAAAATAAATACTGTGTTATTTTTTTCTATATTTTGCTTCAATTCATTTAATTTTTATGTAGATTTGTTTGAGCTTTGCATTATTACTATACACAAGCTAATAAAAAAATACACAGATCTAATCAGATATGTAAATGAACATATAATACAAAATATTTTATTATACAAAGTAAAAACTAATTAATTTGAAGATATCATATACAAAAAATATATATATATATATATATAAATATTATCTTTATAAAATATTTATAAAATTCTTTATTATTTCTATTTTAAAAATAATTAAGGTGCTATATTTTCTATAGTTTGCTTCACTTCGTTCAAGTCTTGTACATTTATTTGAACTACTACGTTACATCAACTAATAAAATTACACAAAATCTAATAACATATGTGAATGAATACGTAATACAAAGTATTATATCAAAATAAAAAATAATTACTTTAGAAATATCATATACAAAAATATTTATTATGAATTTAATATTTTAGTTATTAAAAATATTAATTATTTAGACAAAAAACAATCAAACTTTGTGAATTGAAACAAAATATAGAAAAAAATAACACCGTATTCATTTTATAGATGAAGATTAAAAAATTAGAAAAATCATATATATTTTTTCCCATAAAATATAAAATTTCTAAATTAAAAATTTTAAATAGAAAATTTTAAAAATTAATATTTTTTAATCATTAAAAAACACTTAAAATATTAAATATTAAAAAAATAAATTAAAAATTGTTTGCCAGAGTGTTACCCACGCTTTAACAAATATTTTGACAAAAATACACTTAAAATCTTAAATATTAAAAAAAAAAAAAAATATTTGTCAAAGCATTACCTGACTAAAGCGTTATCTAACATAATCCTATACACGTAGTTGTTAAAATAAAAAAATAAAAAAATAAAAAATATTAGGCTGCTTAACGCTTTAATACAAAAATCTTCAATGGTATTTTAACAAATATTTTATTAAATTATATAATATTATCAATGTGCTATTTTCTACTTGTGTCATGACATTAATACTTAAAACTAAATTTTAATATCGCATTTGCATATAAGCACATCGTGCCATACACTCGATGCCTTTAAGGAGTTAACACCAAGCCACTTGAAGTCTATATAGTTAGGAATGCTAATATTTTGGTTAATCAATCAAATCGAATCAAAATCGAAATTTCAGGTTACACCAAAATGAATTAAAAATTTTGGTTTGACTTTTTACTTTTTATTTTTTATTTTTCAATTTTTTGATATTCGGTTCGACTTCAGTTTTTTATTTCAATTAATCAAACCGAATCAAAAACTGAATTATAATCTTTTATATATGATTTTTATATAAAATTTTACATTTATTTATTTTTATTCTTTATTTTTTACTCACCTAAACTTAAAAATAATAAATAAAAAATACATTTATAAATATATCACTTTTGTATTTTTTATTTTTTTAATAAAAAATTGATTAACCAAAAAATTAAACCAAAAAACTAATTTTTTTTAATTATAACTAAATCAAACGAATTAATTCAATTTAATATTCGATTTTAATGAATCAAAATTTCAGTTAATCAAATTTCGTAATAGTATATAATATATCAATATTATAGATAGATTAAGTGGTTCATCATAAAGACCGGTTAACAACCTAAACCGGAGCTGGCACCATTGGTTCGCACTGAAACGGTTCATTTCCATTAACCTTTTAATTTTCATATTTTCTTCCTAACCCTCAAAACCCCCCTCAAAACCCCATTGCTTGAGGCTAAAGACACAGAAAAAGGAAAACATTTTTGCCCATTCCACCATGATTGAAAACCGATTGATTTCTCTTCTGAGGAAAACCAAATCCCTAACCCAAAAATCTTCCTCATCAAATCCTAGGGAATGGAAAACATTTTCCACTCCTTGTGGGTTCTCAAGTGAACCCCAATCGAGATTATACTCTTCATTTCCGAGATTTATTCCTGCTGCCAAAACACCAGCCACAAGAAGCTGCATTGGCTATGGTTTAAGGTCGTTGCTTCAAAATAATTGTAAGGTATTTGAATTATTTGCTCCTCTTTTTGTGAGTATTGCATATGGTATTGTTATGCGTATTTATGTTGTGATTATTCTGAAGAATATAACTTAGGAGAGGTAAACTGAAAAGCTGTTTTCTTGTACGAGTCCATGAGTTAGAAATCAACTTGTTAGTTGGCCGGAATTGTTTGCAATTTGTTCATAGTGGTTGGAGTTCGAAGAACATCCATTGGGATGTGTTATTTATTTGTTTGTTTCTCAGAATGTTAACTTTCTTTTCCAAGTGATGTAAATGTTCTAGTTTGATGTTGATTTTTGCATATTTGATGTAGCATTTTTTATTTGTGGGTTCTTTACTTTCAACATAATCGTGTAGTGTTCTGAAACATTTGATCTAAAATATTGGATGCATAATATAAGTGTGTTCTTATGATGTTGTGTTTACATAGGTTACCTTGGCTTCAATGTAAAATGCTACATTATCAACTCAGCAATGGTTTTATCTTGGCATATTGCCTTTTTGTGTTAATTCTAGCAATCGAAGCCTTTACTGATTGAAAGTTTCAATTATCAGATTTCTTGACAGAGTTAATCGGATCATATAAAGAATCCTTTGCGTATTTTCCTATTTTATTTGGCAGTATTAAGGATGAAAGTTTCTTCTGGTTGTGCACTGAGATGCTGGAAATATGATTCTTCTTGCTTGAGTCTGGCTGCCATCTAATTCTATACGTTGTCATTCAGTCAATTACTAATTTATACAAATGAATATGACTCAAGGAAGACTTTGCCCTCATCTAGAGTCAACTTTTTTCTTGCAGCCTCATTTTAATTTTGTAATTTCTTTGCCCTGGTAGAGCATCTCTTATAATTTTCCACACATTTTTTGGGATTTGCTCATGCATTGCTTTTCTAATAAGACTGTAAACCATTAAAATAGGATTCAGACTGGAAATTTGCTTTTCTGATTTGCTCGTGCATTGCTTTTCAGAACTTTTATAAGCCATCATTCAGGAACTTCTCCACCGTGGCATCTGTATCTGCAAAAAGTACAGAAGGATTGAAGCTTCTTGTCACTGCTGGGCCCCATGCTCAGAAAGCAGTTGGTATTTGGCTTTTTGTATCTGCTGCTTGGGTCTTTAGTATGGTGGTCCTTGGTGGTGTCACACGACTGACTAGATCTGGCCTTTCAATGACTGACTGGAAATTCACTGGTCGTCTTCCTCCTCTCTCGGATGATGAATGGCTGATTGAATTTGAAAAATACAAGCGATCCCCCGAATACAAACGGTAATTCAAGTGTCACTATGTTCACTTTGTTTTTGATCAATCTACTAGTTTACCTTTCCCAGCATACTTTGGGATTGCATACTCAGTGAGCCACATATTTTGCTTTGTGAACTATGCAGATTGTTTGTCTAAAACCCTTCTCATTACTACTAACTTTTATGCATGGCATGTTTTGTAATGATGGCATAAGAAATGCTACTGGATATATGGGTCTGTAATTTTTTTGAGTGTTGTCTAATTTTGTGATAGTTGTGGTTAGTTGGGCATTGGTGTGTGTAACCCATTCTTGGTCGTTGCAGAGTAAATAAAGGGATGAATCTTGATGATTTTAAGTTCATATATTGGATGGAGTATGCCCATCGAATGTGGGGAAGGGCACTGGGTATAATGTTTGCGCTACCCTTTTCATACTTTCTTCGGAAAGGATATATTACACTCCAATTAGGACTTAGGCTCTCTGCACTATTTGCTCTTGGCGCTGGGCAGGGACTTATTGGATGGTGGATGGTCAAGAGTGGTTTAGAGGTAACAACTAAACAAGCATTAAACTGTAGTATTTTGATACCTTAACTTATATACAGCTTTTTAAAAATGTTTTTATTTCCTTCTCTTAGGAACCCATATCTGAGTATGCTGAACCAAGGGTAAGCCCTTACCGCCTTGCAGCTCATTTGACTTCGGCATTTGTTATTTACTCTGGGCTCTTTTGGACGGCTCTTTCTGTTGTTATGCCTGAACCTCCTGCGGAATCCATAGCCTGGGTTCAAGGGGCAGCAAAAGTCAAACGTCTTGCGCTCCCTGTTGGTATTCTTGTTGGGATCACTGCCGTCTCAGGAGCATTTGTTGCTGGAAATGACGCTGTATGTAACAAGACTTTTCCTTTTCTTGTTCTTTATATGCTTGCTTTTGGAATAGACTCTGTTATAATTACATATCGGCTGCATTTGATATTTCAGGGCCGTGCCTTTAATACTTTTCCGAAGATGGGTGACGCATGGATTCCGGAGGATATATTTATCCTGAAGCCGCTAATGCGAAATTTCTTTGAAAATACATCAACTGTGCAGGTAATTATTCCCTGTTGAATATTACAAGTGACTTTTGAGGCATGGAATGTGCAAACAGATAAATAAGAAAAAATAGACCACCCATTCTGATGATCCAAAGTATACAAGAACAATAAAACTACCTGTTGTAATTATTAGAAGTATATAAAAAGGTAAACGGTGAGCAGTTAGCTGATTAATTATTGTTTTTGTTAGGTTGAAATACTTTACTTTTTCCAGCAGGCAGAAATATAATCAGTTTTCCTTTAACGGATGAAAATTTCTGCAATACTTAGGCATGGCAATTCATACCTGGTATAAGTAGTATATAACTCAATAAAATTTGACTATAAATTACTAATGAGAGATTCAGTTATTAGAGGGACTTAGATCTAAAAAATTCCTCCAATGGGAAAACTTTGAATCCTTGAGATTTCAAGTATTTGGAAACTCAAATTCGTACACATTTTTCTGCTTGATAGGCAAACCATATAAGCTTTCAAATAAAATTGTCTAGCTAAAATTGTACAGTATATTTAACTACAACTATTTTTTTCAAAATGAATGTTTGGAGTCAGATTCTCACCCGAGACTAAATTTGTGACTATGCAACCATTTTGAGTTTTTAATGTGATTTTAAAATTAATTGTGAACCTACAACTTTGAAAATGATTTCACATCACCTGCCTGGTGTTAAGACCTACATAATTCGTGTGTAGGTCTTTGTAGGTCACAAGGTTTTCAGCCTTTTCTTTTGTATTTTTTGGTTTTAAAGGGTGACCACAGATTAGTTTAACCAACCGACCAATACAGCCTCAATTAAAAGATATTCCAATATATTTTTTTGATTTTTTCCCCAACCCATTCTAAGGCACTGTACTCCTGGATAATTTCCAATTTGTTTATTGTTGATGATATTCAAATAACACCTAAATGTTTATTATTGATGAAATTTTAAGGAAAAAAAATTCTTTAACTCCAGACTTATTCTACATTCCTTCACCACATGCCAGTTGCCAAGTTTAATGACATAGACATACCCTAAATTTTTCATTGTGGCAAGACAACATTTGAAAGTTTGAATTTTCCTATTATCAGTGATATAGTTTTCACGAGTCTTATATATAGATAAGAGTCTATCTGGTTGAGTCAGACCTTGACTTTTGAAATTTTGATTGCACGCCATATTTTAATCTGAAGTATCTACTAGTTCCTATTTCTGTTGGTCCTCAAAACTTTTCAGAAATTTCAGGCACTGCGAATTTTAAAGAATTCATTAATTGCATGTCCCACAACAATCTAAATTTATCGCTCACAGTCTGAACTTTTTAATTTTGAAGCACACTTTTTTTAAGTGTTAAAAAAATACCTTACTATATGATTTACCCATTCTTATGAACTCAGTGTATAAAGATTCTAATATCTGAAAGTTAGCCTATCTGTTTTTGGACATGTTATAATTAATGATTAAACACTCATCCGGGACATGACTGTATGGTTGAACTGGTAACCTTTTCACCTTGCCTTCATTTTGGTTGGTTTGGATGTAAAACTCAATAAGCTCTAAAAATCATAAAAAATGCGAAATCATTCAACTCAGCAGTTAAACTGTAAGACTCAGCAGTAGGTTTCCTAATAATACATGTTTTTCGGAACTAAATTATTAATTTACATATAAAGCATTCTGAATGTGGTATGCAAGATTTACTCTCTCTGTAAATTTCTGCATAAGTTGTTCTCCAATTCTTTTATGTTTGCTGACTTTTACTTATTAAGCATCATAGTTCAAACACGGTAAGACAGCAAAATTACAGGTTGATGAATGGTTTGAGTCATGAAATAGAACTTAGTTAAAAACTATTTGTTAAACTTAATTTAAATACATGGCTTCATTGATCAAATTGCAGAATGCTGCATTCTATAAACAACAAATTAAACATGATTTTGGACAACTCTAGCAAGGAAAAATGACCTCTCAAAACTTTCTAATTGATAAAAGAATTCTAAGTGAATTTATATTTTAGTAATGCAAGGTGTTTTTTTAAATGAAAAGCAATTTGTCAGTGCTGTTGCTATATCTGCTTGGTTGCTTCATGCAAGCATCATAACTTACAGATGCTTTCACTTTCTAGTGCTGTGTTAACCGAATAGTTATTAAAGCTTACAAACCAACTTCAATTGGGAATTAAAATCTCATGAATAAAGATACTATGGGAAGGTATAATTAGATCTCAGCCAGAGGCATATACACTAAATTCTTCATTGATCCACTAAATAGAAGTTCAGGCGTTGATCATTTAATTTTACATCCTTGGCTGCGCTTGTTCTTGTAGATAAGGAAAGATTCTTAATTAAGTTGTAGTTCAAACTTGCAACCCTTACTACTGTAAATGCAAACTCAATGTGTTTCAGATATTATGTTGCTGATGTTTTCTTCTCTTATGTATACCAGCTTGACCATCGAATACTCGCTATTGCAACCTTATTTTCTATCGGTGGCTTGTGGTGGTCAACGAGAAAACTTGATTTACATCCTGCAATACGGTCTTTAATAGGAAGCACTGTGGGCATGGCTGCTCTTCAGGTACTACAATCCACTTCTTTGTCTTGCCTGTGGAAACTTGTTTCCCTTCTATTATTATCTTAGAGACTTTTTTGATGGGATTAGCCTATATGAGTCGTATGATGAGCTACCAATAAATTGCAGGTATATAATTTTTCTGGTGTTTGTTTTGCACTGGATAAAGATACTGATGAAGTCCTCAATGTTGAGATAATCTTAAGATTCCGCTTTATTTAATATGCTCTGAACGAGAAAAATTCAAGTTACAGAAGTCTTATCTATATAAGCCTCAACTTCTAACTGAGTATTTGGCTGAGCTTATAATAAGCTCCTTTAGTTTATTAGACGCCCTTGGTAAAAATTTGTGTGTTTGGTAAAAACTTATGAGCTTAAGAGTTTATAAGTTCAGCCAAACATCTTATAAGCTCAACATCTTATACAATATAGGAGCTTATAAATTATTTTAAATAAGTTAACAATATTCCTTTTGAGTGGTACCGCCTGCTCTCTAGGAATTATGAATCAACAGCTGAAATTCCTGTGTAAACTGAATATATTATATCTAAAGCCCTTATGCCACCTTAACTCCCCTTGATGAATGCGGCTTTTTGAACCCCTATATGGTTTTGCTTTATCTTCTTCTTTTTCTTCTTTATCTTTTCATTTACTTACTTATTTTTCTATTTCTTGGGCTAAACAATTGTCCGCTCAATTATTCTGTTCTGTGCTTCCCTGCAGGTTACCTTGGGGATATCAACTCTTCTCTCATACGTACCTGTGTCACTAGGCACTGCTCATCAGGCTGGAGCTCTAACTCTTTTAACCCTAATGATTCTTCTCAACCACACTCTGCGGCGACCTTCATTACAACTTCTGAAAACACTTCCTTCTGTAGCGAAAACAGCCTGATAGTTTAGGCTCTGATTATGCAACAGTTAGATGAATTGAATTATATTATTACAAGGTAGAGCATCCTGGATTTTGGTCCTCCTAGTGTTGCAAGAGCATAATATAAAGTTCTTGCTCCAAATGTTGTGATTTCTCATCCACTTGTTCATTAGAGAAATCAGGACTTAATATTTCTTATTGACATTGGAAGGCTTGGATGAGGTATGAAAGGGATATTTCTTCGATTTATGGAAAAGACGCTGTATTCCCCTTCTTGCCATTTTTAACTTCTTTTTTACTCTGATGCTGAATTAATTGAAGCTCTGGTGAAGATTTTTTTTTTTTTTAAATTTTTTTGGTTGGTTCTTAATTTTGAAATTTAGATGAATTTTTCGAGAAGTATGAGGTCCCAAACATCACCACTCTTCCTCTCTTAAACAAGAAAAATGAAACATGGACATGGATAAGGACTCTGAAATTGAATATACCACAAGATTGAACATAATTTTTTGTTGTGCACAAGTTCTACAGGGATCAAAGAAATTAGATACAAGTGAATAAGCTAAAAGATAAAGTATCTAACTTTTAATATTTGTATTCTTATATCAAATGGTTTGAGAAGCACAATCAACGTGGTAGTCTAATGGGCTTATCTTTATAATTGAGATATTTCACTCTAATTCGCTGCGGTCGTGATTCACTCTTTAGTAGTAGTGGTATTTAGTGGTAACAAGATCTACTGTTCATTCACAATTTACCGTTTCACTTTAATACCATGAGTTGAAGTTTGGAATCAATACATAGAAACTTTTGTTAAAGTTTTGCATATGCCATATTTTGAAATTACAAATACTTCCTTAAAATTGTCTTTATTTTATAAATATTCCTCATTAGTACAATTTAAAATTACAAACCAATGTAAAAAAAAAATTCACAATTTACAAATTTAAAAGTTTTTTTTTATAAATAATCAAAATCTCAAGAATAGATTATATAATTTAATTAATTTATCATAAGTAGGACTCGTCAGTTCAAAATTTCCAAACACTAACCAGCGCATTTTGAACATTCCCAGAAGCATATTCATCAATACTGATTTTGCATATCAAGTGAGCTTCTGAACAAAATTTGGCCCATCAACAAAAAAAAAATTAAAAAATGCCACCAAATAGAGGACCAAAACATAATGGTGAACATGGTCTTGTATTACCCACCTTTAAAAAAAAAAAAAAATATTCAAAAAAAACAACAAAAAAATGGAAGGGCCTTGGGAGTTTGCACTTTAACTTTCAGACTTATTTCCAGGGGAAAGAAAATAGCTACTCGAACCTAATATACACCACTAAAAAGTCTCAATGACACAAATTGCAAGAACAGGAATGAATAATAAAATAAAATGTCATGCAACTAAAGCGGCTCATCCTAAGCGTTTGATTATTGAACATTAGTTGCCGAGCACCATGATCCACTCTGTGATCAAGTCATCAATGAATTTGCACCAATAATGTCATGAGTTTATCATAATTCATAAACTTTTAAAGCTTCCATGACATATTTTCTCACTTTTTCGCTAATCATTTGCTGGCACCTAATAAATATTTATATAAATGCTACAAATCATATCAAGAGCAAATGAGTGGCTTCAACATCAGTTGCAGGCAAGGCAAACATGCTTACTCAAAACAAAGCAGCATTCCAATGCCTTAGAAAAGCCTGTTCAGTTTCAAAATGTAGAATACCATTGGTTGATTATCATCTAGTAAGAGATTAACGGCACTCATAATACCCTAGCTCCATTCACCAAACTCGTAACTATGTCCAAGTTCTTGGTCAATTCAACTGCTGCCCCAACATAAGTATGGGGCGTCAAATTTAAGAGCATTGTCTTTGCTTCAATGGGGATATCGAGGCCTTCAATGAATTCTCTTATGCTTTCCCTAGTCACTGCTCTTCCTCTTGTTAGCTCCTTAAGTTTCTCATATGGTTCTGGCACACCATACCTTCGCATTACCTATAAAGAGAGAATTAAAATGGTAAATAGTTGCTGAAAATAGAGTTTATTATTATACAAACTAGTTCTGGAAACAAAATCCATGATCTATTTGTCTGGCCAAAGGCTGCTAAAGTGTCTACTCTTCACATTTGAAAGAAAAACTAGCATGGTACTTGGGGTGCAAAAACTGGCTGTCTTTTGTAAAGAAAGAAAACGGCTTGAAGCAAGTTACAAGTAAATGAAATAAAGAGGTGAGAGTACGGTCAAATTCCACGAGGCATTAGGTGCCATTAATATGATTCTAACCAGCATTTCAAATTTTGAATATTTACATAGCAAGCAGAAAGGAAGTTCAGCATTGCTCAAAATCACCAGAAAAATTCAACAAGTACTGAGATAACAAGATATCAAATATGACACACAAGTTACATACAGTTTGTATTGGCTCGGCAAGGACCTCCCATGACTGGTTTAAGTCTGCAATCAAGGAAGCTTCATTGACCTATATAAAAATAAAAAAAGGAAGATGTCAAATCATACCAGAATACCATTGTTTCAAATGTATGACCAAGTATTAGCTGCTAATGCTTTTAAAAAAATGATCTGCAACAAAAAAGATACAATTATCCAAATTATATTTCTTACCTGGAGCTTAGCAATTCCCTGTAACGCGCTTTTGTAGGCGAGAAGAGAATGTCCTAATCCTACACCCATGTTCCTCAGAACAGTTGAATCTGTCAAGTCTCGCTGCAATAACAAACCATAACAAAGATTATAAGATTAAAAATTTATCGGATGGGATAGGGATTAATGCTTAAAGTTGACGACAAAGATGATATGGAAGAGATATATACTCATGTCTTTCATATGTGATGCAACTTCAAATTAGCAATCGTTAATATAAAGCTCAATTATGCCTTACAGTATTTGAAAAGAGCATGTATACCTGCCAGCGGGAAATAGGCAACTTCGTGCTTAAATGCGATAAGTCTCCATTTGCAATTCCACAATTGCCTTCACTATTTTCAAAGTCAATTGGATTAACTTTGTGGGGCATTGTCGAGGACCCAATCTCACCAGCCTTAGTTATCTGTTTATAGTTGAGAATGCATCAAGTCCACTTTCACATTAAAAGAAGTATATTAATACATCCAGCAGCATAGAGTTACTCTCACCTGCTTGAAGTGACCCAAAGAAATATATCCCCAAATATCTCTGTCAAAGTCAACTAAAATGTTGTTGAACTGGATCATAGAATTGAAAAGTTTGGCCATATAGTCATGAGGCTCAATCTGTATTAGAAGGCCAATAAATTATAATATATTAGTTGAGATGATCATAGAACACAAGGGTAGATATACAAGAACCATTCTAAGATCTTCTCACATGAAACTGGGCCAATCATGAAACACCTAAAATCAAATATTTATTCTTAACTGACATACCTGAGTCACATAAGGATTGAAACTTATTCCAAGAGATGTCACAAACTCCTCTGCAATTTGTGGCCAGTTAACATCTGGATATGCAACTAGATGCGCGTTGTAGTTTCCAACAGCTCCAGCAAACTTCCCCAAAATTTCAATTTGAGATAATCCCTTCCGTTCTCTACATAACCTGTAAGCAAAGATTGCCATTTCCTTCCCTAGAGTTGTGGGTGAAGCTGGCTAAAAGTACAAAACATCCAAAAGTGGATTTAGAACTTTTAGTTGTCAATATTTAATCCACACTGTCAAAAAACTTGTCAACTACTCTTCAAAATAAGCTTCATAGAGTAAGGACAATAATCCTGACAATCAAGACCTTATGGTGCGATTATGAAAGATAAGCTGGGTTTCATTATCAGTTTGGTCAATTTTTGGTCCTCTCATGTCTAGCTAATGAACATATCATGAACACATGAAAAGACAAACATGACTGCGTGAGTGGTGGTGAGTGATAGATTCTGTTTGTGTGTGTGTGTGTGTGTGTGTGTGTGTGTGAGAGAGAGAGAGAGAGAGAGAGAGAGAGTATTTAAAGTACAAAAGTAGTTTACATTTTTCACGCCTAAAGCTATTTTTACCTGTCCATGAGTTCGAGAAAGCATAGGAATGGAAGCATTGGCAGTGGCCAAGTTACATATTGCTGTGATCAATTTGTCCATGACCGGTAGCATGACTTTGTTGAGAGCTTCTTTCAGCATCAACGCATGAGCCAGATTGTTAATGTCCTCAGATGTGCATGCAAAATGGAAAAACTCAAGTACCTACATTGAAATGGATAGTAGTTGGTATATAATAAGGATTCCATTAATATCGAAGGATAAAGCACCTAAGAAAGGTGGAAAAAAGACATCCTGGCAAAGGAGATAAGCTCAGAAAGATACTATAGATCACCACATATTTTCCTGTCTATTACTCCAAGCCATATTGTAGTACCAATTACCTAGATTCAAAATCATCAAGAACCAAAGGTATAGGCATATGTACCTTAGATATCTCCGGATGTGACTGGCATCTTTGTTTCAGAAAGTATTCAACAGCCTTCACATCATGGTTAGTCACTTTCTCAATTTTCTTCACTTCCAAGGCATCATCCAAGTTAAATTGATCAATTAAGTTTTGAAGGTACGACTCAGCTTCTCTAGAGAACCTTGGGACCTCAGGGACTTCAGAAATTTGAGAAAGCTTCAGCAACCACCTAATCTGACGAAGGAAGCACATATAAAGTGATGCGAAAGGTGAAAGAAAAATAATGTGGATGCAGATAACCGCAAAATCTGAAGCAGGCAGTATATACACAGCACATTACAAGAATAAGTAATATAGTTAAGTTAATCAGCAAAACAATGATTCAGAAGAGCTTCATGCTGCTGATAGTTAAATGTTGTCTTTTTTGTTCTATTTTGGTTAAATTGGTGAACCAACACACAGAAAAAACTACTAAAAACTAGTATGAGTGGCAAACATGTAGGCAGTGGATTCCAGAGCACTAAGATGATTTCTAGAAACCATTTTAAGATACAAATGCTACATTTTGTATCCACTAGGAAAGGGGGTCGGGCCAAATCTAGGCCAGTCAACAACCAGACTGTAATATAGTGCTCTATGCATGACTGTTTGATCAATTTCCCTGTCCACAATGTACATCAACCTTGAAATCTAAACTAAAACACTCATATACACAGTAATGGAGATGTGTATGGTTGAGTGAGAGACAGAGTGAGCAACAGTATGCGCAGAACAAGGGAGACATTGGAGTTTCTTGTGGCAATTATTCAAACTCTAGAATGAGTTTTTGTATTCGCATCTAGTCCAGTGATTGGAAACTCAAAAAAATTGCTCCATGTGCTACATGGAAAAAATAATGGCAGGGTACACCTCATCTAAAACAGTATACCTTATCTGATTCAGACAAACGGTATTGTGAATGTTATCCTAGTCTTTCACATTAGTAGCAGTGTGATGATTATGTAAAGGAATATATTATATTCAGTCTCTCTTATACCTTTCCTAATCACTGCCAACTAATTTAACAGACATGCATATTGGTGAAGATAAACGAACCATATTAACCCATGCGCAAACTCCTCGCTTAACAAATTCTTTGCAGTAGGATCTGGCAGCTTTTGTGGAACAACTTGTGTTCGCAACACAAACCCAACCATTAGATTGTGAGAGAGCATCTTCTGTCACAAGTAGCTTGTATCTAATACCACATCCATTGCTGAATCTATCCAGTGCAAAACAACTCCTTAGATAAAAGCATAATAAACCTCCAATAGAACTTCAGATATCTCGGTTAAAAGAAGTTCCATAAAATTTGACTGATGGCTTAGCCCTTCGAACTGCTGATAGTCAAATTCCACTTCCAAATTATGTGAAGGAGCATCATCAAGTTCACAAAAAAATAAAAAAAATAGAATTATGTGAAGCATGCTTTCTAATATTCAGTATTTCCCCTAATCTCGAAACTAATCCTTATTCAGAAAGGACAAGTGGCCACCTTAAATGAAAATAACTAGCGTCAACTTATTGACAGACGATTTTCCAAAACCTTAGAATACTTATGCATAAAAGAACTGGTGAATATTACCCAGCACAGTCTCCTTTTTTCTCCCAAATATCACCTACACATACATCTAATAAGAAAGAAGGGTGATTTTAATCCTTCATTTTCTTGTGAAAAGGCAAGGAGATGCCATCAGTAACGGGGTAATGATCCAGAACTTTAGTGTGTGGATAGGAAAAATATATTCAATGTGATTACAGTTTGCCAATCAATTCACGATAACTCTTCTTTCCTTTTATGGTAATCAAACAGCAGTTTAACACATTCATCTTGGTAACTCCTCTTTTTAGTTAAGAAACTGAAATAAATATGAAAAAACTTAAAAAGACTGAATGATGATATTGATGTTTGTGGTGTAAATGAATGCAAACCGGTTTTAGTTTTTTCTTTTTTATTTTTCCTCCTCCTATATTTCTCTAAATCGAGAGAAAGAATAGCAATTACGATAACACAATCTGAACTAAGAACCATCAGCTGTTACTATCGGCATCCTTCAACCATGCAGTTTTCATTTTTCAGATCATGTGATGGGACAGTGCATGTATATTACGCCCAACTTCAAGTATATGTTGTATATTTAATGCAAGAACCTCCCTTTCCTTCATTTCAATTTTTAGAAGTCATTAAAGCCACTTATAAACAGAAGATAATTAATTTGAAATACCTCAACTAGAACGCGGTATTTGATAAGGCCAAATTCACTCATAAAAGGTGCCAATTCCTTCACTTTAGCCCAATAACGGCCATCTAGAGGGCACAAAGCTGTCAAACTTGAAAGCTCAACATCTAGTGAAGAATAATCAGCAGCAGACATCATGTTTACCTGAGAAACAAGATATAATTTCAATCAGTTAACATATAAACCTAGGGGCAAAGAGGGACATCCACATTAGAATTGGAACTTAGGACCAACATCTTAACATATTTGCACAAAATTTGCTTATGATCTGCTAAGGCACATTTACTAAAGTAAGGCACATAAAAATATCATGACAGATCCACACCTTTTTATAAGCAAAAAAATGTTAAGACATGCCAGGTAGCCACAGAATAACAACATATATTTAAAAATATATCATCCAAAAAGTTCTCTAGTGCAATGTACTTGAAAACCTCGGACTAATAGTTAAGTAAGGTTAGTGTAATAGTTTAAGAGAGGTAAAAGAAAAGGAAAAGAAAACCAGTTGATGAAATACAACAAGCACATTACAAGTGATCGAACAATGACAAATGTCCTTGAGCAGTCGAGGATGCAATATCTATATTCTTTTCCCATTATATCCTCGCTAGCAATTGAACCAATTTGGTAATTCAAAATCCCATTTTGTCCAAAGTACTCCAGATCATGTTTTTACTTGTTCATAGTGTCAAACCAAATCAGTAATGTATCCAAAACATGTCCTTCAACTAGAAGCATAAGACATACTATCTTGCAAATATGTATCCACATGCACGACTCGTGTTCAATCTTGTCTGAAGCATGTCCGAGTTTCACAAATTTTATGCACCTTCCAAACGAGGTAGAGTTTGTGCACTATGATTGTAAGAACATCACTAAAGTTGACTGTCCTTCATCTATGAATTTTGTTGAAAGGAAAAACAGCAAATGACATTAATATGCTTGTAAATTGTTAATTTCTATTGTGTTGAAATATGATGATTCGAAGAGTTCCAAAATTCAATTCAGTAGCAACAAATATGCCAATCATAAGAATACAAAGGCAAAAAAGAGAGAGTTTTTCAGGCTAGTCACCCAAATGGCGAAAGGAGATGTAAAAAATGAAAGATATTTTCCTGCCTGTTTTATGATTGAGGGAGCCCATTTTTGTCACTCCGTGAGCTTGAATTATCATCAAGATTTTAGAGTTTCAGCTAAAAATAATTTAGTTTGTATTCAGATACAACTTTTTTGTCCTCAGCCTAACAAAACAAAGTTTCGGCAAACCATTTGCTTTTTTTTTTATTCCATTGTTCTCCTATTTCCAGACACCAATAAACCCCTCAGAATCATGTTATAAAAAGAAGAAAACAAAGAAAGCATTTCATCGTGAAAATGCACTAAAAAAATCCAAAACCTACACATTGTTCAACCATATAAGCGTGAAATTCAACCAAATACACAATAATCTTAACTCGTTGCATACTTAATAGAATTCAAATAATTACCTTTGATACGGATTCCGTGCCGCTGCTATTCTCCGAAATAGATGCTTTCCAGACAGGACTCCGTTGAGCGCCAAAGGAAGCATATGAGGAGGCGCGGTTACTGTAAAGATTCTGAGATTTTAAGTGGTTTAATGGGGTGAGATACGGAGTCGTGTTGTTCAAAACCCTGACACCGGCCCCCAGTTCCATCGGCACCGCTATTTTTAGTAGGTAAAGCTAGAGTCACCTGTGGTGGTGGGTGGCGGCGCGTGGGACTGTGAAGTACTGTGATAGAAAAGATTTGAAGGCGGAGGGACTTTAGAGCTCGTGGGGTTGTAACTTTCCCTGATTTTCTTCATTTTTATTTTATTTATTGGCACATTTTGGTTTCTAAAGTGAAACCAAAAAAATAGAAAAAAAAAAAACAGATGAAATTATTTAAAATCTTTCATTATAAATTATTTTTCAATTTAATTTCAATATCTTAATATTCTGAATCAAATAATTGATTAATTTCTATTATTCACATACTAAACTTTGTAATTAATATTTTGGATAAATTACATAAACTTCTCTTAATTTTGGCTTATTTACAAAAAATATATTAACATTTTAAAATTACAAAAACTCTATTTGAGGTATTACGAATACATCTTTGAGATTTATTTTTATTTTATAAACACACTTCAATATGTATAATTTACAAAATAAAAATAAAATCAAATGGGATATTTATAATTTATAATTCAAAATTCAAATGGGATATTTATAATTTATAAATTCAAAATTTTTTATAAGGTCATTTTTAATCCATAACTTTATTTTAGAATAATTTTTATACTAAAATGGTGTAGTTTTTGCTCCAAACTTAAAATTCAATGTTAGTCTATCTATTTCAAAATTTTACTTTAAAAAGAATATTTCTTATTATTTCATTTATAATAACAATTTTAATTCATCAAATATCTATTAACATATTAATACAATTACATATTCAATGTATATTTTATATTTAATTAATTAAATAATATATTTTATTAATATAATATAATTGTCTGTAAATTAAATAATATACATAAAAAAATAAAATAATTGATAATAAAATTTAAGTATAAAAGTAAAAATATTTCATTGAAATAAATTCTAAATTAGAAATAAATTTTAAATTAAACATAAATAATACAAATCATAAATTATATTAAGAAAACTAATGTAACATATAAGATTAAAAAAGACGAACTGATTGAAACATATGCCAATGGAAAAAAATACAAAATTTTAAACTATTTTTTAATATATATTAATAGATTATAAATTTAATTAAAAAAAAAAAAAAGAATAGCTTACAATGCTATCTCAACAGTATTGTGTCAATTTTGCTACACCAATTTTAATGCATTACTATTCAAAACACAAATAACGTAAGAAATATCGCTTGTGCTGGAGGAGATTTGCTGCTCCAAATTGGTATATTGGACCAGCGTTGGGATGCTCAATAGTTAATCGTCAATAATAAATTCTTTAATTTAACGTAAAACATTTTTTTTTTAAAAACAAAAATTCCACATCACTAGTCTACAATTTACCGTAATTTCTTTTATGAAAAACAAAAATTACATATCACTAATCAAACGTTATAGCAACTTCGTTTTCTATAAACTCAAAACTCATGATAATCCATGACTGTTATTTTTTCAATTTTCACTTAACTACTTTACTTATGATATTCATCACATATCATTAGATTATATCAATGGTTTTTCTCTTATAAACCAATTAATTCGTTGTATTATTAAATATCATAATCTTTTACAATTAAGAGAATCAAAGCAAACCAAGTCCAAACCTATCAAAATCCAAACAAAATACCTCCAATTTACTTGAATAAAAATCAGAGAGTTGGATTCACTGGTCTAAAGTCCTAGATTAGTCGGTTACTAACTAATTTTATATTAATAATATTATTTTTTCATATATAAAAAGTTATAGTAATATTATTTTTTAAAAAAATATTTTTTAATATTCTTAAAATAATAAAATAAGTTTAATGGTCCAATCTGATAGATCTTGAGTTTAGAACGAGTTTGTGTTTAGGTTCATAAAAAATTAATGAATCAGATACCGAGTTTTATCCAACACTTTTGTTATATTTAGAAGGACAATTTTATTAAAAATAAATATAACTTTATTCATAACTAATTGAGAATAATTAAATCCATTAAGAGAAATGGAATGACTAATCCATACTTTTAAAATGAGGATTCTTATAAGAATGAATATTAGTACCATTAAATTATACAAATCATATCGATAAAAATAGATTTTAGAATACCCATTTCATTCTCACTCTATTCCCTTGTGCTAATTATACTATAAGAGAATCAAAGCAATCCAAAGTCCAAACCTATCAAAATTCAAATAAAATACATCTAATTTTACTTGAATAAAAATCAGAGAGTTAGATTCACTTGTCTAAAGTCCTAGATTAGTTTAAACCAACTCAATACAAACAATAATGGGTTCGAATTCAACTGGGGACATGAGCGTCGCGTGTCTGCTAGCCCCTCCAAGGCTCCCGTCTGTGCTTAAGGTAGGTCTAGGGGAGGGAATAACTGATACGAATGTCCAACTCGGATATCTGTTGCTCGCTCACCGCATTTAACTGGGGAGTACTTATCCCACCATTCATCAGATGTAGAAATGGTGTTTTTGATATTATCCCAATCAAGTCCAGTATATGAAGTTATCAGTTTATACCACACTTTCCAATTTTGCTTGGTATTGTCCAAATAATTTTTCAATTGCTTTTTATCATAGTTCAAACCAGTCTTCTGGACAAAATCAACACAAATTTTGTTTCACCTATCTCTACTGAAAAAGATCCCTAGTTTACTTTCTTTTCACATTTGCTCACAACACATTTGCTCACTGCATTTGGCTTTGCATTTTTCTTAAATTGTTGTATATTTAAGTTAAGTTCCATATCTTCATTAACAAACATGAAAAAATTAATCAAAAAAGAAAAATAAAAAAGATAAGAACTCTATTCAAATAAGGAGAATCATGACATGTAATATAGTACTCTCCTATACTATGTGTAATCAATAATTTTCAATCAAATACACTTTGATATACTTAGAGAGCATAACAGAAACAAAATCTAATATTGAAGAAATACACCCGATAAAAATATTCGCAAAAAATTCCATTAAGATAAAAAAAAGCTTTAATTTATGTTTTTTTTAGAATGAGAGGCCCAACAAGCATAGATGTATACAAACTATAAAATTCATGGAATAAAAGAAAATAATTTATAAAATTTTAGTAAAAGTAGCAAAGAAAACAAGAATTCAATTGAATACAAAGTTTCAGCATTAAACAGTAACCTTATAATATATATATATATATATATATATATAAAGAGAAAACCCCCCATTAATTTAAACAAAGGAGAACCAATCCAAGTCCAGAGAATTTACCTGAAAAATATAGAGAATACTATCAAGGATCAGTATGTGTAGAAAGTTATAGGAGTATGAATTTTGTATAATTTGTTCAATTTTTTTTATCGGATAAAAATTATAAAATATATGTATGAAGAATTCAAATAAAAAATACATCATCTACACCTCAATTAAAAAATAAATTACAAAAAGAAAAAAATGATAGGTACCTTGAAATCCCTCAGAACTTTTGTGAAAAGTTTTGGAAGAATGAACGTGTTTTGAAGAGTAGTATAGAGTAGTATAGTGAGGTTAATATTGGTAATTTAAATAAAAAGAGAAGGGATAGAATTGAAAAATATCAACTTTTTAATAATCTCTAGATAAAAGTGCCGGAAATAAATTTTGAGAAATCGCCTATTCTCACTTTTCTAGAATAGACTTTTAGAGATGTGACTTATCCGAAAAGTCCATCCAATATAAATCACCAAATACACAAAAAAAAAATTAAATGAATTTTTATATCTAAAAGTCCACTTGAAAAGTGATTCCAAACATGCTCTAATTCTTTAAAAGAAGTCAAAAATGTAATTGCCATAACAACAGGATTTGTACCTTTGACATAATTTGTTTTTTGTTTTTGTTAGGTATTTCTTTTAGTAAATTAAAGGTAAAGTAACTACAACCAGCATAACAACTTATTTAGATGTGATCAAAAAAATCTTTTTTGTATAGTCGAGTTCATCTTCACAACCTACAAACACAAATATGTATGAACTCATAATCTCTTTATAAGATGTAATTTAGTAGTATCAATTAAACTAGCACTCGATGAAATTTTTGTAATACTAGACAAACTTTGGGCATGTAAGTGGTGGAATAATCCTTTGACAGATGGTTTTGTTAGATACAAGTCCACCCATGTCGGATGGCCAGCCATCAAGCCTTGACCAAAAAAAAAAAGTGGCTTACTTAACCCATCAAACTTTGACAAACGAAAGAAAAAAGAAAAAAAAAACTCAAATCATGCTTATAAATAGGCTCATTTGGAGGAAGCCAAGTAAGAAGTAGAGAGCTTTTTAATAGGAAGAGTGCGAGAGAGCAAAGCCAAGAAAGAGAGGACTCTTTCGAGTGAGAGAGTTTTTCTCCAAGTGAAAGGAGAATTTTCTCTAAAAGAGTAGTAGTTTCTCCAAAGAGAGGGAGAGTTTTTTCTCTAAATATTATAACTGTGAGTCATATATGACTGTATGTTATAAAATAATGGAGTTGAATTTCTCCACACTGTGTGAATTTGAGAGAAATTAGTGGATTTTCTTTTGAGATATTTAATGGTGTTGTGAGATATACCAAAATAGAGTATTTATATTTTTTTAATTGTTGTAATTAACTCAAGCTTGGGCAAAAGTTTGATATATTTGTAATCACTATTTATTAGTGAATTCTTAGTAGGTCTTTCCCCTTATTCTTTTGGGGTTTTCCACGTAAAATTTGATGTCTTTATTTATCACTTTATTTTTCTTGGTCTTCATTTTGATTTGGATAATTATTTATTTGGAGGTATTTGGTTCACTATGTATAGTATTATTTAAGTGAGTTTTGTTTAAGGGGATTAAGTTTTAAGTGGGATCATTATAACCTCTTTAACTTTTTTTTTTCTAGGAACTTACTGTAATTAATACTATTTGTTTATGAGTTTTGATTAGTCTGATACCCCAATAAGTGGTATCAGAACCCAGGTAAAACTTGGGTTTTAACTTGGGTTTTTCTATGCTTATTCATGATGGATACAAATATCGGAACCATGATTAAATTTACAACAAATAATTACACAGTATGGAAGCCAAGAATTGAGGATATTCTCTTTATGATCCGATTGAGAATGAACCAAACCAAGATGAGAAGACATAAAACCGATTTAATAGAAAAATTGTTGAAATAATTTGATATTTTATTAATCAAAACGTGTTTCATCACTTTACTGAAGAGACTAATGTCCATAGCCTTTGGAAGAAATTGAAAGCCAGGTATAAGAGGAAACATGTTCAATACAATATTTACTGGATCAGACAACCATAATAACACAATTCACCTTTTTTTATTCAATTTCTCGTGATTTTCTCACACTTTTAAAAAGAAAAATGAAAAATCCTATAAAATCGTGATAATTTTAATTTTATGTGATAAGTATGTATATATCATGAAAATCGGGAATAAACCGCTGAAATGAGTTTCTCGCCCTCCTCCCAAGCTCACTCGTGAGTTGCTACTTGCAAGTGTATCCACTCCATATCTCTTAGTAAGAAACAGAAATTAGATAAGACAAAACATATTCCACCATATTTAAAATCTCTTTTCCTGATATTCAGAAATCTACACCTAATCAAACTCTTCTTTATTCATTTTTAAATTACTCCCAATATTCAAATCAATGCTTTCAGATTTTTATTACAATATCTACGAAATTATTCAAGATTTGAATTAAAACTTACCATCGAGTGGAATCGATAATCATTATTCAGTTTGTAAAACCCATTTATATCTTCATTTTCACCATTGCAAGGTGATTTTAGAGTATCTTTTTTCCTCCAAAAAAAATAAAAAAATACTTCTTCAGCTTCTCCATTGTTTTCTGTTCTCTAGTTGCTACTTTCCAAGAGAGCTAAAGAACTAATAAAGGTATGATATTTAATTTCAAATAATGTAAATTCATATTTTTAATTAATAAATACTGAATAGCTTTTAGTATGTCAAATTGAGTTACAAGGTGGGCATTTAACAAGGTGGGCATTTTTTTAAGAATTATATTCTCATATTTGTAGTTGGTAATGTGCATGCTCACCATGTGTTCAATAATTAACTCGTGTGAACTTTTTGCTTTGAAACACATTTTTTTAAAAACAAAACTATGAATAAGGTCTTGTTATCTCTGCTGTGTAAACTTTCATGTGGTTTGAGATTTATGGAACGGTGTAAACTTTCATATAATTGGAGTTTTACCTTAGAATCATATCCAATATTAAATGAGAATATATTTCTTGTAAAATATAATTGGTATGAATTTGTTTCTTATACTATTCCCTCTCCAAGATTATGCCCTATATTCAAATTTGACTTTGTGAAAAAGATTATCAATTTGTATGTTCATAGTTATAACAAGTTTGGTTTTTAAAATCTGTTGAGTTATTTAATTGATCAAGTTGGAAAAATCAATTACCATTTTTTCATATTTATTAAGAGTTCTATAGTAGCTACCATCAACATTCATTGATTGTTTTTTTTGTTCTGGTGCTTTAGATCACTATCGAAATGCCAAGACAAAAAGATCAAATGCGGGAGTATACTACTAATAAAGGTAATAGAATTCGTTGTAACCTTTGCCAAGGAGGCATTACTAGAATCAAATATCATCTTACTAGAATACTATGCAATGATGTCAGACCTTGCACAGTTGGTAGTGATGAGATATGCGAAATGGCAAAAAAGACAATAGAAGCAATCAGGGCCGGGGGTAGGAGAAGAAACCAAATGTCCAACATGGTTGAAAAAAGCTTGAGTTTAACTTCTTCACATCTAGCGCAAGCACGCCCTTCAATAGAAAAAGGATCATTGAAGCAGAAAACACTTTTCGCAATAACACGAAAGAAAGAAAAGGAAATTTCCGATGATGCTTTGGTTAGGGCAATGATTGTAATAATGTTCCTTTTAATCTCTTGTGGAGTGAAGAATTTGTAGCAGTTTGTGCAAAAATTGCTGAGCATAATCCTGGATATGTTCCTCGAAGTAGCAAGGCAGCTAGAACAAATGTCCTAGCAAAATTGAAAGAAGAAGCCAATGAGTATGTAAATTTAGTTAAATCATGAGTTGAAAGTGGTTGTATATTAATGTTTGATACATAGAGTGATGGACGGAAAAGACCCCACATTAATTTGCTTGTCCAAGGGGAGTGGTCTTCTTGAAGTCAGAATGCACCGTGGGATCTAGAAAAACTGCTGAATATATATCTAAATTCATCTCCTCTGGGATTGAAGAAATAGGACCAGTTAATGTTGTTCAATTCATCCTTGATAATGCCTCTAATTATATAGCTGTTGGATATATGATTGAATAGAAGTATCCTCACATTGTGAAGACATCGTGTGTATCGCATTGTTCAGATTTGACTCTCGAGGATATTGGTGAGCTTCCACTTGAAAAATTAATGCTAGAAGATGCTCGAAAAGTTGTCAAGTTTATGTACAAGTATCAACAAGTTTTAGACTTGATGAGGTCTTACACTAATGGAAGAGAATTAAAGCGTCCAGGTATGACTTGATTTGCTACACAATTTATATGCTTACAAGGAATTCTAAGAGAAGAAGAAAAATTGAGATATATAGTTGCATCTAATAAATGGAGAAATATGTCTCAATTTAATACTACTGATGGTAAAGAAATAAGTATTATAGAGGGAAGAGACTTTTGGGTAAGAGGAAAGGAAATAATAGAGGTTGTTGAGTCACTTGTTAAAATGTTAAGGATGGTTGATGGAGATGGTTCCACTATTAGCTATCTATATGCTGCCATGAATAAAACAAAGGAGACTATCAAGGCATATTACAAAAATAATGCTGATAATTTTATGCCTTTTTGGAAAATAATTAATAATCGGTGGGACAAAAATTTATACAATGACTTGTATGTTGTTTCGGCTATTTTGAATCCAAGCTTGTTTTACTCTAAACATGTTTTGATGGATTAAGAAACCAAGCCAGCTCTTGAAAGAATAATCCAGAAAATGGTGCCTAGTGTTGAAGATCGAAAGAATTTAACTGCAGAACTATTGCAATATGTTGCTTGAAAATCTAGTATATTCATTGAATTTGCAGTAAATGGTTTAAATGATGCACATCCAAGTAAGTTTTCATGATTCTTAATTTAATATTCCATCACTTTATTTCAAAAGAAATTATATATCTTGAACTTTTAAATTTATTGTTTATCTTTTTTAAATAGTCTTAAGTCATAGTTTTCAATAGGGATATAGTGAGAGTTATTTGGAGCAGAAATTCCAACCTTGTAGAAATTAGCTATCAAACTACTTAGCCAACCATGTAGTGCATCAACTTGTGAAAGAAACTGGAGTACATTTGAAGCTGTTTATATGAAGAGAAGTAATTGATTGGAGCCCAAAAACCTTTATAGTTTGGTATTTGTGCGTATGAATTTGCACATGAAGAAAACTTAAAAAAATAAGGAGATGAATGATACAACACCTATATCCCTTCAGAACATAAATGCATTTGGGGATATGGATGAGTTTTACTACAATGAAGGGGAATCAAATGATAGTGCTGCATCTTTGTCATCTTCATGTGAAGCTATGTAGCAAAACCAAAGTGAATTTCAGCTTACTTTTGATTAATTTCATTTGATCAATCTTTAATTTTGTAGCTTAATTTTATTCCTTCTAATTCAATAAATTTTCTAGGTTTGTTTATCGTTGTGAGCTTGTTCACTTCTCTAGTCATTTGAGTTATGTATAAAACATATTTTATTTTTAATATCTTCAATATTATCAAATGAAGCATTGGCTTCTAAAAATTAGTTTGAGTACCTTTTTTTTTCATAATTACTCATTATCTATAGGAGAAATAAATAATTCATTATGATAACAATTTACAAGGTGGTAATATACTACTACATGTATAGTGAAAATTTGAATTGGACGATATCTAACAATATTATATCTATTGAGTTGTTTATTACCAAAGTAGAGGGAGAATAAGAAAAAATGTTATTGCCTTTGTTTTAGTAAATATCTCTTTTACTTAGATGAAGCTAATGAATCAAAATTTTAAACATTCTTACTTTTATCTCAATAAAAAATAAAGTATAATATCTTATCTAATTAATCTTGATTTATGCCCAAATAATTTTTTGAATTTGGTCCATTCACTGATATTTTATCGATTTCTTTATATTTATCCCGAATAAAACCCGAATTATGAATTATTAATAGTATCAAATAATTCCAGAATACGGTATTTGTTGCTATGCAGATAACTTGTCGACTTGAAGTACAAGAAGGAAAGTTTTGTTGTTCAACACTGTTGAGGTTATGTTAGTTGTTTTAGCAATAAGAGGTGGAAACTTACAAATGGGTCAATGGTAGTTGCGAGATGAGTTGTTGGTGATAATTTGTACAAGACTCATGTAAAGGTGTGTTTTGCTAGGCTTACTACAACTGAAAATGAGTTTTCATTAAATTTGTAGCATAGGAGACTGACTCACATTAATGGGAATGAGAGAGTTT
Organism: Paulownia fortunei; assembly: GCA_019321725.1. Lineage (NCBI taxonomy): Eukaryota > Viridiplantae > Streptophyta > Magnoliopsida > Lamiales > Paulowniaceae > Paulownia > Paulownia fortunei. The sequence goes on from CM033114.1 coordinate 18,444,711, forward strand.
GGAAAGGAAGTCCCTTATTCATTTTCCAAAGGTATGTTATTGATCTCTTGTAATTGTTGTTCTGACAAGAAGAGTAGAGTTCCTTTTCATATAAAAAAAATGAGAGTTTTGGGTGCAATATGTTTGCACATAGTAGTTGTGGAAGGAATTTGATAGTGATGCTGTTTTATATAATTTTTTTTGAGTTGTGAGTGTTGTATAGGTTATGGGGTATAGTGCATCGGAAGATACTAAGATACCGGGATGTGTGTGGAGATTGCACAACTATGAGTTAGTATCCCAATCTTGCTCCATACTCTCATTTGTTAAAGGTTTGTCGAGTCAAAGGAGATTTTCAGAGAGATGTTCCAGATACTTGCAACATTAGTGATATGCCACTCACTAGGATTGTTGAGCATAGGGGAGATGTATCTTTTACCAAGTAGCGTGTTAGAGTTTGGTTGGTCGACCAAGAAATAATGTTTTTTCATTGAGGGGAGCAAGAGAAATTTGAGATTACCCAACAATGTATGGAGGCTATGCAATAATATTTGGTTTGCTTGTGATGAGAGTAGCTCCTTGATAATTGATTGATCATGACTTTGTAGATTTTGTAGTAGACCAGTACGATTTGTTCGCGAGATCTTTTTTTGGTGTGTATGATGTGTGCATATTGGTTGAGCTCATTGATAGAGTTTTCATTCTATTATACTAGTAGAAGATATTTTATTTATTCTTTTGTGATGGTGGGGCTGATTTCGTTGAGCCTCCCCACATAAGGTGGAGGAGAAGAATTATTTGATAAAAGTCCACCCCATATGGGGTGGCAAGCCACCAAACCTTAACAAAAGAAAAAGGTGACTTACCTAACACATCAAACTTTGACAAACGAAAGAAAGATAAAAAGAAAGCCTCAAATTCTGTATATAAATAGGCTCATTCAGAGGAAGCCAAGTAAGAAGCAGAGAGCTTCTTCATAAGATGAGTGAGGAGAGAGAAAAGACAAGAAAGAGAGAATTTAACTGAGAGGCTCATTCAACTCTTTCGAGTGGGAGAGTTTTTATCCAAGTGCGGAAGAGTTTTCCCCAAAAGCGGGAGATTAGTTTCTCCAAATATTATAAGTGTGTGTCATAAAATAATAGAGTTGAGTTTTTCATACCATGTGAGCTTTAGAGAAATTAGTGAGTTTTCTTTTGGAGTATTTAATAGTGTTGTGAGATACACTAAAAGAGAATGTTTATATTTTCTCTATTATTGTAATTAACTCAAGGTTGGGGCAAAAATTTGATATATTTGTAATCACTATTTGTTAGTGAATTATTATTTCCTTATTCTTTCGGGGTTCTCCACATAAAATTTGGTATTTTGGTTTATCACTTTATTTTTCTTGGTCTTTATTTTGATTTGGATAATAAGTAGGTTATGTTTAAGGAAATTGGATTTTAAGTAGGACCATTATCACCCCTCTAGTATTTCCTAGGAGCTTACTGCAATTAAGAATATTTGTTTGTGGTTTTTGATTACCCTGATACCCCAACAAGTTTTAAGAATTGACTTTAGTATTAGTACACCATTTATGCCAGTGAATAAGGGTAAAACGAAATGAATCAAAATTCAGGCACGATATTTTCCAAATCGAATATTGAACTGAAATAAATTGATTTTGTTCGGGTTTATAGAAAAAAATAAGTAAATTGGTTATTGTTTCCATAAAACCACTTTATTAATAAAATAAATAAATAAATAAATTACAAAAATTCAATTATGTAGTCCAAAAAGTCAAAAAACACAACGAGAAACAAGTTTCCTCTACACAGTTTATCATTATTTACAAACAAATTAATATAACAATGAGAAATAAATTTGAAGAAATAAAGAATTATCTAATTTAGGTGGATAGGGTTTTAAAATTTAGGGATTTTTGGGAAGAATTGATGAATAGAGCTTGGAGTGCGATGGCCTACGGGTGGCAGATGGATGAATGACGGTGTCTAACAATGACGAGAGAGTGGCGTGGAGAGACGACCGATGGGAACTTGCAGAGTGCTTGTGGGTCGAGTCTCAACTGTGAATAGATGGTGAGTTAGGTGATCACGGCAGACGTTGGCGGCTTGTGGTTTGTGGAGATTAGACATTGGAGATGAATGACAGAACAAAAAAAGAGGATTGAAGAAGGAAAAAAACAAGAAGCCTACTAATAGGAATGAGGAAAAAAACCTGAAAAAAATTAAGAAAATTTGGCCCTAAAACAAATATCATTCTAGAAAATTAAAAAATAATTGGTATTTGGTTCTATCCATGAACTAAAATACTAGTATTGAATGAATATAACAAATTTAAAAAATGAAAAAATAAATATTAAATCAAAATCTCAAATGGGTATTCGGTACATACCAAAATTTTAATTTTGGTTTGATCAGTTTTCCAAAACTATGCACATAGACATCATTTATCAAATTTTTGTTTGAATTCTGTCACCAGCTCACCTTTCCTCAATACCTTCTGCCCTCACAAAGTTTAAAAAAAGTGTTCACACAGATGCGCACACACACACACACATATATATTAATATATGTATATATAGGGATGTAAATAAAAGAAAAGACAAACTAAGATAGAGACGCAGGGGTCTACAACCTATCTCATCTGAGGCAATAATTCAAGTGTAGCTTGACTCAACCCGATTGTTATTGATGGACCTCGAACCTAACAACATTATTTGGTGTCGTCTGTGAGAAAAGATTTGAATTGATAACAAGTAAAATGGCAAATACTCCAATAAAGAAGCATTTCACCATATAACCTCACCTTCATCCTTACTCCAAATTTGACAGTCTTCTTTAATTGTGGAAGAAGAAGAGATGATTCATATATTGAATAATCATCTAGAACAGATGAAATAGAAAGTTAGTAGATGTGTACTACATGAACACGAGGCTAGAGTAGGAGCATCTAATATGCCCCCAACTTCCCTGGTAGCCCCACCCACACCTATGAGGTGCCCATAGTTTACAAAAAGAAAAGAGATAGAGATCGAAGAATTCTGTATAAGGCAACATCAACATAAAGAAGAAGAAGAAGAAGAAGAATTTGAGAAAGTTGACAGTATGACTACTCAATATATTAGCTCAATCTCTCCCCCATGGGATGAGGCTAATGAGCTAAGAGATCAAATTGAACAATTGAGTCACCGAAAAGATGACCTAAAAAGAAGGGGAGCTGTGACATCTACTTTGCTAAAAAAAGGATCTACTTTCTTTTTGGAAATATTGGTTGAAGTTGTGAGACCTAATTTCAAACTTTTAGATTTACTAAAAATATGATGGAAAAAAAAATCTGCAGAAACACCTAACAAATTTTGAACATGTCATGCAACTTTATGGACAATCAGACGCCACAAACTTTCTCATCTTCATTCCAACATTAATTTGTCGCGCACATGTGTGGTTCACAAGCTTACTAATAGGTACATTGGTCTTGTACGACCAGCTAGCTAGAAAAGTCCTCTATCACTCTGCTAGCAAAAAAGAAGTCGAAATGATCTGATGACATAATTATTTACAATACAACAAGAGAAAGACTAGACTCTCAGGAACTTCATTAATAGATTTAATAATGAGGTCTTAAAGATCCAAGATATAGGAATAGATATGATGGTTAGCATACTTATCAATGGCTTGAACAAGGGCCCTATTACATTAGCTCTAGCTAGAGACCACTTTTGGATGTGGAACAACGGATGAAAATGGCGTAAAGATATGTCCATGAAGAAGGAGTGAACATTTTGAAGGATTAGGAATGGTCGTCCAACATGAAATGATTCGGAGAGAAGATGAATTAGAGAGAAAAAAACTATACGCGTGCAACACAAATTTTATTGTCTGTAAAATTAACAAACAAGAAAAATTGCACAAATTGAATTTTATTGAATTGAAAAAGTAAAATGGTTATAATCTCTATAATTCCTCTAATTCTTCTCTTCAAGAATAAGAAATTTTGGGATTTGAACTTTTGGAGGTGCAATCGTCGATTTGATTTCCTTCGAACTGGATTTCGTCCTTCAATAATGTTAATTCGAGGGTTTAACACCTTAATATCGAATCAAACATTAGAACTTCAAGAACATTAACTTTGGAATTTGATAACTTGTTGATGGAATTGACCATTTGATCTCTTCTAATATGGATTTAATCTTCAAAAATATTAATTTGAGGGTTTAATAACTTAATATCGAATTAAATGCTATTATTTGGATGGATGAACGCCTTGATTTTCATTATGAACACCGTGAATCTCCTTAAATTTGATCGCCTTGGTTGAGAGAATTTCCTCCAACATCTTTCTTGGTCGGATCTTTTCTTCATAACTTATGTTTTGACTGTTGAGAATGACCTCTATTTATACTAGTAAAATAGGAATTCTTGGATAAATCATTTAGTGAAGTGGCAAAATTTGATTGGTCATTCATAATTTAATTGACATCACAAGATGTGATTTGAATTATCAATTTGAATTGGTATTTACTTCCATAACTTAAAATCTTGATTTTGAAGAATTGAAATTTGACACTAGACGATATTTAATTGGCCAACAAAATATATATTATAATATCAATTAATTAACTATTTAATTTAGGAATTAAATTTAATTAAATTACCAATATAAATAGAAAGTATAAAATTGATATTTAATATATACTATTTTACACGTTTCGTCATTTAATTGACACAAATTTTATTTGTTTACAAATGCCCCCTTGAGATTTGTTCACGGACGATGCGTCTTGAAGTAAATAAGTCACGATAAATTACTTTAATTTTCCATTTATAATTGGGCTTTACAAAAAATTGCATGTAGACTTTTGAACTTGAGCAATTGAACCAAATAATTGTTGACCCATGACATTGGCTCTGGGACCTTCCAACTTTGAGTGTCCATTTTCTTTTATGAATGATCATAATAAAGCCCAAATTTCATATCTTCCAATAACATCCATTAACATTTAATCACCTCTTTCTCTTTGCAAATGAATTCGGCCATGACTCATGTTCCATTGCGAATTAATTACCCAGCAAAGTTGCAATAAAACAGCAGGCCATGGCTTTGTTCTTTCTATTTTTCCTTTTTCTTCTTTTTTCTTTTTCTTCTTTTTTTTTGTTTGTGTCCTTAAGTTACTTGGGATAAAATAAATTGGACCCATTCATGGTGCATGTGATGTACATGAACCTGAAGTATCAAACTTGCACCGAATTCATTCCTACTTTGAAGTCCAGCATGTTTTTATTTCCATTCTTCTTCCCAACAAAATTCAGCCTTGGTTCATGCAAACTCTTTGTATTTGATTACGAGAATCAAGGAGTATGGATGTCCTCCGTCTCCTTAGCAAACTTTGACAAATTAAAATTCGATTACTTATCAATATAAAAGCTGAAATTCATCTTCTACTCAAACTCTAACATTTCCTATGTAATTGGATAATGGAAAACTTATCAAATTTAACAGTCATCAGCAACTATAAAAGAGTTGCTTGTAAATACTTTTTTTTTGTTCATCAATATTCTACGCACCAACACTCTTATTTTCTTTTTCTTCTTCAATTTTGGGTAAGTAGAACAAAACTAGCAATCTGATGTAATTTTCTCATCATTATTGGAAGATCTAGTAAGTATTAATTCATCCAATTTTCTTGTAATTGCTTTGTTAACATCTGCCGCATCATAACATTATGATCATCAAGCCAAGCTTTGAATTTAAACTTTGTCTGGTTGTGAACCACCACTTTTTCTTTTTCTTCTTTTACATGCTTTTGAATCTGACTCTTTTTTTTTGAACCCATAAACTGTGAAGTTGTATTTGATGGAGCCTTCTAAATTTGACATTAAATTTCATTTATTTGGTTTAGTAGGACAATTCAAGTTTAATTTGAACCCATAAAATGTAAAGTGTATCTGATGGAGGCTTGCGAATTAAACTTCGATGTGAATGCTACTGAATTTTTATTTTTATTTTATTCTTCAATTGCTCCATGAAAGTTTAAGACTTTGTTGGCATTATTGGGTATTGAAAATATCAACAAAGAAGTTCATCTAACAAGTCAAGGAAGTTACAACCACTTTTCAAATCAAAGCAATATCACTACTTGGTATGTCTGAACCCTGTAAACATCGTAGTTTAAGATTTTAAATGCTGAATTTACTTTCATGTCATAGCATGTTGACTGACTATGTCATCAATCCTAGTTATAAATATTTTTTTTTCTTTTATCCTTTTGTTTTATAACTAGACGATGACATAATGGCATTTTTCAAAGATACTTTTTCTCCTTTCGGTGTCCAACACTTGGTGATCCTTAATGACGAGAATCAACCTATGGAGAAACACAATTTTGGCGGTTCATACACCCCTTGTCGGTTGATACGTGAAACCATGGCCAAAGTTGACGAATTCACTCTACTTAGCGGAATAGACTCGGGAGATCTCACTGAGTAAGAATTCCAAGGTATGGGCTTTGCAAGTAACTCATCATCAGCAGTCGAATGAGCCAACTCCATTGCCAACATTGGGCCATCGTATCATCGAAGGCAAAGCCAAGTGGGGAGATACCATTTAGTTCACTGGTGAATACCACTACATCAAGGGCTACTGGGAGTGGACCAAAGACATCCTCAGTCGGTGCGAGCACAAGATTCTTACGGTGCGAATATATAACTCAGTATATGCTTTGTTGTTCATGTATGATTGTAATTCTTACATAATCAAGGCTTTTTGTGAGGCGTGGTGTCCATTCACCAATACTTTATTGACTTCTCTTGGAAAATTATCCATATCACTATAGGATTTGCACACTCTCGCAAGCCTTCCTATTAGTGGATCTCTATATAACGAAGTCGTCCCCAGCACCAAGGAGCTCACTGGTGTTGATGAGGCAAGAAGTAGATTTGTCCCTCGCTCGTGCAAGCATTTATTTCATGCTTATCATTTGCTTTGAGGGAGCACCAATGGAGATCAATCTTCTCAAGTATCCATTAATGAGTGGGTTAGATTTTGGTCCAAGAAGGCTACTAAGAAGGTGAGTTGTTTCAAATCAACACACAATCCACTTGGTGATTTTGATATACACGAAGAATGATGTCCATCAGAGATGACCTTATTTTCAAAGTTTGGCGTAAAAGAGAGTTCAAGAGATGAGACATATTTGGCGGCACATTTAACTTGTTGGCTTTGTGCATCTGTCCTTTTTATGATGACATCAATTCGATACACCCCAATACCTTCAAAATGGCGAGCATTATGGCAAGTGGACAGAGGGTGAGCCTTATTGTTCCCATTTTAGCAAGCATCTACAAGGGCTTAAACAAGGTCACAATTTCTCCAAGACCATCTCGTGTATATTCAACATTCTCTATCCACTTTGTCTGTAGTTGGTTTACGCACTACTTCAAGACTAATTACCATGTTTGGCAAGGAGAACGCAGCCCCAAAATGGCGATCTTTTCTGGTGAAGATGGTGCAAAGTATTATGATTCCAAAGAAGCTCGTAAACGAATCCATAAAGGAGAGTTTGTTTCTTGGACTTGCACCATGATTACCAAGAGCAAAGATTTCTTATATGTTGACAATGTGAATGCAGAGGAGTTTAAGCAAAGCTACTTTATCGCCATTCATTCGAACTATCTTTATTTGAGACAATGCGAACACTTTATTATCGAGCCTTATAGTCCCTATCGATTTAGTCGCCAATTCGAATTCTATCAAGCAGTATCGGAAACTCTCACTACAAGACATCCGTAAAGCTTCTTTGGAAGGAGTTCATTATTGACGCTTATGCACTCTGTCCAGATCTGTCAAACGTTTATCTTCCATGTATACCTCCAAATGCAAAGAAATTCTCTTTTGAATATTATAAAACATGGTGGACCAACATTCATGGAGCTTATTTTGAGGAAAACATTTTGACTTTAATCAACATGAAGCCAAGTAATGTTTCTCTCAAAGATAAAGAACATGACAAATGAGATAGTCCTCTTGACGGAAATGCTCAAAATCCCACATATGTATCTATCATTTTTTCTCTCAACAGATGTGATACCCAAACCATTGAGCCTCTTGAAGCCAATAAAAGAAATGATTCCCCTCCCTATTTAGAGGAAAGTGGTAGTAGCAATGCAGAACGTCATTGGAAGAGACTTAAAAAGAATCTCAAGTCTTCGGAGGCAAGGGATGTCGATGTTGGTGATGTTGCAAGTAATCCACTATAAACAAAGAACTTCGTTGAAGGGGTTATTTCCTAACTTCTTCATCTCTTTTTTTTATTTATAACTCTTTTCTAACTTAAAATATATGATGTTTCAGTTTGAAAAAGAACTACTCAATATTGATAATGGAGAAGGATCACGAGTTAGCCAAGGATCGATTAGAGAGCCCAACTTGTCAGCTATAATTCTTCCAATTGATGGGAAAACAGAAAAGGAAATATTTAACTCGACTAGGGCTAAGTAGACACCTCATTATACTGTGTTTTTAGTATTTGAAGGTTAAAAATTCATACTTAATCACCAAAAGGAGTATTTTCAAAAGCTATGGAGCGATCTTCGCGAGAGGATAACAAATACTTCGATTGACTCTCTTTCATCCATCAAAGATGATGTTTCATTTGTGCTTGATCCATGAACAGCTTTACCAATTTTGATATCTATCATGTGGAAGAACCATTAAAAGAAATTTTTGCCAATGTTGTTGCTTATGATGAGGCAAGGTCAATATCTTCGCAACAAACATCCAAAGAACTTCTTGCACAGCAATTGAGTGAAGCCAAAGATCGCCTTCATGAAGCCAAAACTAGAGAAAGCAAAGAGGTTAATCAAATACAATCTATCAATGAGGAGTTGGAGCGCATCAAGAAGGAGCAAACACTTGTCTGCATTATTGAAACGATAACAACAACTTCTCCAGAGTGCCCAAACCGAAGTTCATAAGATTGAAGAAGTGATTGTTGCAATCAAGAATACTTCTCCATTGAGTGATGAAGTGGTTGAAAATTTGAAGTCTTCAATGGTACGTCTCGAGGCTGCCAAAGAAGAGTTGAGAAATTTAAGACCCTTTGCTTAGTGTTTGTTTAGGACATTTCTCTTTTTTTCGCTTCATGTAACGAACATCATTATTTTTGAGATTACATAATACAAATTGTTCTTTTTCTATCTTGCAATCCTTCAAGTGCATTCATGTTCATCAAAATTCATAAAGCTCTTTTTTTATTTTTTTGTTTTTTTTCAAACTACTCATGACTGAACTTAGAAAATATCTAAGTTGCCGATGTACCCTAACAAAGGGATCAAGTCATAATGTAGTTTAAAAACACTCTTTTTTTTATTTGATGGGGAGCCGTACACAGTTTATACTCATATGGGCCAGAGTATCTATTGCTTAACCACCCTAGACTAGATGGGGTATTTAACATTTTAATCACATAAAATACCTTTAGTGGGGTAAATTAACAGTTTAACCGCATGCATTCACTTTTGGTAGGTACCATTCACAGTTTATACTCATGCGGGTCAGGAGTAACATGCAGTTTAGGCTTATGCGTCATAGAGCATTCTTCTAACTTTACGCGTAATAACATTTTAAGAATTTTCCATTGATTGAGCCAATTCTTAAGGCATCTTCGACAACCAACTTGTAAGCGCCATTTGTGTAGATCTTTTTAACAACGTAAGGACCATCCCATTTTGATGTGATTTTATTTCTAGTTCGATGAGTAGTAATGATGGCCCTTCTCACACAAGCACCAAATCACCAACTTGGAAAGAGTGTGACCATACATTCTTATTGAACACCCTAGACAAGCGATAGCATTCAAGTCTTTGTTACGCTTCCAACCTTTTTTTATCAAGAGCCTCCAACTCTTTGAGGCATAGACGTGCATTTTCTTCATCGGTTAATCCTTCTTGAACAGCTATCCTCAATGATGGAATTTGTTGCTCAAGAGGAACTATAGCTTCAACACCGTATACTAGTGCGTAAGGAGTCGCTTGAGTAGGCATTCTAAAAGTGGTTCTGTACGCCCATAAAGCTTCTCCGATTCTTTTGTGCCAATCTCGTTTTAACTTTGCAATCTTCAATAAAGTACATAAAGTCTTGTTGAATGCTTCAGTGAGCCCATTAGCAGCGGCATAATACATGAAATATTTTCTTTGTTTGAAACTAAACTTCTGACACAGCTTATCTATCAAACTATTGCAAAAGGATTTTCCATTATCCGTGATTATATATCGAGGAATCCCATAGCGATAAATAATATTAATATGGATAAAGTCAGCAACATTTTTCTTCTTTACATTTTTGAGAGGTATTGCTTCAGTCCACTTAGAAAAGTAGTCTGTTGCAGCCAAAATGTATAAATGTCCACTGGAAGACTTTGTCATAGGTCCAACCACATCTAAGCTCCAAGCGTCAAATGGCCATGAAGTAATAGTAGGGTGTAATGGCTCAGGCGGTTGGTGAATAAGATTTGCATGAAATTGATAGGCTTGACATCTTTGCATGTAATCCATACAATCTTTTACCATTGTTGGCCAATAGTAACCCATCTTTTTTATTCGTAAGTGCTACTTTGGCCCTGATTGATGAGCACCAAAAATCCAAAATGAGTTTTTTCTATAACTTGGATGGCTTCATCATCACCCAAACATCACAAGAAAACTCCATCAAATCAGCGTCTATAAAATGTGCTTTTGTAATGAATAAAGCGAGCCGCACGATGTCGAATATCAACTCTTTGATGTGGATCATCACGTAGCTTCTCATACTTTAAATAATTTACAAGTAGTTGACGCCAATCTTCTTTCTCGACTTCAAATACTTCGACAACATGATTTTCTTCATTTTCATCACAATTCTTATCCTCGAAGATTGGTGGTACAACCCAACTTCTGCATATTGGTACACGAGCTTCACCTTTAGGCATGACAAATGTAGAAACGAGATTTGCTAAAGCATCAACTTGCTTATTATCTGTCCTTGGTATATGTTCAATAACTACATCTTCTAACCATCCAATATGCCTTCTAACATAATTGAAATACAGAAGTAGCTCAAGTTTCTTCACTTCATACAATCCAAGAATTGATTGACCGCCAATTTAGAATCTCCATACACTTTTAGATGTAATTATTTTATATTAACAACCATTTCCAATCCAAGGATAAGAGCTTGATATTCAGCAACATTGTTGGAGCAATTCTAGGTTAAGGTAAAGGAGTAAGGCAACATTTCTCCATCAGATGTAACGAATATAACTCCCGCATCGGCTCTCTTTTATATGAGAAGCTTCGTCAAAGTACATCTTCCAAGGAGGAGTGATTTCTATTATAAGAACATTTTCGTCTGGCAAGTCATCAAATAGCTCCCACTCAACAGGAATAGGATGATCGGCCAAGAAGTCTACCAAAACTTATCCTTTCACAGCCTTTTGAGGAACATATATGAATTCAAATTGTTGCAATTAAAGGTACCACCTTGCAAGTCTATCAGAAAGAAAAGGCCTTGTTATAACTTACTTCAGTAGATTTGCTTTCGAGATAAGATGGACGGTATGAGCCTAAAAGTAGTGTTTCAACTTTTGGATTATAAAGATAATGGCCAAACATATCTTTTCAATTAGTGAGTAGTTCAACTCATTGGCGTCATCATCCTACTTAAATAGTACAAGATACTCTCTTTTCCATCATTATTCTCTTGCGTTAATAAAGTCCCAACGAAATGTTCTTGAGCAGCAATATAAAGAATCAATAGGTGTCCAGGCACTGGTGCAACCAACACGTAAGGCTTTATCAAATAGGTGTTTATATCTTCAAAAGTGTTTCTACAAGACTTATCCTATTCAAATGGAATACCTTTCTTCATAAGTCGGCTGAATGGCTGGCATCGGCCGACTAGGTTTGAAATGAACTTTCGAAGATAAGCTAACTTTCCTTGCAAACTTTTAAGTTCATGAATGTCTTGAGGTTCAGGTATCTTTAGAATCACATCAATCTTTACTTGCTCAATTTCTATCCCTCGATAACAAACGATGAACCTAAGAAACTTTCTAGACTTAACACCAAATGCGCATTTTAGTGGATTAATCTTGAGTTGATATCTTCTCAATCGTTCCAAGATTTTTCTCAAATCTAGAAGATGATATTCTCGCTTTTTAGACTTCACAACCACATCATCAACATAGCACTTAATATTTTTTTGGAGCATATCATCAAAGATTTTCTGCATAGCCCTCTGATATGTAGCGCCGACATTTTTCAACCCAAACGACATTTCTTTATAGCAATATATATCTTTTGGAGTATGAAATACCGTTAACTCTTTATCTTTTGGGGCCATACATATTTGGTTATACCCAGATGATCCATCCATGAAAGATAACGCTTCATGGCCCGTAGTAGCATCGATCATGAGCTCAGTAATGGGTAATAGAAAGTCATCTTTGGGACACGCATTATTCAGATCTCTAAAATCGATATAAACTCGAATTTGGCCATTCTTCTTTCTCATAGGACAATGCTTGAGATCCGTGCGGGATACTTGACTTCTCAAATGAACCCAACTTCGATGAGTTTATTCACTTCAGCCTCAATTAAAGAAACCAACTCAATGATGATTGTGTGTTGGTAGTAACCTTCACTAATGAAGATTTATTGCTTGGTTCCAAACCCCATAATAGACCATTATTCATAACTGGCTAATTCAATGAGATTTGCTTTAAGCAAGTCATCGAATATTCCAAAGACATCAGAGTCAAGAGATATTACTTTGTTTGCATCTGTTTTAGAGTCAATTTTCTTTACCCCCTTTCTAGAGATGTGTCTTTCTTTTCACCACTTTTATCATTTGCGTTACTTTTGAATTTGATAGGTGCTGCATTGACCGCCATAAATTCTTTGCTTAGAGCTTTGGAGAAAGACTTGCCCCCTTTTTGGCTTCATACCTTTCTTTAGACCTTTGAGGCTCTTGGATGGGTGGCCCTTCAACTCCACTTGCAGCCATACTCAACTCTATATCATGGGTTCAAGTAGCCAACTCTTCAAATGTCCTTGGTTGGATTCCTTGCACGATACACCAAGGCCCTAATGCATTCCTTGGATGCATATCTTAATAGCTGAAACCTCTGATAGTCGATCTTTGTAATTGAGACTTAAGTTTCTCCAACGATTGATGTAGTCAATAACAAGCTCTTCCTTCCACTGAAATGAATTTGTGAGTTCAATCATGCTAACTGTCCATCGAGAACTATAAAAATGGTTGAAAAACTCTTATTCCAATTGATCCCAACTATCGATTGAGTTTGCCTCTAAGTTGATATACCAATCAAATGCATTTCCTTTCAATGAGCGAACAAATTATTTCACTAAGTAATCTCCATATATTCCAGCATCATTACATGTCTCAATAAAATGGGTCACATGCTGCTTTGGGTTGCCCTTGCCATCAAATTGCTAAAATTTTAGAGGTTGGTAGCCAACTGTTATCTTTAAATTGTCGATCCTTTGAGTGTTTGGTTTGGCATAAGTCAAGGACGACTTAGAGCTCCCATCGAACTTATCTTTGATAGTCCCCATGATAAACTCCTTCAATTGATCAACTGGAATCAACCCATCAGATGAAACTTGGAATTCTTGAGTTGAAGGCTTCTCCTTTTCACTTGATTGTTGCTTTGTGGACGTTTCAACTTTATCATGAACCTTAACTTATTTGCCCATTAGGCGGCTAATATCAGTATTGTCTACTTTGTTCATCAAATTTGTGATTTGAGAGTGTTGCTCTTGAACATGTTTAGTGAGTCCCTCAATGGCTTTTGTCAAACTTGCAATTTGTCCCTTAAGAGTTGTGGCATTTGTCACCATGGCAAGCGCTATGTTTGAGGTAAATGAGTAATTTGATGCTGAGCGAGGGATGGATGACGTAGATTCATCATCAGGTCTCCATCATTTTCGTCTGTGTTGGCAAGATGTGACAAATTCTTCTCAACAGTTTTGAGCAAATGAGTTATCTCAGAAGATGATAACAATTTTTTCGACATACTTCTTGTGACAACAACACTTCTGCCTACAACATTTGAAGAATTTAAAGTAGTAATTTTCACTACTACGACCTTGTGAGTAGTCATTATGATATTTCAAAATTATGAAGAAAAGAGATGAGAGGTAGAGATCGTCCCACCGGGCGTTCCAAAAATTTGTAATACAAATTTTATTGTCTGTAAAATTAACAAACAATAAAAATTACACAAATTGAATTTTATTGAATTGAAATAGTAAAATGGTTACAATCTCTATAATTCTTCTAATTATTCTCTTCAAGATTAAGAAATTTTGGGATTTGAACTTTTGAAGGTGCAATCGTCGATTTGATCTCCTTTGAACTGGATTTCATCATTCAATAACGTTAATTCGAGGGTTTAACATCTTAATATTGAATCAAACATTAGAACTTCAAGAATATTGACTCTAGAATTTGACAACTTGTTGATGGAATTTACTATTTGATCTCCTCTAATATGGATTTAATCTTCAAAAATATTAATTTGAGAGTTTAATAACTTAATCTTGAATTAAATGCTATTATTTGAATGGACTCCGCAATGAACGCCTTGATTTTCACTTTGAACACCGTGGATCTCCTTGAATTTTATCGCATTGGTTGAGAAAATTTTCTCCAACACCTTTCTTGCTTAGACCTTTTCTTCACAACTTATGTTTTGACTCTTGAGAATGACCTCTATTTATATTAGTAAACTAGGGATTCTTGGATAAATTATTTAGTGAAGTGATAAAATTTGATTGGTCATTCATAATTTGATTAACATCATAAGATATGGTTTGAATTACCAATTTGTGTTGGTATTCACTTCCATAACTTAAAGTCTTAATTTTCAAGAATTGAAATTTAACATTTGACGATATTTAGTTGGCTAACAAAATATATATTATAATATCAATTAATTAACTATTTAATTTAAGAATTAAATTTAATTAAATTCCCAATATAAATAGAAAATATAAAATTGATATTTAATATATATTATTTTACACATGTCGTCATTTAATTGACACAAATTTTATTTGTCAACAATGTGATTTGAGAAAGATTGGGATCGGGATAACATGAAAAGGCATATATGGAGGTTCAATAAATATGCTATACTAAACATCCCATGATCTTACACTTTGATGGCCATAGAGAGCACCTATATCCTCAATGGCCTAAGAGGACGAGACCAACTCCAAGCAGGAAGAATTCTAGAAAATGTTGTCATTTCTATCGTGACAAGGGACATGATACGGAAGAATGCATTCAGTTAAGAGATAAGATTGGGAGACTTGTTTGCTAATGTTATTTGATGGAATTCGTATCCCAATTAGATAGGAAGTTAGAAAGAAAGAAGCACGATAGACCTCAATCTTGATCCTGATCTAGAGGTCAAGACAAAGATCATGACTAGCAATATCGTGGAAGGATAAAAAACAATAAAAACCATGACCCCCAAGAGAGAATCAAATTGGGCATAACCTTCCTAGAAGTGGAGTTATCAAGATGATACCTAGTATCGGGGACTCAAATAATGCAAGAAAGAGATATTCAAGGAGCTTGAGAACAACACAAAAGAATCAAAAGCACCAAGTCTATGAGCGAATGTCCATCTATTGTGTTCGACGACTGAGGTCTCATGGATGGGAAAGTTCAACAAAACAACCCCATGGTTGTCACTATGGACATGACAAATTTTGTTGTACAGAAAGTGCTAGTTGACAATAAAAGTTCAACTAATGTAATATTTTTACATGTTCTGATGAAGATGGAATTAGATGTCACTGCTCTTCAATCGGTGCGAACCCTTCTCATGGGCTTTGGAGGCAGTGAAGTGGTGCTACTAGGATTAATAGATCTCCCGACCATAATGGGTATCAAATCGTACCAAAAGACTCTCATGATCAATTACCTTGTGTCCAATGCTATCTTTGCCTACAATGTGATCTTAAGGAGCCCGCATCTAAACCAGTTCAAGATGTGGCATCCACATACCACATAAAGATGAAGTTTACAACAAAAGCAGGAATAGAGGAGGTTGTTTGCAAACTAAAGAATGTTCAAGGATGCTATAATCTCTCGCTAAATAAAATAGAGAAATGATAGACAACCCTAATAAAGAACTCGAGGAGTATATGACCCTAGAGAATGAAGAAGCTTCCCTTAACATAAAAAAATAATATGGAAGGATTTAGGATCAAACTTTTGGAAGAATACAAGGTGGTTGAACTCCATTCAGGATGCCCAAAAAATTACAATAGGAATCGATTCTCAAATGGACTCGAACTTAGCGATACTAACAATTGAGTTCTTGAAACAAAAATCTCGAATGTGTTCATGTGGAAACCTCTTATTTTGTTGTGTCATTAGTGATACAATAATCAAGAATCGCCATTAAATAAGAAGGGTTTTAATGCCAACACTTATTTATGGGATTAAATATTTATACTCACATTTGTCTACAATAAATCAAGGTTTCACGTTAGCAATCAAGCATTTGTTATGCCATTGGTAATAAAAAAAATCAAGAATCACCATAAAAAAGAGAATATCAATCAAAAATCAAAACAATAATACAACACTCCTAAATATTATGTACTTTTATAACCATTCCTCTTCGTCCATCAAGAGGTTCACCATTTCTCCTCAGTTAAATAAAATTTGGAAAGACATAATGAAAATAGAAAAGACTAAAAATAGAAGAGAAACTAGAAATAATTTATGTTAGTACTAGAAAACTTACATTAGTATTAGAAAATTTAGCCTAAAGAAATATAACAATTAAGCTTTCTTTCTCCCTCTAAGAGTTTTTGTATCTTGAATGACACCAAAAATCCCTATTTATAGTAGAAGAGTGCCTAAAATTAGCATTACTAAATTCACTTTAAATTAGCTTCAAATATGCTCTAATGTCAATTTTCAGATTTGAATTTTGTCATACATTTTTTTCATGCAATCAACTGATTTTGGAAAATGATCAAACTTAAAAGCCATGTATTTATTTGTGAGATTCATTTTTCAACTTGAATAACCTAATTCTAACTATTAGGGAGAAAATTATGCTTGATTTAAAGAAATGTGTCAATATAGATATATCATTTCCAATATACACATTTAGATAATATTTTTACTATAATTAAGACTGAATTAGGCTAAGCTTTCAACAACAAAGTTGTAGTTCTATCTACTTTCGAATAAAGTAAGATTTAGGTCTATAGGGATTTTGAATATAGAGTTATACCTAAAATACAAAATTTGCACAAGTTTGAAAACATACTTATTTTGAATTTAATACACGCTCAGCAATCACTTGCAAAGTCCAAGTGATTTCTTGTATATATTTTGATGTACACTTGATGAACTTTGGCAAAAATGGCTATTTTCTTCTAATTGTGATGCTTATTTGATTTAATAAAATATTATCTCACAACCTACTCACGAAATATATTGTCTTCTTTGATTTCATTTTGACTCATTTTGATTTCTTTTTATTCATTGATTCCCTAACACAAAACATTAATAAAATTATAATATTAACAAGAATAAAACAAGAAAAATATAAATGATTTGATACAAAAATATTTCAAAATATGTACCTATCATGGAAACCTGCTGATTTTGGTGGAATCGATCTGGAGGTCAATGTTCATCATCTCAATGTGGATCTATCCAACTAAACCTGTTAAACAGAAGAAGAGTTTTGGAGTAGAGCGAAATAAGATCATTTAACAAGAGGTGAACAAATTGTTGGAGGTTGGATATGTGGTGGAGATTCAGTTCACTGAATGATTATCAAATATGGCCGTGCTCCCAAAGACCCCAAGCAAATAGAGGATGTGTAATGATTTTACATATAAAACCTCAATAAAGCATGTCCAAAAGATACATGCGCTCTGCCTAGAATTGATCTCTTGGTCAACTATAAGGCTGAATGTGCATTATTAAACATGACGGATGCTTGTCAAGGGTACCATTAGATATTCATGACAGAAAAAGATCGGGATAAGACCTCAATTATTAGAGAGAAAGACAGATATTGATGCACTATCATGTCTTTCGGTTGAAAAATGCGGGAGCCACATATTTGATTGATAAATAAGATGTACGAATATTTCATTAGAAAAACTATGGAGATCTGTGTCGAAGACATTATAGTGAAGAGCTCTATGAAAGAGGAGCACCTCCAATATTTGGAACAAGCTTTTGACATTATAAGAGAATATGGGATAAAGTTGAACCCGATCAAATGCACAATTGGAGTTGAGGAAGGAAAGTTTCTAGGGTTTGTAGTCAATGAACTAGGTATCAAGGCGAACCCAGAAAAAATTAAAGCTGTCTTGGAAGATGTCATCCCTGAGGTCGATCGAGGATGTTCAAAAGTTAACAAGATAAATAACATCTCTTAATAGGTTTATATCCAGATCGGCATACAAAAACTCACCATTTTTCGCAACAGTGAGGAATGTACAGAAGTTTTAATGGACAAATGAGTATGAGAAGGCATTCACCGAATTCAAGACTTGTTTAAGTTCGCCACTCACTAAGCCTATGAAGGGAAAACCTTTGTATTTATACCTGGCAGTATCAAAAATGCATTTAGTTTAGTATGAAATTTTAGTTGTCAATACTTAATAATGTTGTCAAGAAATGTCAACAACTCTTCAAAATAAGCTTAGCAGAGTATGTACAATAACCTTGAATATTTAATATTTTACAGTGCGAATTTGACACATAATACAAGTAATAAAAAGAACAGCAAGATTTTCCATGTTTCCCGGTTATGCTACTGATTATTTACCATCCAACTGCCTTATTATATTACTATGGACTAGATCAACTTAATATTTAGTGAAGCATTGAGAACCTACCCTGCTCTTCTTGCATAAGTCCAGAAACTGCTGATGTAGACAACTTGATTATAAATTTGTTTTAGATGAAATCTGATCCTATATTGGCTTTTAGCCAGGATGGGCTTCTTGCCGGCTCACATTGGCATCTAAAATGAGCTCTCGAGTTTTAAGTAAAATTTTCTTTGATTTGCTTGTTTTGCTGATATTATACGTATTATATCTTCACTTTTGCATTGCATTATTTTATGTTTACAGTATGTTAGTCTTTGGAGCAATGGCCATATTTGTTGGTCAAGTCTCTGTTCTATCACCCATTGGCAAAGACAATATTTTAACTAAGATAACAACAGCAAGAAAGGCTGTCCCCTCACTGAACAACACCATTCAGGATTGTTTCCTCATAGCCATGAAAATATTACTTAAACTCGTTCTTGACAGCAAACCTCTTAATCGGGTTGTTTGTACCCGATTCCACCAGCAGGTAGGGAAAAGTTAAGAAACGGATGGAAGATGGAGACGTTGTAGAAGATGAAGAGAAACAACCATTAGTCTGAATTTGTGAATTCGAATTTTCTCAATTCACTTTTATTTTGGGCATGGCTATACAAGGAATTAGAAGTAACAAAGGTTTAGTAGGTTCCTTAACCTTGAATGTGAATTTTTACTTGGATGGATTTTTGCTTCAACTTCACATGTACAATTTGAATCAGGAAAGTCTGAATATTGTAAAAATTATGCCACTACTAAAAAATTGGCATTTTATTACAATGAGAAAGCCATAGCAAATAATGAAAAAGAAGCAAAAAAACTCATTTCCAATACGAAATTACCTTTACTTTACCAATTTTTTGGGTAGGCAAAAGTAATTAAATAAGTGGAGGTAAATACTAATTAAACACTACCAATTTAGTAACTGTGGTAAATACTCAAATTATTGCCTACAATTATTGACAGTAAAATTAGAAAAAGAATTTTTTTTTTTGTTTTTTTTCTATGCAACTATTCGACAATAATTGGTTATACCTTGTTTAAAATTTAATATTTTATTAATTTGTTATTGCCATTATTTGCCTTGTTCAAGTTCTTAATCAATCAAGAAGTCATACTAAAGAGCAAGTTCATGTCAAAAGTAATAAGAATAATGCATCTCACCATGATCATCTGATAGAAATATAAGATAAAAAATGAGATTTATATAAAAAGATCACTTCTATTGATTCACAGATACAAAAACATTAACTAAATAGTTTCCTCCTAAGAGCATCAACTACAACCAATTTCAAATTGCTCAGAAAGAAACTGCAGATAAATAGGAGACATTGAAAGAAAAGAGAGAGAGAGAGAGAAGAGAAGAAGCTTAGGTTATAAAATTAAAAACTAGAAGCTAAACTCGGATCAAATTTGTTTGCTCTTGTTCAGTCATTGCAGAACACTCTTAGAGGACTCTTATTTAGTATATCCATTTTTTATCATGGCCCCAACATCCAAGCTTTAAGCATTACCTCCGGACAGAAATGGTGCTGAAAATCTTGATCTTATCCTTTTCACCTGCAATTCCTGAAAAATTTTAAGACAAATTCTTCGCTCTCATTTTTGATTAAAAACCTCACAGAACAATAAGTTGAAAATGGGGAGGAGGGCTATTTACCTTTGTTTTTGTAATCACCAATATGATTTAAGCAGAGTTTGTGGCAGAATATTTGCAACTTTCAGGCCACTCTAGCACGTCCAGGAAGTTTTGAAATCCCATCCAATTCTTGAAGACCTTCTTTCATGTTGATTTTGCGTGCTCTCAAATACATTCAAGAAGCTCGAGTTTAATCTTCTCCAGTGTTGAAAGAACATCTTTCATACCTTTCCTCTCCTTTGGAGATTCTGCAGTGCAACTGATAGCCAATTCCATGATGGATGTCAAACAATTTAGTTTTCCAGTGTAGTGTTGATCATTTGGATTCAATAAGTTGGAATCCACAATTTGCTGTACATTTGGTAGTGAATGTTGTACCCAGCTCTTCATGGTCAAGTCTCCAACAAAGCGTTCGTCGTTGGGTTTTGTTCTAAGAAAAACTTCCATCAACATAATGCCGTAGCTATAAACATCACATCTAGGTGATACTATCCCTTCCATTCCATATTCTGAAACAAATACTACCAGCTATTAGACATCCTTGGGAGAGAGACCAAGAAAACATAAATAAGTGATAAAAAGTCATTCTGATTCCTCCATAATTTAGTATTGCATCTCGTATTGCAATTTAATCAAGTGTATATTGATGAGAATATTTTATACGTGGCGTATATTAGTGAAATGCAATATCAAATTGCAACAGAGAATCCAGACGTGTAAAAAGTTGATTTTACCTGGTGCCATATAACCCAAAGTAGCTAAGGTCCTGGTGTGTGTGATGCTATTATCTTCCCCAGTCAACAGCTTTGCCATACCGAAGTCACTCACATGTGCGACCATATCGTCGTCCAGAAGAACATTACTAGGCTTCAAATCACAATGAATCACTGGCATTGAATAACCATGGTGGAGATATTCAAGTGCAGATGCCACATCTATCATTATGTCTAACCTCTGCAAAAAATCTAAGAAATAATTGTAGGAATACAACCACCTCTCAAGGCTGCCTCTGGGCATGTAATCAAGAACTAATGCCTTAAAATTGTCGTTGGAGCAACTACAGATGACTTTGGTGAGATTTCTATGCCGAAGGTTGCGCAATACTTCACATTCTGCATCGAAACTTTTCAGTGCCCCTTCTACTTGCAAATTGAACACCTTCACTGCTAAAAGTGTCCCATCTCTCAGAAGCCCTTTGTAAACAGCACCAAACCCCCCCGTGCCGAGCAAACTACTCTCACTATACCCATCAGTTGCCTGTTGAAGTTCATAATATGAAATTCTTCTTTGTCTTAGTGGAGACAACAACTCTAAAAGGTCTGAAGTTCGGTTTTTCTTTCGGTACATAATTAGTACAATGACAACTGCAGTAGCAATGACTACAACTGCAACCCCTAATGACACAAAAACAACTAGGAGCTTCTTTTTTTTCCTTGAGAAATGAACAGAATTGATACGGCAAGGCGGGACATGAAACCTAGGAGCACCACACAAGTCATTGTTAACTATAAAAGACTGATCTGTGAAGTTTCTAAATGGGCCATCTGAAGGGATTTCACCACTTAAATTATTGAACGAAACATTGAAATAGATGAGATAGTTAAGTGTCTCCAAGGACATGGGAATAACTCCAGAAAGCTTGTTTTCGGAAAGGTCTACTGATTCCAAACTCAACATATTACTCATAGACTCTGGAATAGATCCATGAAATTGATTATGTGCCAAAGAAATCTTAGTCAAGGTTTGCAAACTTCCGATAGTCCTAGGAATAGCGCCTGAAAACACATTCCCTGACAGATCAATGACTGCTGCTGCCCTTAAGTTCCCAACATTTGGGCTAAGAGATCCACTCAGAAAATTTGAGGACAAGTCGAGCTGCAAGAGGTCTTCAAGATTCCAGAGGCTTTCAGGTATGCTCGAATCAAGTTTGTTGGAAGACAGATAAAGCTCTCTTAGATAAGTAACATTGCCTAAGCATTCCGGGATTGGCCCTGAAATTTGATTGCTATTTAAATCCAGTGAACCCAAGTTTTGGAATGTGCAAAGGCTATATGGAAATGATCCTGTCAGCTGGTTGACACCAAGGAATAATATTTGAAGCTTTGGCAATCCTCGGATTTCCATTGGAAAAATGCCAGTCAAATCATTGTTGATTAGAGATAAGGTTCCCAAGCTACTCAGATTCCCAATCTCCCTTGGAATGCTGCCCTTAATCCCACAATTATCCACAATCATATATCTGAGGGATGCAGATAAATTCCCAATGGCTGGTGGAAGGATGCCATCCAAAGGGTTATTACTCAACGTCATTCCTTCTAAGTATCTGCAGTTTGTCAGGGAAGTGAAAAAGCTCAATTCTTCGGAAGAAAGTTCACTAGTGAAGTTGTTTCCATTTAAGTTCAAAATCCGAAGTAGACTTAGATTGCTAAGGGACTTAGGAATTGAGCCACTGAATTGATTAAAACCAAGTTCTAAAACAGTAAGCTTTGAGCAGTTCGTGACATAATTCAGAATTTGTCCTTTGAGGTTATTCGTGCCAAGGTACAATTCTTCAAGATTCGGCAGATTGAAACTCAGAGTTGGAAGATTTCCTGAAAGGAGATTTCTGTCGAGGGATATGGCTCTTAGCTTCGACATGTTGAAGATGCCTAAAGGTATGTTACCAGTCAAGGAGTTAGATGCTAAGACCAGTTCTTCTAGTTCATAAATGTTGCCAACTTCTTGCGGTATCACACCTGCCATGTTACAAAACCAGTCAATTATAATGCCATTTATACGAAGAACTTCTTGCATCGCTATATCCATGTTCCAAAGAAGAAAGACGAGACTTTGTCTCTAAAATAGTGGCTCTAAAATATATATCTTCTAATAAAATAGGCTTTAGTAATTGATCAATCTTGCATTTTTACAAGCAAATCAACAATCAAATTTCATGTGTTAAACTTCAAGAAGATGTGCATAGTTAATGTGATGACATCCATCTTTAAGCGTGCTGATTTGTTAGATGCGCAGCTAATGAACTCAAGTTTAATAATGTAAAATAGACTTGCAATTCAAACAATAGAGACTTGTTCGTTGTATACTTCCCTCAATTATCAAATTCTTTACAAGTTTGAGATGTACATATTTCACATAAAATGCATACTTGATAGCATTCCCATGTAACAATTATATTCACGTTAATTAAAAATTTTAACCTTTTGATTTCATGTCGAACATAATTTTTTTTCTGTTAAGATGAATTCTTCTTCATTTCTTGTATAAGAATATGGATACAATTATTGGTCAATTTTAGGTAGAGATGAAACTGGTCCAAGTTCTTGAATTTGGATCAAATAAATAGTTTATGAATAGTAAGTACATATTCAATCCTTGAGTTGAAAATGTATCACGGGTAATATAGAAATTGTTGGAATTCTTAAATGATTGCATTTCATATTGAATAAAATAAAACATTGTAGTAATTCCCTAATACTTATTCAAGCCCACCACACAAAATAACTAAGTCAACTTTGGAAAGTTTGATATATTTCAATATTTTCTTTGTACATATATCAAATATTTATGCTTCTTATATCATAATGTCATATTTCATATGAAAACATTCATACTAATCACAATGTTAAAACTTATGCTGTTTACTATGCTAACATGCTACATATTGTATTTATGTCAAACATCTCTACATTCATGTATGTGGTGATATTTGTTCCATTATTTTATTCAACTAGAAAAGAACACATGCACTAATGGTCCATAATATTACTACACTTGTATAAGTAATATACACCTTGTGTCCCTAAACTTTTACTACATTTATATAAACTTTACATTTTACACAAGTTTAGGTTGCAATTACAGTGAGCCATTCATGTTTTTGAGTTAAAAGAAACTAGTCCCTATCATGAAAACAAGTATTTCAAGGAAACATCAAGAGACCTATTTTGAAGAAAAAATATCAACAAAAAAAACAAAATAGAGTAATAAAGGGATGGAGAACAAACAAAGAGCATTATTCTTACTCTATAAGTGTTCAACTTCATGAAATTTGATAAGAGAATTTTTTTGACAATTGTTTAATATAATTTTGGGATTCCAGTTGTTTCAAGTGTTTACTTTGGTAATTTATTGATTGTTGTTTGGTTATAAATTTTTGGATTTAAGTTGTTAGTGTTTATTGGATACTATGTTGATTTTTGTTCTGGCGATACTTACACTATAATTTTACAAATATGAACTTCATTTTCTTGATTATTTTTATTATGTTAATTTTCATGTGAGTTTTATTAAGAGTTGGAATTATTTTACATTGACTTTTAGTTATCATTATAAGGTATGAAAATTAGTTTTTTTTTTCTTGGTGGTTTAATTGGATTGAAATATTTGTTTTTTCTATCTTAAATCACATGAATTAAATTTAGAATATGAAAACTAAAAATTAAAAATTATCATGATATTTACATTCAAACATGTTTTCTCTCCTCGAATAATAGGCAAAAAAGAAAAAGAAAAAAACAAGGGCTAGCTAGAAAGCATTATTGATGAAACATTCAATAAAAGAGTACTTCGCATGAATTTTTTTTTACCATAGTTATTAATGATATTTCACTTGATCTAAGTTTTCTAACACCTTTAAAATAATTTTTTTTTCATGAAAGTTGTGTGAGATGACAATTAAATATCTAAGTGAGTCTTATCTACACTTCTCCATAACATTTCCAAAATATGTCCAATAAAGGTCTCATACAAAAGAGTTTTATCAAGTTAGAAAGATTCCAAGGCGGTCCATTTTTATTTAGTAATTAGCATACATTACATGATAATAATGTGCAAGAAATACACAAATATAATGAAGTATGAATCAATATGTAATTAATGACAATATTTGAAAAAGAATGTAGTGAATTGAGATTATGTAATGTAGTGAAGATCGTACCTGTTAAATTATTATAACTAAGATATATTGTCTTCAACGTAGTTAAATTCCCAATCTCTTTGGGAAGAGAACCAAATAGGCCATTATAAGCAAACGAAAGATATCGTAGTGAGGATATATTGAAGATTGCCGATGGAAGAAGGCCTGTAAGATTGTTACGTTCCATGCCTAAATCCCCCAAATTACGAAGATGACTAATTTCTTGTGGAATTGCTCCTGTGAAATGAAATGAATGAAAGAATGGTCATTACTATTTGGGGAAAAAAAAGCATTCTCATTCATATAAAACTGCAATGTGATAGTATATTTGGGCATTGTTTATCCTATCTCAAGATATTTTATAAAGAAAATCATTGAATACAAATATTATGTAATATATCAATCACATGTAGTAAATTTTGTATAAGTGCTCAACATCGACATGTTAGATTTTACAAATATAAGTGAGGAAAAGTATAAGACATGCTATTTCTAGCAATTAAAGATTAAATTGGAAACATAGGCGGACCAAGCACAAATAGTATTTCTCTTTGTTGTAAGTTGTAACACAAAGTCGACAAAAATAGTAGTCCTTACAGTTCAAAAGGAAATCTCAACGCGTTCACTTAATTTTCAAATTTAAATAGTTCTAATATTTGATCTTGGGAAATTGCATGTTATTTCCATTTAGTAATCAGAAAGAGCACTAGCCCCTTGGGATATTCAAATTAGTTATTTCAAAATCACGTGATTTTTTTATTTTAATTTGATATTCCATCTCGTATTCATCATTAAAGATGTACATATTCATTTGCTCATTTCCTTAAATATATACTTAGTGTACCTCTATATTGTGGGTATATCCTTACCAAAAAATATATTGTGGAATAAAACGAAATACTGAATTAGATTAGAAGATCTGAGTTACAATTCCAAATGGTCATTAAACTTGAAATATAACATAATCACCATTTCATATATGATAAGATGTATACTATTCACAAATTAAAATTATATAAAAATATCTTAAACAGACATCATACTTGCTAAAAATTAGATAAAACTCATACACCTATTGCATAAATTTAAATTGTCCGTTGTAGATAGAAAAGTACAATGATATGTACAAGGCAATATACATATTTCAAGGGATTAAAAGCTCTATTCAATTCTCTCATGCTTATAATATGTAGTTTACCTAGCTTAATATGAAACTATCTAATAACCCCTTTATGATAAATTTATCACCATTATTTTATTTTTTGGAATATTCCAAAAGAATACTTCATTACCTAAAATTATTTTTTTTTTTTAAATTATCATCTCAATTGAAATAATGATGTAATACCACTAACTTCCAACCACTATTTTTAAGAGCAATAATATAAAATACATAAAACTCCATGTTCTTATTAAAGGCTCCATTCAGATCAAATATTCGGGGAGATTAACCGATAAAACCTGGTTTGAGCTAGATTGGGATAATGACATTTTTGGTTTCTCATGTTTAGCACTAATTCACTTCAATTCCTATGGTTCAACTGTTGTTAACATTAATCCCTGTCATCTTTTTTGACAAATTTGGTTCTAATCATCAAATCTCTGGTAATTGCTAATAGAATTGTACATGTGCAAGGGAATGAGGCTTTGAAAAGTTCAAATTTAAAGAATTAAAAACTTTTAAAAATTCTATTTTTAGATGACCAAAACTCTAATATCTCAATGCTCGTGCACGTGAGAAATTTTGCTATAACTTAATGGATTTTAAGCAACCAAGACTATTTTTGTTTGAAAATGAAAATATGAAGGGCTATATTTTGACGAGAACAAAATGGACTAAATTGAATTATTCCAAAAAATTGGAAAAAATGTTTTATGTGGAGCTAAGTTTGCTATACATAACAACACCTTTTACGACTCAATAATTTTTGGAGCTTGGTCCGAACTCATTAGATAAGCTAAGAAATGCAGAATATATTGACAAGTATCAATATTAATTTGTGGCCGATTTCGATTAAAGCTCGTCTGATTCTAGTTTATTTAATAATCAAATCAAACTAAAATACAATTTAAATTTTCATAAAAATTTCAAATTTGAACAATGTGTTGTTGGGCCTGACTTGATTCATTTTTATCCCTACCACCCACCCCAACCCAAGAAAGCAAGATGAGGATCATACCACTTAAACTGTTGAAACCAAGTAATAACTGCTGAAGCGCTGTAATGTTCCCAATTTCTCTTGGTACAAGTCCACTAAAGTTGTTGTATGACAGTGAGAGAATCTGAAGCTGTGAACACCGAAACAAACTGGATGGTATTTCTCCATAGAACATGTTGCGAGATAAAATGAGTGTTCTGAGTCTGAGAAGACGGTTGCTGCACATGTCGACAGGCAAGCTTCCTGATAAGCTGTTATTTCTCAAGGAAAGAAATTCCAATGATGATATGTTAAAAATTGTTGCAGGAATAGGGCCAGTAAGCTTGTTATTTTGGAGTCTCAAGTCCTTCAGTTTAGGAAGGTTTCCGATCTCTTCTGGTATCATCCCTTGTAGTGAGTTTCCGTATAGGAGCAGAAACTCAAGTTGAGGTAATGATCCAAACCAAGACTTTGGAAGCTCTCCTGCGAAGTTGTTCCAAGTGAAATCCATGACTCTTAGCCGACGCAAATGAGACAACTCTTTTGGCAGATCTCCATGGAAAAAGTTCCTGCTCGTGTTTAGAGAAACAAGAAAAGAAAGGTTACCAATTTCTGGTGGGATGATGCCTTCAAGGCCCATGTCTGAAATATCCAATGCAGTCACCCTAAGGTGGCGAGAGCCGCATGTGATTCCTGTCCAGCTGCAAACAGAGGTTTCAATGGTCCAATTGTTTGCCAAGATGTTATAAGGATCTGAAGTGATGCGAGATTTGAAAGCAAGAAGTGAAGATTGGTCGGTGCTGATGTTTGTTGCTGTCCTTGCTAAGCTATATCCCATCAGACAGTGAATCAAGAAATTGGCTGCAAGTGTGAAGAAATGGAAAGATCTCTCCATAGCGCTTTCTAAAGTTTGTGGGAAGAAAAGAACTTAAACTAATACTACAAACACACGTGTGTGTGTGTGTGTGTGTATTTGGATCATTGTGGGAAAGGGAGAAATCTGAGGCCAGACTGATGGATTTGAAGATAAAAGATTTTAAATTTATAATAATAAATTTATTGAGTTTGTTTCGACAATTTCGTATAATTGGAATACTTAATTTCCTAATTTAATTTTTTTTTTTAAATTATTATAGTGGATTTCAAATTCATATTATAAAAAATCTTTTGAAATCTTTTTATTCTGTTCGTAAATCCAAATCATTTAATCCAACTGCAACCTGTGAGATACTTTTGAGAGACTTTGCAGTCAATTCAATCACAGGCTGTGTGGGCTTGTGTGTGACTACATCACAGTGGGAATGGAAGAAATTCTGAGGTGCTCCTTGAGGAAAATGGGAGATAAAGAATTTTTGAAAGCAATAGTTTTCCTGGTGCAGAATAATGCCACTATTTTAATACATGGAAATCAAACGTGGGCCACTTGAAAGGCTTCCAGTGACATTCAGACGTGCCAGGGAGAATATTAACTTCCCATGTTCTGATATTCTATAGCCGATCCCACATCGATCATTCATTCGGGTCAATCTTTGCAAATATCTCAACAATAGTGGTGGGAATACAACCAATATTCAAGGTTTTCATGATATATAATCAAGTGTTTGGAGAGTATTTGACCAAACTTATTTGAAAGTTTTGATATTATAAACTCACACGTGTCTTATAAAATATTTTAGGAGCTATAAGATTTTTTATATTATTTTAAAAATAAGTTATTAAAATATCTGGATAAAATAAAATTATGAAACTTTTAAAATGTTAATAATGATAATTTTGTAATTAAATTTATCAAAATTAAAAATAATTATTAAAAAAAATATATTTTAAAAATAAGTTAAGATCTACTTATAAAATCCTAACATCTTATCTTATTTTGACAACTTATAAGTTATTTTAAAAAAAAAATTTAAATATTTAAAGAAATCTTATAAACTTCTAAATATCTTACAATATATTTTAAAAGCTTATAAACTCAACCTAACACCCTCTTAATCATTTCAACATTTCTTGCTGTGTTTAATTTTTTGAGTTACCAGAAAGCACAGGACCTCAGAAACAATGTGTAAGTCAATGTTGCATGTTTGGTAGAACATTACACAATGCTTCATTGGTTGATGAAGTTGACTCTAAAGCAATATATCTTATTGATGAAGTTTATGGATTAGTTGAGAGCACAGATCACTTTCATAATCCAAGATAACAGAGCATTGGGAATAGTAAGAGATGACAGCCATAAACAAATTAGAGGATCTGCATACAAGTCAACCATTGAAGTTTTCAACTAGCAATAAATGTCTTCAACTACCAAAAATAAAAAAGACTTCTTGGGTAGATGAAGTAGATTAAGGAATTCTAGGAAATTTCCTTGGGAAAAGAAGTATGTTTAAGGAATAGTTATAGATTGAATTTTCAGTATTTTGATCAAGTCAAAATTGTTAAAATTCTTGAATTCCCACCTTTTAGATTGAAAGTTTCATTGATTAATTTACGCTATCTTGGCGCAATAAGTTCCGTTGGATATAATAAATGCTTGGTGCTCCCTCCATCCACAAAATACAAGTTCATGCATTAATGTTTTAAACAATGTTTTCACAACTTAATCGGACGGATCGGTTCAACCGGTCCAATCGAGAATCAGAGGTCCGTTTGATCCGATTAGGCCCAAAAATCGTTTAACCGGTCAAAATCGATTAATAACCGGTCAAATCGGTCAAAACCGGCCAAAACAGGTTTCACTGATTTTTTTCTTTTTTCTTTTAATTTTTTGTTTTTAATTTTAATAAAAATTTAAATTGAAATTTTGTTATATTTATGTGATTATTTGGATTTTGTATTTTGTTATATTTTTTTATGTAGCTATTTAAT
Organism: Paulownia fortunei; assembly: GCA_019321725.1. Taxonomy (NCBI): domain Eukaryota; kingdom Viridiplantae; phylum Streptophyta; class Magnoliopsida; order Lamiales; family Paulowniaceae; genus Paulownia; species Paulownia fortunei. The sequence goes on from CM033114.1 coordinate 18,475,167, forward strand.
TATTTTTACATTTAAAATGTATTGTATAACAATAATCTATTATATTATCATTTTATATAATAAAATAAGAAAATATAATTAATTTTTATTAAACCGATCCGATAGGTTAAACCGCTAATTGATAATAAGATCGGTTTGATCACCCGATTATAAAATATTAGTTTTAAATGACATTCTTTAGAATATGAAGTTTGTTTTCAAAAATCTAATTAGCCTTATAAGGAATGTGAATTGACAAAGATTTTGACAGGCTTGGAGGGATTTTTCTTTGCTGACATTAGCTGTCGACAGTAAATGTAACCACCTAAGCCATCACAACATAGAAAGATCATGTGAATACTAAAACACTTAGAATCATGATGAATGGATGGAAATGCCTGTAAAGGGTAACGAAAAACTTTTGTTTTAAGATATTGGGTGTGGAATCTTTTCAATAATTTGAAAAGATCAAATCAGTTTCCTCTTGCAGAAACTTTTATAGAGTAATCTTATTTGGAATATTCACTTTTTACCACAGCCTCAATATCCAAGGTTCATCTTTCTGTCCAGACCACAGGAATATAAAGATTTATATTAATATCTCTAATGACCAAATTAACAATGATTCAAGATTGAAACTTAGTTTATTTGGGAAAGGACCTTATTCTTTTCTCTTGAAACACAATCTTCCATGATATAAAAAAACTGCACAGTTTAAGATCTAGCATTGGAGAACTAAGAAATAAGCCAAAAAAAAGTAGAGAACTTGCATCTTTCAGCTTGTTCTACCATTTCTTCGATTCTTCTATCACATCCAACTCTTCAAGACTTTCTTTAATGTTGATTTTGCCTTCTGTTTTCTCCAATGCAAGAAAGAAGCCCAAGTTTGATCTACTTCAGCGTTGAAAGAACATCTTTTATACCTGCCCTCTCCCTTGGAGATTCTGCAGTGCAACTGAGAGCCAGTTCCATGATGGATGTCAAACAATTTAGTTTTTCAGTGTAGTGTTGTTCATTTGGATCCAATAAGTTGGAATCCACAATTTGATGTACATTTTGTAGTGAATATTGTACCCAACTCTTCATGGTCAAATCTCCAACAAAGCGTTCCTCGTTGGGTTTTGTTCTAACAAAAACTTCCATCAACATAATATCATAGCTATGAACATCACATCTAAGTGATACCATCCCTTCCATTTCATATTCTGAAACAAATACTACCAAAGACATCCTTGGGAAAGAGACCAAGAAAACTTAAACATAAGAGGTAAAAAATCAATCCCAATCCTCTATTGCAATTTAATATTACATTTCACTAATACATCACAAGTATATATTGATGATGTTATTTTACAAATATGACGTATATTACTGGCAGAGGCAGAAGGGGGCGGCTGGGTGCAGCGCCCCCACCCTCCCCTCTCAATTTTTTTAAATTTATAATTTTAATATATAAGTTTTAATAAATTTAAAAATTTATCTTCTCTAGAATAATTAAATTATTCTGGCCGTCCTCTCAAATTTTCATAATTCGATATCAAATATGTAAATTTATTAAATTTAGAGATATTCTAAAATTATTTTTAAATTTTATTTTTTCAAAAAAATTAGGTAATGGAATTTATTATTGATATAAAATTTTAAAAGGTATTTGTACCAACCTTCATAATTTATTATGATTTCGTTTCTAAAAATATGGATATTTTAGTCAAAAAATACTCCTTATTGTGATTTTTTAGTTTTTAACTTATGTAATTCCACTTTTGTTGTTTATTATTTGAGGCCATACTAATTTTTATTTCGTAAAAACTCATAAGTGTAGGTTTTTCATGGTATAAAAATTATTTGATTTGGTTAATAATTATGAAATAATGCTCAAATTCTTATAAATTAGTTTTTATTTTGTGTTGAATTGAATTAAAATTGATTAACAATTTCATTTATAAGTTAATTTTTTGTTCAAATACTTATGCAAATATAATAGATATAAAATATTTATGTGTAAGTATAACGTATTATATTTATATTTATATTTTTGTTTCTAATAATTAGTTAGGAAAAAAAATTCAATAAAAAAATAATTTTATATATAAAACAATAATAATTTGTGTAAATATTAACATCCTTCGCCATCTCTTAATATGTCTTGAAAGAGTTATAGGATACAGTAATAGCTATTCAAACATATTATAAAAAAATAGCTCAAAAATTAACCTGTATATAATTCATGTATCAGATGTGCATACATCTCTAAATTTTATGCCATTTAGGAAAATACAATATCTATATTCAGATATAAAAAGGGTTGTCCTTCATTATTTGAATATGGGTAGTTCCTGACCTTTTTTGATTCTATAGTTGTTCTATTAATGTATTTTTATCGAAAGAACTTAAACATCTTTTACCTATACATTCCACTCTTTTTTGCCTTATTCACTTAATAATTTTAAGAATCTCCATAGTCCCACTTTATATATATGTTATACATTTAATTTGATAAATTATCATTTCAATCTTGTGTCGTATATTTCACCATATCATTTTGAAAATAATATTTATTACCGTAAAAAAGATAGGTTAATCAAATGAAATAAAAATAAAGTAGAGAACATTCACTTCCATGTATGTCATCATGCAGTAACAATGAACTTCATTTTTGCTTTTCCTCACAATGAAAATTTATTATGTACATTTGTTATTCGTTCTTATTTCGTTCTTGATTCATATATGGTAGGAAAGTACACTTTCTTATAAAAACATAATAAGCCACATATCAACTCCAGCAAGGAATAAATAAATTTATTTAGCAAGGTAAAAGCTTGTTTTCAAGTACAATTAAAGTGCTGTAAACTACAGAATAACAATTCATATCATTTTAAGTTGCAATAAAGCACATTATTTTGGCATGGATTTTAGTGTGTGGTTATCAGAGGTATCTTTTTGATATTTTTGTGAGTTCACAGATAAAATTTAAAAAAAAAAAAAAATTGAGTTAATTCACGCTTCACAAATTATTAATTTACATATCATATTAATTTATATAGTGTTGTCCATGTTTTGTTCTTAATTTTAAAGTATGTCGGATTAATATGCATGATAGTTACTATAAGGAATTCATTATATATATACACATATATGTATTAATGGTTGTATCTCTATGATGGCATCCACGTCGCCATCTTTGTACCCTAACATCCTACTGCAATTATATATATATATATATATATATATATATATGTAAACATTTTCGTTGCATTAATTTTAGAGAAATATAACTTATATATGAAAAAAATGTGTACCAATAAACAAATCAATAATGAACAATACAAGTTAACCAAAAGAGAGAGGCAACAATGGATTTAATGGCAGATTCCATATATCACTCGCCTCAAGGATTTTCTTGTACTGATATGTGTTTGTCTTGGTCTCACATCCGCATTGACATACTCTTGTCAACAATACACAACATCAAAGAACAAGGAAGGTCGTTAATCATACAAAATAAATAAATAAATAAAAGAAGAAGGCTCTTGAAGCAACAATCGATCCATGTTTCTGCTGCGAGCAGGTCATGTTAACAAAATGTGTTCTCTGATGAAAGTCAATTCTCATTGCACTATGCATTTTCTCTGTGTATCCCGAAATGACTCGTAATGATAGCAGCAGCAGCATGTACCAAGACTCAAGAGACTCGCGTGGATAAAGAAAGTGGTGGAGCTCAGAGTTCCTCTGACTCCAACAACTCTATTTGTTGCATAACCAACCCATACCGGCTCCACAATCCACGTGCTAGAATTTTTAGCCCCATACTGGTGAATGAATAGTAAACTTTCCAAGCTAATAAATAAATTCTATGCTCAGGAACTTCATACCTCAGCATTACAGCAGTAGCAAATATAAGAAAAGAGCATGTAAACTTGCTACTGAAACTGTGAACCACGAATCACATGACAAATTATGTCCTGTACACTCTTTTCCTCTTTCTTGTTCCGCTAGCAGTCCTCAAAATTCCAGCCCCGGATGAAGCAAAATATCTGAGTTTTTCAATTATCCTCCTCTCGCTAATACGAAGCACCAAAGAATGATACAATTTAGGGTCAGTTGCATGACTACACTCATTAAATGATCTTATGTCTTCTTCCAGAGAATTTGGACCATAGAAACTTTCCCGAGCATCTGCAAGTGAAAAAAGAGCTTGGCGAACACTTTGTGTTAGTAACAATTTCTTGCTCAGTTCCGAATCTTTGGTAGACAGAAAACTCTCCTTTCCCAGCAAGCGGAGGCTTGGAGTTTCTTTGACCTCTCCTGTGGCTGATAATGCAAGATCAAGTTCATGAAATTCCTCCTCAGGTAACAACATTATGTAAAGTAAAACCAACAACTCCACTTGAGGTTCCCCATCTAATGATATTTCAAAATATTCAGAATCTTGACTGACACATCCAGAATGGTCCAACTTTCTCCAGACTGACAACCTTCTTCTACTGTGACGACATGAAAACAAAGATAAACTCCACTGAACTACAACATCTAAATCTATATTCAGAATATCAAATGGATTATCAGGTTCTGTAAATCCATATCTATGCAGAAGGGCAGCATTGCCCAAGGATCCATATGTATTGAACACCTGAAATATCGTTACCAATTTAAATTTCATTCAGAACCATTTAATAATGTTATAACAAAATTGTAACCAAGTCAAATAAGAAGCTGGTTGTATATAGTCATGGAAAATTACCTTCAGTTCCAGCAAAAGAATAGAATAGGACAAACAAAAAATAGCAGGCAGTAGAAGTCTGTACCTCAGCTCCAGCTTTGACATCTTTAATGATGATCATTTCCATAAATGTTGGTTCATTTCCTGAAGTTGAAGAAAGTTCCAGGTCACTCCCACTAAAACCTCCTGTTTTTGAATCAAAATCAGGAGCAATGGGCTCATCATCTCCGTCATTATCATCATCAGCATTTTTCTTTCCATTATCAGTGTCAGTATCAGTATCAGATTCTGAACTAGAAGATACAGATGTGAAGTGTACATCCTCAGCGGCTGTCTTGTGATTAAAGCTGGGTATTAAAATAAGAGTTAATTCACCAAGAATTGGACAAAGTACAAATAAAAAAACAAGGAATCAGCAAAAACTCTTCTTAATCAGTCAAGACAATTCAACAACTGCTAATTGTTGTATCACACTAGTTTAGAGTACATATTTTTTACGCAAGTTTATCCTAAGAAAAGGCATTGGTGGATCATTGCATCAAAACAACAAAGGCACAGAGGGAGGAACTGGCTAAGCAGAAACAGAAAAGAGATGTTTCAAACTTTCAAAAAGCAATTTGATTTGAAGTGAATTCTGCAGAAAGCTATAAAAAAAATGAAGACAATGAAGACGGGCGAAAGGATTTCAAGTGGAATTGCATTAGTCTTTTGAAAGTAGGTAGTCACGCCAAGTTTGCAATTAATGATGAAATACATGATGAAAAGACATTATGAACTGAATGTTGGTGTTATCTTCTTTTTTACAATCAATGCCAAAGAACTTCATTTTAATCTTTGCTTTTCAACATTCAGCTGCCTTAGATGACTCTCTTTTACACAAAAGACTGGATTAGGAATTTTCTGCTTTAGAGGAGCCTTCCAATTAGCAGTACATCAATGATAATGTGGTGAAATTACTTAGCGGACAAGCCTAACATACTTGCTAAAATCAGAACATGGCATTCCAGAAACTGGTTATAGAGTACATTTAAGTCTAGAGATTTACAAGGTTCCAAGGAGCATCCAAAAGAATGATGCAGATATTTTTGTCAATGGAACTTGCATGATGTGTTACTTTGTTTACTAAATCAAACCAGTATGTGTTCAGCAGTATTCATAATCAGTAATTCCTTAATTACAGCAACTCTATGTTATTTCATCCAAGAATTATTTAATACACATGACACAATTTGCATCTTCTAGTTTTGCCACAACCTCAAGCAGTATGAGATTAGGTAGAACTTACAGGTCAGCTAAAGGGACCATCCCAGAACCATGGTACTCATCTATCTGAAACGATCGCGAAGCAATTAGACTCTTCGCAGCCAAATATTCATCGACAGTGAAAAATTCTGGATTTAGCTCAAAAGAAGCCGAACCCAAAAGGGGTTTGATACATTCCTTCCAGTCTTGATAGACCAGAGCCTTGTCTTCTTTAACTATCTGCCTACAAATTGGATCGAATAATTATACATAAACTATATACAGTAGTGTATATGTACATAAAGAGGACCAGCAACATTTGGATAATTGCCCCGTGTGTTCAAGTGTGTAAACAAATCAAATTGAGCTGAACAAGGTATTGCTTAAGCTTAGTTTGAATTTTTTTATTAACTTGAAATTGTTTTTGAGCTTGGTTTGATTATTAAATGAACTCATCTTGAACAAGCTATGCACAAGCCAAGCCAAACTCTTGAGTCAGAGTTCAAGTTAAGTTCAAATAGCTTGATATTTTTACTTGTAATAATCTTTACCCAATGGAGTCTAGCTAGAGCCAAGCTTCGGACAAACATGTTGAAGCTTGGTTCTCAATGCTTAACGAACTGAACAGTGATTTAACTCGATTTGAACATCGAACAACTTGGTTTGTTATTGGTCCTATGTGTGTGGTTCTATGCACATCACAGAAACAAGACAAAAAAAAAAAAAACAACACTAAAAAGAACACGTTCAATTGGGTATAGCAAAGAATATTCACAATGAACTGACCTTGTGTAGCTCGGTGCCGGAGAGGAGAGAGTCGATTTCAGGGAGGGACCAAAGCAATGGAATGGGCTCAAAGGGAGGCAGTATCTGGAGGTATTGGAACCATTTCGATTGGGAGCCGAGACTCTTCTCGTACATGAGGGCAACGGACAGCCCCAAATAGCCTCCGAGTTGAGCCTCCTCGATGAGGTGGCTGGCGGCGGAAGTCTTGACGGTGAGGTAGCTCTGCTTTGGAATCGTCGCAACGACGTCGCCCTCATTCAAATCGCACAACGCCTTCACGGAGATCGATAGTGATCGCGACGAATCGTCGGTGTCTTCATTCTCCGTTGAGAGGAGGAGGGCGTTGCTGCATTCTATGCCATGATACTTCATCCACCGCTTGAATCCTCTCATCCTTCTGTCGTTAATACATGCATACAAATGTTAATATTTTGCGTTCACAGTAGAAATTGTAAGGTCGCCCGTGTAGATAGAGGCGGGAGTTACCTGGCAGCGGCCATTGTGCTCCGGCGGTGCAGGGGCGGCGCGGCTGTTGCCAAAGTACGCGTGTGTGGGAGGGTAAACAATTTTGAACAGCAAAGTTGGGCCAATATGAGAGAGAAGTCCACTGGGTATAAAAGTTGGGAGCCCAAATCCTGGCCATTTATCCACTCACACTCGATGAAAGCCCAAAATTAGATAATCTTGCGCCATGTTTGGATTCAGTTTGTCCTCTTTCCCAAAATAAAAACATTTTAATTGTGCAATATGAAGGTGAGTGCTAGTTTTTCTTTCTCAAATTATAAATAAGTTTATTTAAGTATTTGGAGAATAATAGATATATAAATATTGTTGTTTGAATTGTGAATCTAATTTCTTTTTTTGGAAATTTGACATTCGATTGTTATGCATAACTGTTTTGTAGTTTAAATATTTCCACAAGGAAAATACATACATAAATTTATATACATTTATGTGTGATATATCCTATAATATTTAAAAGAATTTAATTATATAAAAAGGTCCAATTTAATATGTTCAAGAGTAAAAGAAGTTTTTTCAGTGCTTTCACCCTAACATGCCCTATTTTTAAGTATTTATAAATACTCATTTTTTTCATTAGGCATATATACTTTACTACTTTTAGTTTTCTATTCATAACAATCAATCACTTTCCTTCATTTTGAGTAATGTGCACTTTACTGTGTGAAATGGTTATTATTAACCCCATAAGAATTTGTTCACCATCTAATAATCCAATCACTCAGAGGAATTGACCATCCACCACCCAAAATATTTCATATTAGTGTATGTGTGAACACCTTGGCATTAAATAATCATCTTCTTTCTCTCCATCTGCCCATCTGTCCATGTTAATTCATGCTTCCTCTCAAGTATTATCCTTAGATGAACTTTCATCCTTTTTTTTCTTCTTCTTTTTGTTACATCACCTTCTGTATGCCCACTATCCACTTAATTCTTTTCTTCTTTGATCCCCTCCAGGTTAACTTGACTTTGTGGATATCAACTCTTCTTTGTAGACCAATTTTCACTACCCAACTGCTCACTAGATGAAAGGCATTCATTATCGCTCCTCAAAATAACCCCTCACTATATCGTACTAACACTATGAAAAATTACATTGTGAAGTATGAGGTACGTGTTAAACATAGATGCAGATATGGACATGACACTGATACGACTGTTATACGTGTATCACGATATAACATTTGGAGCGATCAAAAGAAAACAAAAAAAGATAAAAAAGAATAAGAAATTATGACTGAAACACAACTGAAAATGTGTCTTACACAACGCAGTACGGAGACTTTTTATGTTTAGGAAAGTTTATTGAATATGATAGAATTAAAAAAAAAAAAAAAACCTAGAAATTCCTAAAACTATTGAGATTTAGTGTTTCCTCATTCATATCTATTTTCCCTCTCTTCTTGAAAGTTATTTTTTGGAAGTTACTTTTTTTTAACTTCACCGCCATAAGTCACAAAACAACTAGTGCCATCACCAACACTATTTCTTTTTGTAATCATATTAATATTTCTGTAAATCTGTCACAAATTATCAATAATTAGATATATATTTCACACACACATACTTATATATATATATATACACATATATTTATTGAAAAGTCGTGTTGAAATTTTGTTGGATCTTAAAATTTTAAAATATTATTTTGTGTTGTATCTGTCGTCGTGCATATCTCCCTGATAGCTTAAACGTTAGATATTATAATAACAACTTTAGCTTTACTCATAGGTTAAAATTTAGATTTTATAATAACAACTTTGGCTTTACTTCTTCATTTATTTATTTTTTTGCAACATTTTTCCTGCTCTCCATTCACCTACAATTAATGAGGAACTTTCAACCTAAAACCCTAATGTAGCTCGTGATCATTATCCACCCAATTAATATTATCACTTTCCTTTTTATTTTAGTTTGATTAGTGTGAATAATATCTCTCATCTTCATAAGATCAGAAGTTGAGGTAAATGTATGAACTATGAAGTATCTAAGGTTCTGTCATTCTTGGTCAATAATAGTTGCCTATACTAACAACTCAAACATATTTGTGCAGCAGAATCTTTTCAATTCATTCTAACTATATCCATACTAACAACTCAACATCACAATAATTATTACTACACCTACTCAGCTAAATATTTGACGAGACAAGGTAATCTATTCGTAAGTATCCTACACCTAAAATTTAGTTGGTCATGGATTTGAGTCACCTAAAATAGAATTAGAAACCTTCTAGTATCCTCCTTTAAAAATGAGAGAAAAAAACATCACATTAATTTTTCCAATCACTTCAGGGAACTGCACAACATTAACCATAAAATTCACAATTCAAATTCTGCAATTGGTATTCCATCTTCTATTACAATATGATTAATACATATCAAATGTGTATTGATGATGCTATTTTATATATTTGACGTGTAATTATAGTATTGCAATGAGAAATGAAATATCAATGGCAATCAAAAATTCAGAATGTGAAATTCAGCCTTATCATAATTTTTAAGAATTACCAATTGTGAGATCATGTATTTCTCAAGTAATTTTTTAACATAGCAATAATGTGCAATGCGATTCTCTGAAGATTCAGTTTTCAGAGAAAATTTCTGTTGCCATGAAATTTTCCTTACCGTTTGGGTGATCTAACGATTCAAGTGGTATTAAATCTCCAAGATTGTCACTAGACTTGTTGTCACTAGCAATTTTTTTTTTTTTTTTTTTGGGGGGATATTGAATTCAGGAATCGTCCTGATAAAAAATCCTATATCTTACTGCAAAAATATTGAGTTCATGCATTTATTACACTAATTAATTTAATGTCATAAGAAAAGATCAGACCATAATGAGCAATAGATAAGACATTACTCGTCTAATTTTAGTTGTCCTTTTTTTTCTGTTTTTGTCCATGCATGCTTTCATTGTTTGGCAAAGCCACTTAAACCTCAATATGGAGGAGGTATAGCTGCGAATCCAGGACTAAATGGAGGATTGAAGGGCAGGATAGACCATCGAGAGTCCAGGGATGGCAACAACTACTTTGTTGCTTCTATTTTTGGGAATCAATTGCTTACTGTGCAAAAGTTTCACTTGGAGAAGAAAAACTTTATGATTTCTCAAGTGTTATAGATGCTGCATGGTATAAATCTATCATTAAGTATCTTATTTTTACAAAATGAAATACTTGATATTCATTCATACATTAATTGTACTATATACCAAGTGTAGCATCTCCACATTTCTTCAATGTTGAACTATTTTTATACATTACTTTCTCTGTTTCAAATTTATCACTTTTATTATTTTCAGAACGGTCTAAATTAAGTTTTCACTTTCTAAATTTATTTGTATTCTTCACAAACCTTGCCTTTGAATTAATGTACTTTTATTATTTTCATGTTCTAAGTTTTCACTTTTCTATATTGATTTTTTTTTCCCTCTAGAACTAGCCTTTGAAATAATGTAAGGAAGTCAGCATTAAATATCAACCACTAATTGTCAAAGTAGTAGTGTAAAGCTGTACAAGATTATCAGCTTTTTCAATTCTCATTACATCAAAAAGTACATATTAGGACATTTAGTTTGGGATTTTTTTTAATGTGTCCCAATTGTATTTTGTGTTGAATATCAACCACTAATTATCAAAATAGTAGTGTAAAGCTATACAAGATTATCAGCCTTTTCAATTCTCATTACATCAAAAAGTACATATTAGGACATTTAGTTTGGGATTTTTTTTAATGTGTCCCAATTGTATTTTATGTTAGGTGGTTTGTTGGTTTGTAACTAAATAGTTCAATTTAATGGGATGCTTAATAGGAATGACAATGAAACGATCGAGTTTGTCAAAAATTCAAGCCTCGATCTATTAAATTTTTATCGACAAGGAACAGATTGGCCTCGGACTTGGATTGACGTGTTGGATGTATTATACCAATTAGACTCACATAACTTTTAAAATGTGAGCGAATAAAGTCATTAACAAATAATAAATTATTTACAAATTTACATGTGCATTTCTGAGTTTTTGAAAAATGAAAAATATCAAACTTATTTGTTACTTTTTTATGTATTAATGCATAAACTATTTAATAATGTTATATTAGTTTTAATTTACACAAGTATTATATGTCTATATTTTTTATGTGGGTATATATGTAATATACACATATTTTTCATATATATATAACATAAAGACATACATAATAACTCAATAATCTATATATAAATATCTTCATGAGTCGGATTTGGATCAAATTTGAATTTAAAAACTAAAACTCAAGACTTGAGCCAAATTCATTGATAGTTACATGACCCACTCATGACTCACGCCAAATCTTTTGGTAGTTACAAGGCCTATCCCACATAGAGTGAATTTGGAATGAATTTGAAATGAAATTGGAACGGATCCAAATCTAAATCCATTACCATACCTACTTGTTAAGATTTAAGAAGACAACTGAAAATTGATCAAAATAATTTCCACCTAGGGCATCAAAAATGGCCGCTATGTTTTTGGCCAATTCTTCTCCTCTTGCTTTCTCATTTTTCTTCTTTCTCTTCTCCTCTCTAATCCCTTTTCCTTCACTGGCTTCCATCTCCAGCTTCTCATATGATTTCTTCTTTCTCTCTCCTCTCTCTATATAGATAAATTCTAGGCAAAATTAAAAAATTAATCCTATAACTAAGGGGGTGCCAAAATTAGTCCTATCTAAATTTAAAAATTTAAGTTAGTCCTATAACTAATAAAATTACTCGAATTGAGTCCAAATTTCACCATAATCTTGAAAATCAACGAAAATTGTCATGTTAAAGGTATGTGAATGAAAAAAATTGGGAATTTCTAGAATTCTGGTGGACATAACTTATGTGGACATCCCTTGTTGACTTGGCGTGCATGTGGAGGAGAGAGGCAACTAACATGGCCATAATATTCAACCTCATCCGCCCACTCAGATTAGGTTGTCAAACCAGCTCCCACCTAAGTTGGATTTGGAGGAAAAATAATATGTTCCCAAAACGACATAAAAATCCCATTTTTTCACGAAATCCCCAAATCGACCAGACAAGAACCCTAGCCCAACCCATATGATTTTCTCCTTAATTGGACGCAATGGAGGATCTCCATTGAAGATGTCTAAAGCTTCGCACATCACCAGCTTTGTTGACTACTATTGTGGAAGGAGAGTTGTGCTTCGTACCTCATGGACTAATGATAATCCAGGGAAGAGATCTCATTATTGTGGGCACTACAATGTAAGAAATTTATTTTTGCATTTAAATTTGAGGAAAAAATCTAATATGTGTTAATTTCTGAAAAATAAACTGAAAATATGGAAGAAATTTTTAATTCCAACTTGAATTTTTCTTAAGATTATAAAAAATATATTTAATTTGCAATTCTGAATATTAAAATTGAAGTAAAAAATATTTTTTATTTTGTTTTTCTATGTGGAAAGTTTAATATAAATATATGAATAAATTATTGGATTCCAGTTAGAAATTTTCTAAATAAAATATATGATGATGTTTTCAAGATCGGGAAAAATAATAATATAGATTTAGAATTTTTTGATGTTGATGTTTTGAATTTGCAGAGAGGAGACTACATATTCTTTACTTGAGAGGATCCTCCAATGTGTCGTAGGGCTAGGATAATAATTCAGGCTTACTAAGGAAGATTAATGCAATAGAGGAAGAGAACCGAAAGCTGAAGTGCAACAACAAAAAATTGGTCAAACTGTTGCTACTGATGCCTTTGGCTTTTTGTCTTTTTGGTTGGATATGCAAAACTTATGATAAGTTGACTAGTATAAATGACATTCAAGGTTTAAGTTTAAATGGTTCTAGGATATAATTTGAATGATGGATTTTGTATGGAGTTTCGATTAGGTTTGTTGGAATATTGTAATGATATATTTGAAAAAAATATGTATTAGGACTAAGGTTGAAGGTAGATGATGCAATGTAGTAATGTTGATCTTTTCAATGCATTTTAGTTTTTTTATTTATCTTGTCATGTTGGTTTTGATGTTTTATTTTAACTCTAGAACATAAAGTTGTTCCATTTTTAAAGCTAAATGCAAGTATATAACCTCTTAAAATTGTATTTATTCCAAAATCTTTTTTATGAACTTGTTAAACCTATTAAAGCAAGTATGTCAATTGTTATGAAGCCTTTTAAAACAAGTATTGCCATAAAAAAACACAATTAAGGATTTCAAAAACAAACATGAACTAATTCCTTGCAAATCTCAACATCAATATCCAATACATTTTTACCAAAATCAACAAAACATCTATCTTGTCATTTTAGTTGGTTGGTTGTCGTAGATCTACCAAATTTAAATCTTACTATTCAATATTTTTTCCATGAGTATAGAGCGAGTAAGAGTCGATCCCACAATGATCAAGACTAAATGATTTATTATCGACTCACTAATTAAAACTTCAACAAGTAAACTCTAGGAATAAATAACAAATAGTTTGGGGGGAGTTGAATTGAGTAACTAAATCATATAAATTAAAACTAATTAAAATATAAAATAATCAAAATCAAAACAACAAACAACAATCGATTAAAGTTGGTTGAGGTTTCCTTCACTGCAACTAGAGAATGAGTTGTAATTTCATATCAATATTATTAACAACTTGTCATTGAAATTATCAATCGTAGGTAATAACAAACTTTATTACCCAATCTCTCCTTAGTTACTTGTTAGGCAGAACAAGCTCTCTACCTATACCCACCAAACAACCTAGAAAAAGCTCTCTAGATTTAATTCAATGGATGAATTAAAATAAAAAGATAGATTAATCTAAGTAACAACCATACAAGCTCGGGTCATTTAACTTATGTTATGTTTTTCATTACAATTAGCAAAAATATCTCATAATCATTAATTACAATTTACTACGTATCATTAGAAATTCAAGATAATTATGGATCAAAAATCTATAATCTAGTTATAGGGAGTTCTCAAACCCAATTTAATTGCGCACTCAAACAAAGCAAGTAAATACACATAAGATATTAAGCATAGAAAAACATAAATAGCTTCAATTGGAAAGTTGGTAAATAATATCAAATATTTAATTACAAGAACACATATCTAGAGCTTTGAAATAACCTTCAACCAATAAGAAAGTTTAGCCTAATATAATAAAAAATGACAAAAAAATTAAAATTAACAACATTAGGAGTCAAAGAAATTTATTGGTTGAAGAAGATAGTTGAGGTTGATGGAGAATTATAGATGTCTCCTCCTCAAAGTTTCTTCCACTTTGTCTTTCTTGATATCCAAGATTCCCAAGATTGCTTATCAATACCCCCAAGATTGCTTATCAAATATGTGTATGATTCTATAGAGTGAGTCTCCCTTGGTTTAAGCTTCACTTCCCCCTTTTAAAAGATAATGAACCCTGAAAGTCTTCCACTTTTTATGGTTTTTCCAAAAGAATCTTCCAAAATGAACCTGAAATTCTTCCCATTTTCTTGACTTTTTCCCATGTTTAATCTCCTTTTCTTCCATGTTTTTAGGCCAAAAGAAGTCCCCATATTTATCTTGGAATTTTTTTTAAAGTCCTCCAAAAATAAGTCCTAACTGGATTAAAAAATCATGTTTTCAAGTTTTTGCGAATTGCGGCCGTGTGGCGCCAAACATCCTGTCCTCTTGGCGCTACACCCTAATCATTCTTCTTGTAAGCTATTTTGAAACTCCTTCTAAGTTGAATTAGCCTTTTGTTTTTTATAATGAATTGTAGCTATGTTGTTGGCTTTCAATAGACACTTGAACCAACTCAATATGATATATGTGGCGAGAGTTATGCCAAAAATACAAAGACTGCAGTATCTAGAAGTTTCAACGCACTTTTGACTTTTTAATTGAATTTTTATCTTTGAAATCAATTGAACTAAGATATATTGTTAACATAAAAGTTATAGATCTATCACTTATCTTTCCAATAAACCAAGAATTAGGTCAATAAAGTTTTGGATAATAAAAATATGCCCAAAATAAAAAACTTGCTGCAGTGGTATTTCAACTTCATTTTGGCTCATTTTTTGATCTCTTGATCCCCAAACTCCGATCATACACAAAAAATAAATAAAAATCTAATATTAACAAGAACAAAGTAAGGAAGACATAGTGAAATTGATAACAAAATATGTAAATATATGCAATTATCATTAGCTCATATAAACAAAGTAAAACATTAGTAGCCATCTACCTATCTACCCATCTATCTTGCCATTTTAGCTCATCAAAATAGAGTAAAACATTAGTAGCCATCTATTTTGCCATTCTTCTTTACCAAAACATCAAAACATCTTTCCTACCATTTTGCTTCACAAAATCCATGTATGCAGTACATGGTTCACAAAATCCAGCCAAAAATATCTTTATCACTTTATATGTACCCTTTCCATATTTCTTTCTGCATTCTTGATTTTTCTACTTGTTTGACTTGGTTGAGACAAAGTAAAATTAGTGTTTGAAATGTCCAAATATTTTTTGGCCCTTTTCACTACAATGTGCTTAAGTGCTTTAAATGATATGGTGATGATACTTCTGGATATGAAATGTCCATGCATGAATGGTAGATGTGCCTTAATTTGTACCCTTGGTTGTAGTGGAGATAGTTACATCATACCATTTTTGGACATTTGTAGTTGCTCGTACATTGAAAGACCAGTCATCTTAGGCATTTGAGGCTACTGATATGAAGATTCAGTTGTAGTTTAGTTCATCAGTGCTTCTATTTTATGTTTATTATTTGTAGTTGCTTAAACTCCTGAATACCTTGCTGGTGGAAAAATTGATCGGCCTTAGTGGAGATGGAAGGGTAGATTGGCTTGTAACGTCAACTTGGGGTGTATTGTCCTTTGTAGCTGGCACTGAAGGTTTCACCTGCAAAATGCACAAACATATTATTAGTTAGTGTAATTATAACATAACAAATAGACTATGTTAATATCAATATCAAATAATTTTTTTGAGCAATGTACTTACAATTTCTCCACTCCTACTACTTGCTGCAGACTTGTTGGAAGCATCCTTTCTCACTTGCAAAATATAAAAAAATTACTTAAATGTAATATAACAAATATAAGATTGGATGAAAACAATACATGCAATGTAGTTACATTTTATCCACTGTCAATAGCCCATGCTGTAGACTTTTTAGGAACATTAGTTTTCTTTTTCATTTGAAAATATGGAAAATAACATTACTTGGCATAATATACCAAATGTCAAGTAAAGCATTTAAAACAATAGAATCTACTTACCATCAATTTAGTCCCTGCTTTGTTTAAGGTAATTTCTTCACCAAACACTTTATCTAGATTATTCTTTTCCATGTTGAAGGTGAGATTATCTAAATTGTATCTCTGACTTTTCTTTTTTCCCTGGACAAGTTGCAGCATTATGTCCAAGGACGCCACAAAGCCTACACTTCACAATAGTTTGTTGTCTTTTTATCTTCAATATCTGTTTTTCTTTGGTCTTCTTTTTCTTGTTGTTTGGCTTATCAGGCTTCTTTCTTCTTATCCTTGAAGGTCTGCCAACACCCCTTCTAATGTTTGGAGGTAAAGGAAGAATGAACAATGCCTCACCCCATAATTGCTCACAACTAATTCCCATGATAACAGGTGCATACATTGGTTTGTAAGTCTCAACACTATAACAAGAGTGCACATAGTCCTCTGGCAATTTATTTTGGTTGAGTATAGCATTAAGGGCATGTTTACAAGGAATGCCACTCAACCCCCACAACCTACATGTACAAATAAAATTATCCAAGTCCACAGTGTATTGACTACCATCAAAGCATGAAATTTGATAATACATATCATATGCTTTAATAGGTATACATTCAACCATCTTATCTACATGCTTTTTAGTTATTTTATTTTATTTTGGGACATAACTTTCCTTTCCATTTAGCCTCAGTCTATCTCTATTTTCTTGAAGCCTTTTCATGAGATATTCCCTAATCCACTCAAGCGTTGTGATGATTGGATTCTCTTTGGCATCTAAAATGTTAGAATTGAAGGTTTCATAGACATTAGTCAATAACATGTCACACTTAGGATCCTCATTGAAATGGGACCTAGACCATTGGGATGGAGGCTTGTTATGTAACCAATCTGATGCATTCTCATTCATTCAAGTCCTTATCTTCTTTATCCTCAATTTAAACTCACCTGGTGTACTAGTTAGGGATGCCCTCTACAGTGCATTCTTAAAGGCCAAACCCCTATACCCATCATTTTTAAAGTTGTTACGTAAGTACCTCGCATAAAATCTGTGATTAGAATCAGGAAAGACTTTCTTAAATGCTTGAATTAATCTTTTTTGTTTATCAAACATGAAAGTGTATTCATGATGCTTGAAAATATTCAAATCATTCTTCAAAACAGTTAGAAAGCACTCCCATATAACCTTACACCCTTTACATACAATGGCATATGTAATTAAGAAGAGATTATTATTTGATCTACCCCAACTGCAGTTACAAGGACACCTCTATGTGGTTCTTTTAAATGACAACCACACACTCCAATCATAGGCCTACAACCAGATAAGAAGCTTTTTTAAAGCATAAAAATAAATATAGCACCTACTTAATCTTTTTTCCCCATTTTGCTCCTCAGTACCAAAAATGATAGTAGAACGAAGGTTAGTTTTTCTAAGTTCCCCAGCATAGTCCCACAATTTTAGGTATTGAATGCCAGGGTTGCCCTCAATCATTGACAAATCTTTTCTTTTTGCCCTATAAGCTTGATGCCTTGACAAATGATACCTAATATCGTTAATGACATCAACCCTAAAGCCCTTTACACTTATTTTTAGGTTTGATTGGAATTTTTTAATGTACATTTTCACTTAACTAATTTGTTTTGACATTTTTTACATGAAATGTTGGGGGCATGAATGGTTAGGGTTGTACTCTCTGATTTGGAAAGTGTATTCATCTTTCATTTTAAGCGCATTAATCTTCCACTCATATTCTTTTCCAGAACACCTCACATACACTTTGATTATATCATTTTTTTTATAAATTTCAAAGTTCTCTCAGTTCTAATTGTATGGGATTGAACAACTTTTTTAAACTCATTCTTTATCCCAAATATCACACTTATCTCAGAAGTAGGATCAAATACCGTAACAGGATTTAAAACTAGATGACTAGGCTCATCATCATTCCCATCAGACACCCTATACTCATCAAAATCATTATCATTATCCACGACATCCTCATTACCATTCTCACCAGATTCACTTGCTTCATCATCTATGTTATCAGAATAACTTCCTACTTCTTCCTCGTTCTCTAATTGGTCTATAGTTTTTTCAAACAATTCATCATCATCATTAATCTCATTGCCCATATAATAGTCACTATCCTACAATGAATTAGAATTCATAGCATTTTGGGCATCATTATCAAATAATGATCATATTAGTATGTCATATAATGATCATCATTATCATATAATTATCTCTCTCTCTCTCTCTCTATATATATATATATCTTTATAAATAGATAAAAGTATAAATGATAGGTACCGTTGCAATTTCACTTTCGTCCTTAGGCAACAAGGCATTAGCAGTAGAAGACCCTCTCTCCAAGTGTGAAAGAGTTTACCTTCCCATTGACTCTAGAAGATGAATTGAAGAGGCTTTTTCTCCATAGTGCGGTATAATTATTAAGTTTTGTGAGAAAATACTTTTTTCTGCAATAGTAAGGAAAATCAAACCCTATTGGGGAAAGATTGAAGAACCAAGCTGTTCGATAAATCTCTTTGTTTTAGTTTTTAATTTTTTTGGTTTTTTTAAAGTTGTTATGTAAATGTCTTGCACAAAATCTCCTCAAATGCTTGAATTAATCCTTTTTGTTTATCAAACATGAAAGTGTATGAATGATGAGTGTGAGCCTTTTGGGATATTGACGCAATTGTTTGGAGAAGGTCGGTTTGTCGTCTAAAGTAATTTTAATATTAAAGGGAGTTTAATAGTGCAGACTTAAAAGTTTAGGAGATCTCACTAAAGCTTCACTAATTGATTTTTCAAGAACGGCGTCATTAGTAAATAGAGAGTCTTACGTTTTAAATAAGTCTTATTATTGTAACTAAAAAAATCTGAATAAGTGAAGTATTTATTGCAGATGGTAGTCTCATGTACCTAGAGTATATTTGTACTTAAAGCATATTAAAATCTCGTGTGTCGTTTACTTTACTTTCTTTTACTTGTTGCAATAAATTATTTAATTATTACAACAATTGAATCTGATTAACAAGTAACATTGGTAATAGCACTAAAATAGATGTATCAATTGGCATCAAGACCAAGTCAATAGATATACTTAGTGAGATTTTAGGAACTAATTTGTTTAATATGCATAAATGGATCATTTTTGCGAATGACATCAGCTACTCGACCTCCACTGTTGGAATGATCAAATTACTCGTACTGGAAGGTAAAAATATGAGCCTTTATTAAATCTGTGGATGAACGGGCTTGGCGTGCTGTTATAACAGGCTAAAAACATTATGTAATGACAAATGAACGAAATAGAAGGTTCTTAAGCTGAAAGATTATTGGAACACTAAAGAGGTTAAAATTGCAAATTACAACTTAAGGGCTCTAAATGCAATTTTCAATGTGGTTAATATCAATCAATTCAAATTAATTGTAAGTTGTGAGAGTGCAAATGAGGCTTGGGAATTCTCTAATTTTTCTATGAAGGAACTACAACATTACGAATGTTAAAACTCCAAATTTTAGCCTCAAAATTTGAAGATCTTATAATGGAAGAGAGTGAGACAATTGCCACCTTCAATGCAAAGCTATATGACATAGCAAACAAAGCCCAAGCACTTGGCGAAAAATATTCAGATTTTAAACTTGTGAGAAAAGTTTTAAGGCCACTACCAGAAAAATTTGCATATAAAGTCACCACCATTGAAGAAACACGGGATATTGAAAACATGAAATTGGATGAGTTGATGGGCTCCTTATAAATATTTGAATTGAATCTCAATCACAACAAGAAAGACAAAATAAAAACTATTGTTTTTCAAGCTAAAGTTTCAAAATCAACATTAGAACAAAAAGATTATGATAATGATGATGATACATCAAAATCTATGGCTCTTGTGATGAAATTTTTTGGAAAATTCCTCAAAATTATGAATGAAAACTCAAGGTTATAAGACTTTAGAATTACACCTTTCAAGAAGTATAAAATGGTGGAATTAGAGCTAAATAACCCAGATAAGTTCACACAGATTGGGTCCCATACGAACCTGATGCTCGAGCTCATGGTTATTCAGTTCTTAAGGGAGAACATGGACATATTTACATGAAAACCTTTAGATTTCCAAGGGGTATAACTAGAAGTCATAGTACACCAATTGAATGTGAATCCCTCCATCAAGCCAGTAAAATAAAAGAAGCGGAGCTTCGGAACAAAAAAAAATTGGATTATTGAGAAAGAAGTAAATAAGCTCTCAGATATAGGATATGTAGTGGAGATCCAGATCACAGATTGACTCTCAGATATGGTGGTCATGTCGAATACAACTGAAAAGTGGAGCATATGCATTGATTTAATCGATCTGAAAAAAATATATCATAAAGTTCCCTACCCACTACCTCAGATTGACCTCTTAGTGGACTCTATAGTAGGATGTGCATTTTCAAAGGCTGGTGAACTTTATGTTCAAGGATCAGATCAGTAAGACAATAGAAGTATATGTTGATGATATGCTAGTAAAAAGTACAAGGAATGAAGATCATCTTGAATAGGACTTTTCTATGAGGGCTTATGGCATGAAGTTAAACCTGGCTAAGTACTTATTTTGAGTTCGATGAGGCAAGTTCTTAGGGTTCATGGTTAATGAAAGAGATATTGAGGCGAATCCAGAAAAGATTAGGGCCATCCTCGAAATGAACTCCCCCAGGTTAGTTAAAGAGGTCTAACAGCTTACGAGTAATGTAGCGTCTTTGAACAGATTCATATCCAGGTCAGCAAATAGAAACCTTCCATTTTTTTCGATCTTGAGAAATATGAAAAACTTCCAATGGACAAATGAATGTGAGCAAGTCTTCCAAGACCTTAAATAGTACTTGATGTCTCCATCTTTGTTGTCAAAACCAGAAAAAGATGAACCTTCTTTATTATATTTGGTAGTAACTGCTTGTGTTGTTAGTTCAATACTAGTAAAAGAGGATAATGGAGTTTATAGACTGGATTATTATGTTAACAAACTATTTCAAAGAGTTGAGAAGAGGTATCTAGAAGTAGAGAAGCTATCTTTGGCTGTGGTAGTTGCAGCAAGAAAATTGAGGCCATACTTACAGTCACATGAGATCATAGTATTGACCAATCAATCTTTGAAACAGATCTTGGGATGACCAGAGGTCTCAAGTAGATTAGTGAAATGGTCAGTTGAGCTTGGGGGGTTTGACTTCAAATATCAGAGTAGAACTGCAGTGAAGGCTCAAGTCCTGACAAACTTTATTAGCGAGGCCACAATGATACAACTGACTCTTTAAAAAAAGCGACATGGTTACTTTATGTGCATAGGTCAACCACCTCGAAAAAGAGGTGGTGCAAGGATTTTGTTACAAGGCCCTGACTCCTTCAAGGTTGATGTCGCTTTGAAGTTGGAGCTCGAGACCACCAACAATGAGACAAAATATGAAGCCCTAATTGCAGAATTGAAAATGGCATAGAAATACAGTATAAGACGTCTCATTGCTTACACTGATTCTCAATTAGTTGCCATGTAGGTAGAAGGATCATATGAAGTGAAGGATAAATCTGTGATGGAGTACTTGGAAAAGGTAAATAGGGTACTTCGAACGAGAGAGTAGATGCTCTAGCAAGGTTTACAAGTGCAATATCAAGCATTAATTCAAGAAAAGTAATCATTTTAGTGGCCAAGCAATTTGGGATCGGAGCTAAAAATGGTCTAGTAGAACTATATCCCAATAAAGGCCTAATCTTTCAAAAAGTTAATCCAACAAAGTGGATGGATGGATTGAAAGAGTACTTAAGGTTGAGAGCTCTACTAATAGATCCATTTAAAGCTAGGCGCATATCGGCAAGGGCGTCCTGGTTCTAAATGATAAATGACAAAATATATAAGAGATCATTTTGAGGACCACTACTAAAATGCGTTAGTCCCGATAGAGCACTCTATGTGATGAGAGAATCTATGAAAGGGGTTACAAAAATCATTCAGGAGGTCGATCATTGGCCCAGAAAATTTTGCGCCAAGGTTATTTTTTGTCGACTCTAGCTAAGGATGCTCTAGAGTTTACCAAGAAGCACGAGAAGTGTCAATTCCACATGAACTTAACTCACCAACCTGCAACCCCAATGGAAAATATACCGATCTCATGCCATTTTGACTAATGGGACATGTTTATTCTGGGGCCTTTCTCTTCAGCAGGAGCTCAGAAAAAATTCATCACCGTGGTAGTGGAATATTTTTCAAAGTGGATAGAGATAGAGACAGTAGCTTAAATAATCAAAAATGAGGTCATGAGTTTTTTTATAGAAAAATATTATATGCTGGTTTGGGGCTTCAAGAGTTCTAATATTTGACAATGGGACTCAGTTTCAAGGCAAAAAGATTTAGGCATGGTACGAAGAAATGAAAATTCAATAGAACTTTATTGCTGCAGGAAACCCACAAGCAATGGGCAGATAGAAGTCACGAATAGGATTATACTACGACATCTGAAAATGCACTTAGAAGTGGTAAAGTCCTATTGGGTGGAAGAACTGTCAAGGATCTTGTGGGTATATCGCACGATCCCAAGAACTACAACAAGAGAAACTCTTTTTGGCTTAGTATATGGTTCAGAAGTAGTGATCCCAGTGGAGATCGAGAAGACGTCATACTAGATTCCGCAGTTGATCCCAAAGTAAACTACTTGGCATGATTTGGAACTTATAGATGGTAAGATAGATCGAGCTTTTGTCCAGATCCAAGCAGCTAAAATTCGGATGCAAAATGCATACAACAAGAGAGTGTAGGATAGACATTTCCAGCTTAATGACCTGATATTGAAAAAAATAGAAGTTTTGAAACATGTATGAAGCTAGACCCGAATTGGGAAAGTCCCTTCAAAGTGATAAAAATCTTGAAGAAAGTAACCTACAAGCTGCATGATATATAAGGAAATGAGCTCCTACAACCTTGTAATATTCATAACCTAAGGAGGTTTTATGTGTAAGCCTAACAATGTTTTACATGGCTCTCTTTCATATTGATCATATTTTGTGTACATACTGATCCTATATTGAATGAAAAAATTATCTAATTTTATATACTTTTGCCTTAGTCCACAGAATCACGTAAATGATATAAGTAATATCATTAAGAAACAAGATAGCCTTTAAAACCCTTCAGTCCAATACAATCTCACGAATATTGTAACCGATGAGGCCAAAACAATCTAAAAAAGATTGTAGCCATGAAGATAATACGGTTTTACAAAGATTGTAAGCAAGGAGGCCATGAAGATAATACAATCTCACAAAGATTGCAAGCAATGAAACCGAAATGATCTGGAAAAAATCGTGGCCATAAAAATAATATGATCTCACGAAAATTGTAAGCGAAGAGGTCAAAACAATCTAAAAAAAATCATGATCATAAAGATATCTAATTTCATAAGATTCAATACATGTGCACAACATCACACATGAAATATCTTCCTACTGAAATAATGCTTTCCTTTGATTGAAAAATTATCTTTCAGATGAATTGTTATCAAGGATAATAGTTGAGATTTTATTCTAAATCCTCCAGTCAGTAAGGCATTGAAAAATGCAATCAGAATTAACAACCCCAATGGGTGCTTTCGCACTAAAGTTCAAAATGCACTTTTGCAACTTCCACGTTGAATCAAGAAAATGACATGTAAGACATAAGTACCTAATGATCTTATTTGAAGTTCATAGTTGTTAAGCTAAATCTTTCAACTCCTTCAAATATGGCTTTTAAATTCTTCTTTTTTTGCGCATATAGCTTCATACAATCACTCCTTAATATTATTGGTGACATCTTTTCAAAATCGAGGATTTCATGTTTTGCATAATATAACAAAAAATTCATGTTCCAACATTATGGATAGGTACTCATGTGCAATAACCATATTTGTTGAACATTCTTTAACCTTATCTTTGTCGTATTTGTAAGTAGTAATTATGCTATAAGAGTTATCTCCAAAATCAGTTAGGCCTGAGGGTTGAGTGGTCAAAAACCTTTGATTCTAATTAGTGGCGAGATGAACCGGACATTATGTGGAACTGGGTTGTTGAACCTTGAGAATTGATAGCGATTAGTGTATTGCACTAGTTACATTGTGCTTTAACCATAATAACTGTAAACTCCGACCAAACTTTTGATTTACTTTCTCGATCTTTTCTTTTTAAAGCATTGTGTTACTTGCATTACAACTCAACTCTAATTTCAATTCTAGTTCTAAATTTTCAATTCTTGAGAAATAGGAAAGATTCCTTGATTGAATAGTTGTGCCTCCAATTATTGATTCAATTTTCCTAAGAGCATCTCCAATTCAAACACCAAATGCTACACCAAAACACTAAATTTGATGTAATTTCATCTCCAATCCAACACCAAATGTTACACCAAATTTGGTGTAATGAATAGTGTTGCACCAATACACTAAATTTGGTGTAATGAATAGTATTGCACCAAATTTGGTGTAATATATATATTTCCAATTTACCCCTAAAATTGTTCTACTCCTAATTTTAATTCCATTTGTATCCTATATTATATATTTAATTAATTTGTAATTTTATTTTATTTATTTAATTTTAGTTTTCTTATTATTTTACAATAATATTTGTAGTAATTAATTGTCATAATTAACAAGTAATTAATATTTGATAAATTATAATAATTAACACTAATAAATAAATAAATTAAAATAACATTACTTCCATAAAATTCAAAAGTAAAATACAACATAAATATTAAAAACTAAAATTTTAAAAATGTATTTGTCTTTATATTTGTTTTGTAAAAGTTTTTTTTTTCTACATAGTGTGCAATGTAGTATTTTTCTTTATTGTGATATTAATTGTAATGCTTATTTTGTAATATAATCAATAAATATAATTTTATTATATGTAATTTTTTTATTTAGTAGAATTAGTAGTAATAAAATATAAATAATTAAATAACTTTATAAAAAAATAAATAAGTGATAATTGAAAAAAAAAAAGTAGAATAAAATATTCATTTGATGTAAAATTTGGTATAGTGATTGAAGATGATTTAAGTCAAATTACACCAAAATATCAAATTTGGTGTAAAACTTACACCAAATTTGGTGTAATGGGTTGGAGATGGCCTAATTACAAAAATCAACAATGCTCAAACCAAGAAAAGAATGTGATCAAGAATGGCAAGATATAATGTAGAAGTCATATATAGTATATGTATTTACGAGCCATGATAGACAATCCTTTATTTATGTTCAAGCTCGGAACGAAAAAAAATTAAACAAACATGTCAAGCTCGAGGTGAATACCAACTACTCGGTTGATTTTCACAGCTACGTGGTTCTTTGCATTCGTATAATATGTGAACATCACTTCTAGAGAAATAACATGCCGTTAGTGCATTAAACAAACTATAGGTAATTGAATTACAGAAACTAATATACTTTGTCCATCCACATTTGACAATTTGTTAAATTAGTTTTTGACAATTTTGATGTTATAAATTTTTTAAAATCATGCATTTGTTATGTTGAACATTGTGGTTAGAATATTTCTCAAATATATTCAGCCACGTTGTCTGATATTGCATTCACAGGATGATCAAGTTAGTCGGTCAACAATTCCAAATGGCCATTAAATTCTGAGTGGTGGTAGCAATATTCATGCATTAATGTTCTATCTATCATCTGGACCTACTGTAGTCAAGCTAGAAACATATTCCCTTTTGTGAATGCTACGTACTTCAAAAGTAGCATTATTCCTTGTATCAATTACTGCAATTTTTTGAAGTTGCATTATTCGTTGTATCGACCTTCATAGAATACTTCAAATTTAAGTTTTGAAGTGCCGCAATATATATAGGTATAAAGGACGCATTTATCTAATTTTATTTACAAATAATTACTTTACATTGAACGCAAAAGACAAGAAGTTCACAAACCACACGGGTCTTCTATATAAAAATACAAGACAACCCATTATGACTCCAAATATGAATCCACACCCATAGCCCATAAGGACAGCTTGCCAAGTAAATCCATCTAGAAACTTAGAATCATCACCTTCCTGTGGCAACACTGGCTGTGCTTTGTCATCTTTGCACTTGTTTGTCAATGGATATCCACATAATCCAGAATTTCCCATGTATGAGTTGTTCTCAAATGTAGAAAACTGGCCGCCAAATTGGGGATGGGCCCGACAAGATGATTCTGCGAAAGGTTCAAGATTGAGAGAAATGTCAACCTGGTCAATTCCCATGGAATTTCCCCTGCCAATTGGTTTGAAGACAGATCCAATGCTTCAAGTGCAGTTACATTTCCAAGAGATGTAGGGATATGTCCTGTGAGGCTATTCTGCGATAAATTTAGATACACCAGGGAGTTAAGCTTCCCTATAGAAGAAGGAATACTTCCATAAATCTCATTGTCGGATGGATCGATAATTACAAATGTTGTGAGGATTCCTCCCAACTTACGCTCAGACCCCTTCAGAATTAGTGTAACTGGCCCGAGAGCCAATTTATTTCTGCAGTCCCATTCTTGTTCACGTCCATCATGGCTATGAAATTCTTAAAATATTCAGTAGGCAAAGTTCCAGTAAACCTGTTGTGGGATATGTCAAAAATCTGCAATTTAGCTAAGGGAAGCTGAGTCGTTAAAGGAGATAACAGTTTGCCATGGAATCTGTTGGACTTCAGGACAAGAACTCGAAGCTCTGGAAGACTTTCCACCCAAAAGGGAAACGAGTCTTGTATTTCATTGTTACCGATGTCAAGAACCTGTAGCAGTCGACAATTGAGCAGGGACTTGGGCAGTGGCCCTTCCAGTTTATTGCCATTCAGGTTGAGGTAAATCAACTTTGTACACTCAGTAAATGTTGTTGGAATGAGGCCATGAAGGAGATTCTCATTTAGAGCCAAGACTATCAACGATGCACTGAAGTTTCCCAAACACTGTGGGATCCTTCCTTCCAAACTATTTCTCGACAGATGAAGCAATAAAAGAGAACTCAAATTGCATATAGATGATGGGATCTCTCCAGTCAAGTTGTTGGAATTGAGTTTTAGGAAGAACAAATTTGAAATGTCCCCAATGGTGGAAGGTATTGGACCTGAGAGCTGGTTTTTACCTAGGTTTAGGTAATACAAGTTTCCTAATCTTCCAATATCTGGGGTTATGGAGCCTTGAAAACTGTTGTTGGACAAATCAAGACGACGGACACTAGGTTTTAACAGCTCCCAAGGAATGGTACCTGAAATTTGATTATTTGACAGATAGAGAGTTTCCAAACTGCTGAGGTTAGAGAGTGTTCTGGGGAGTTGCCCACTTAGTTGATTTTTCCCGAGATCAAGAGACGTCAACGACTTTAAGTCCCCAATTTCGCTTGGAATTGTTCCATCCAGATTGTTGTCAAAAAGAAATAGGCCAACCAGATTTGATAAATTACTGATTGTCGGAGTTATAGGACCTGAAAGCTTGTTCCATGAAAGGTCTAGGATGATCAAGTTATACAATTTCCCGATCTCAGAGGGGATAGAACCTGAAAAGTCATTTTTTGTACCCAAAAAATTTCAAATAACATTATCCAAGCAAACAAACCTTTAAATTCTTATATCACAGTTCAAGAGATGCTTTGTCTAATTAAGTTTTAGAAAACAAACCAAAATGTTTCGATTCATCCAAGAAATAGAATTATACCGCTTAAACTGTTGTTTTGGGCATGTAATGAGCTGAGCTTTGTCATATTTCCAATTTCTCTTGGCAAAGCTCCGGTAAAGTTGTTGGATGATAGCCAGAGCTTCTGAAGTTGTGAACACTGAGACAAACTCGAGGGTATTTCTCCACTGAGCATGTTGGAAGACAGAGAAAGCTGCTTAAGAGCATGAATATTATTGCTACAAATGTCGACCGGCAAGCTTCCTGATAAGCTATTCCTCGTCAGGTCAATAGTTTCCAATGTCGATATGTTGAAAAGAAAGTCAGGAATAGGACCCTCCAACTTGTTAGATCCCATGGTGAGAACCCTTAAAGTATAAAGATGACTGATCTCTTGCGGAATTGTACCTGCAGATGTAAATTTATCGTGAAACAATGAAACAATGGCCCTTAATTTTTGTTCGAGTATTCTCAAA
The DNA here is from genome assembly GCA_019321725.1 of Paulownia fortunei. NCBI lineage: Eukaryota > Viridiplantae > Streptophyta > Magnoliopsida > Lamiales > Paulowniaceae > Paulownia > Paulownia fortunei. The sequence continues at coordinate 18,503,828 of CM033114.1, forward strand.
CTCTCGTGGATATAAATCTTAACAATTATAAAAATGCTCGGTTGAAAAAATTGCCAAAACAAGAAAGCATGAAATCCAATATGAGATTCATCAAAGAAGCAAAGATCATACCACTAAAACTGTTGTTATACAAGTATAGTTCCTCAAGCCGTGTCATATTCCCAAACCAAGACTTTGGAAGCTCTCCACTGAAATTGTTACTAGAAAAATCAACGACTCTTAGCCGACGCAAATGAGCCAACTCCTCTGGCAAATCTCCATGGAAAGAATTCCCAGCTATGTTTAGAGAAACAAGAAAAGAGAGGTTTCCAATGTCTGGAGGGATACTGCCTTCAAGGCCCATGTCTGAGATATTCAATGCAGCCACCCTACGGTGGCGCGGGCCACAAGTGACTCCAATCCAGTTGCAAACAGAGGTTTTAGTGGTCCAATTGCTAGCCAATGTACCATAAGAAGAATTTAAAGTGATGTGAGATTTCAAGGCAAGAAGTGAGAGTTGATCGGTACTGATATCGGTTGCCGTCTTGGCTAAGCTGCAGCCTAACAGACAGTGAACCAGAAAGAGTGCAACAAGTTGGAAAATTGGCCAAGTCTTCTCCATAACTCTGAAGTGATACTAAATGTGAGCAAACAAGAATTTGGAGCTATGGCTACACACACACACACACACACACACACACACACACACACATATATATTATGTATGATGAAATTAATGTGCAAAGGGAGGACCAATGATCAGACCCAAGTTAGAGGAATTAATTTGCAGTTGAATTCAATGAAAGACTTTCAGAAACTGAGTTAAATGCTATTGGGACCGATGACCCCATTCCCTCAAACCACCAGCTTTTTGAATAATCTAACCTCTAAGGCCTCGTTTAGCTTGGGGTGTGAATGTGGGACATACTGTTTTATCCCAGTTCATACCATGTTTACTTAGATACAATCTTATATACGAAAAAAAACAAATGTTATTTTTAGGTTTAATTTATTACTATTAAATAAATTATAAATAATCAAAATTATCGTGATTTAATAAATACTATGTTAAATTAATAAAAATATAGTCATTTTTAGTATTTAATTTTATCATTATTATTTGATAATCATGAGTATTTTTTTATTTTAACATAGTTTCTATAAATTTATAATAATTGCAACACTAATAATTGTATTACTTATATTTTACATATTTAATAAAATATTATTTAAAAATATAGTTATAATGAGTATAAAATTCATAAATAAAGTTTATTAGCTAAGACATAATATTTTACTGTATAATAATTTAATAGGAACTATGTTAGATTAAAAATAACTATTAAAATTTAAATAAATTTAATATTAAGTGTTAAGTAATCAAGGTGAAATAATTATTAGAATATAAATACAAATATATTAGTATTAAAATATTTTAAAGTAATTTCACCAAAAATAATAGATAAGGATAATTTGATTATTTTTTAAAAGTATAGGGTGTAAAATGAAACAATAAGAATATAAGTGGTAATGAGATAGAATGAGAGTACAAAGTGATATAATTAGGGATAAAGTGATATTCAACAATAGTACAAGGGATAAAGTTATATTCAACCAAAATTGAAGGAGTAAAGCAAAATTAATCTTAATTAAAATTCATCTTATTGTACTATTAATGTATTATTCTATTTAAGTACATTTATAGTAATTAATTTTTATGAACACCCAACAGCTATTCTATGTCTACAAAAATTTCTCATAGGGAGAATTTTGTTTTGTTTTAATGACTTCAACTTGCTCTCCCCCTCTATTCTGTTTTTTTTTTAAATAATTATTTATTTGAATTGTCATTATAAATAAGTTTCTTTACTTTTTATTGGTTGTATTAAAAGTAATTGCAACTAGAAAAGACGCAGCTTTTAGAATATATATAATGTGCTAAATAAGCTTAAATGGACCAACTCAAATTATTCAAATTCAAAAGATAATTGTATAATTAGGGTTTAATATTTGAAAGGAATCCCAAAAATCGTAAAACTTGAGCACTACACAATATTAAATTTATTACTTTTTTTTATATTACATTATCAATGCATTTACCTTCAAGTCATTCTCAAAAGTAAATATTCTCATATATAAGTTAGACTTTTACTGATCGTAACAGTAAAATTGAGATTGCATATCATTCCTATAATTATGGTCTACATTGGATTTTAGCATTTGAAAAAAAAACTCACTTTGTGTAATTAAATTAAGAAATCTTAGCACGTAATCATTCTAGTTAACTATCCTCATAGTATATGTATCGTATTTTAATAATATGACAAAATTATTCCTCATTTTTCGATTTTACACTACACATGTTATGAAATCAATTTGGGAAGCAAACATTGGTTGACGCCAAAGTGGAAGTAAACTAATTGAAAGACTTCATATGACAAATTTTATTGCATAGTTGACAACGTTAAATTGGACTATTGTTTAAGAAGACTTGGAAGTTTCAAATTGGTTAAATTTTAAATCTTACTATAGTAGCAAGTGCGCGTGATCTCCACGTGTTTAGTTTGTGATAAGTGATTTCAATTCTTCTTATTTATTTTTTCTATTTCTTTTTTATATTTTGCTAATGCTTGTGAATTAAATCTAAATATCAATTAATTGATCAAAAAATTAAAGAAAATCGTATAATTATATCCTACTTCATGAAAGCTTTAAAAGTTTTTTTTTTTTTTTTTTTATAACTCAGGTATCCATGCTTGGTTTGACTAATTTTAAGAGTGGTCGGTCTTCTCTCTAATTCAACCACCTGCCATGACAGCAGCTTATACATAATTGGAGTGAATTTTTTTGCGATAACTTCTATTAGGGTATAATGGCACCCACATGGGGCCTAAATGGAGAGTTTAAGAGCTCACCCACCAGTGAGCACACCCATAAAGGAGGGATCTATAAATAGGATTTTCTTTATGAATCCTTTTAGATTGCATTTGTATGGAACAATTTGGATTTGAAAAGAATTTTGAGATAATGATTTCAAATGACTCATTCTAAAATAAATTTGAAATCCACCATAATAATTCCAAAAATAGTTCAAAATAGGAGTTTAAGAATTTGAAATCCATTAAATCATGAGATTATTCAAATAAACTCAATGAATTTGTTATTATGGATATGAAATTCTTAGATTAAAATCCATCAATCCAATTGAAGCCTTAAGTTATATTTGGATAAAATAATTTGGATTTAAAAAAAATATTTCTAATGACTTCATATGAGACGAATTTTAAATTTATCGAAAATGACTGAAAAAATAATTTAAAATAAGAGTTTAAAAATTTAAATTATTTATAATATAAAATTATTTAAACAAATTTAATGAAATTATTATTATGAATCTGAAAGTATGCCTTCAAATCCACTAATCCAAAGAGAGTATTATTATTTTTAGTTTTTTCTTTCTTTCTATTTAGAGGCTACAATGATCTTATAGGACTTTTTGGACATGCTATATCTTAAAGTTTTAGACCTACAATCAAATGGTCTTAAAGTTTTGAATACAACCGAAATAAATATAAGGACCCTTTTATACGCATGCGCATGATTTAAAAAAATTTAACTCAAATACATTATGAAAAGCAATAAACATAAAATAATTAATTCAAGCTAATCATTGCCTAAAGTACAAAAACTTAGAAAAACAACCTCCAAAAAAAAAAAAAAAAAAAAGAGGAATAAACTAGGTTGGGTTGAATTCGCACATCGCAAAGCTTTCTCGACAATCCCTTTCCAACATCCTTTTAACAATATTTAATTCCCCTATATCAATATTATTGCATTTTAGGATTAATTAAATTATTTGAGAATTTCCATTCTTCAAAATATTATAGGCAAAAAATAAAATTCAAACTACTATCATTTTATTTATCACATCTTATCCTGAAAGTTCCAAATTTGTCTTTATCAAATATCTCATAAGAAAATCACATTTTTGTATAATTTCATAACACTTCACTTGAAATACTTTGGCCAGAAAATCTGAAAATAATCAACTTAGTAGAATAATCAATATTAAATATTCTTCCGTATTACATTTCATGCAACCACCCAACAACGTACAAAATATTTGACTACCATGACCTCACTTCTAAGTATATCAAAATTGTTACATATCTTGTTTAGATACGATTCTATTAATTGGCAGTTTATGGTCAAAAATAATTTTGTGAATTTAATAAAAAAATGAATAAATTGATTTATTTATTTTAAATGAACTTACCTTATTTGATTGTGTGTATTTGGAAGGATGAGTGAAAAACCAAAAATTTTGAGAGTAATATGTTGAAAATCTTTTTATTAAGAAAGAAAATTATCTTGTAATATTTTGATAATCCAAGATTTCGGGATCATATCTTGAAGATTTTTTTGTTAAGAAATAAAATTATTTTGTAGTATCTTAGCTTATTAAGAAATAATTCTATAGGCTTTTTTTATTTATGTCAATTGTTTGTAGTATTATTTTTATTGCACTTTTTAGAGATTAAAATTATAAGAGCGTATTTTTTTACTCCAAGACAAAAATGAGAGTTTGGTCTTCAAAATCAGCCAAGGATATTTGGTCTACGTTACAAACCATATTGCAACATCTCTACTCAACATCCTTTGGGAAAATGAGTTAAATTTTTTGAAAGAAGACACATTGTTGCTTGACCGAGGTCAACATTGAAGGAACTTCAACGAATCAGGTCGAAGTCAAAAGAAATTCGTAAACAAGTAGGACTATTGAAGGACAATACAAGGCGACAATCAAATAAAGAGAGTCTTTAATTTATTTATAAATCATATATTTATATTATATAAATCATATTCCAATAATGAATTTTTTTATTTTTTTTTTGTAATGGCCTCATGCATGTAGAATATTTTCGTATTTGAACCACCTTAAAAATTGAGGAGTCAATTTTTACTTATCTGCTGCATATTTAATCTTATTTTGTAATATTAAATTCAACATAAGTTATTAAAAATTGATAGATAGTAATAAAATACATGTATATTTTATTTGTATGTTACAACACAAACTTGAACATACAAATCCGAATATTTAATCTAAATACTGAGGAAACAAATTCTATTAAAAATGATTTACACTACATGATTCATTGTGTACAGTAATTTAAAATTAATAATACAAGTGGTCCGGTTCTTATGAATCTACAACAACAATCTATATTTGGAATCTTTATTCCCATTATCCAAGATAAATAATCATATATAACATGATATACTCTTAGCAAATAAGAAGTCATTCTTAGAAACTTTAAGTTGTGTTTGGTTTCATATTTTCAAAGTATACCCTTATTTTCAAAGTAAAACCAAGTCAATGAGAGACTTTGACTAATTAGATTGGAAAATAACATTCTTATTTGGATGCAAATTGAGTCACTTACGACATAATATCATTGGAAATCTAGCCTTAAGTCAATATTTTTAACTCTTTCTGATATATAGGGGAATCTAAAGGCTGTGTGTGGTTAGCTTTTGACAAAAGTATTTCCTTTTTTATTTTTTTTCCTCAGACAAAATCAAACATACATTATTATTTTTAATGTATTTTTCTATTAATGCATTTTTTAATATATCATATCAAAACTTATTTTTCTAAATACTTCCCTCAAAACATCCAAAATAAAACCATAACATTCCCACAATGTTATATTACTTATATATAAATATATGTAATACATGTTATTAAACTATATGTACATATAAATATATATTACGGTCCACCACAAATAAATAAATCCCACAATACTTGGAGAAAAAAAAATAAAGAGTCAAAAATGGATGCTGTCAACCTCCCTGCAATCCACGGTCAAAAGGATATGGCCACTAAAATTTGATGAAAAGTCTAGCCAACACGTTTAGGGAATTGTCTGTAAAAACTTTTACTTTTAAAGAAATATTAATGAAAAGTGAAAAAATTATTGACAATTAAAATTTAAGAGTTTTTGCAAAGCGTTTATTTGATGAATAAATTGTAATAGTAGCTTCAACTTGCTGCTTTTTGTGAAAAAGTGTAATTATCGTTAGGTTTTGAAATAATAATTTATTTTGTGAAGTTTAAATAAACTAAATTAAATTATTTATATGTATAATATATATAAAATAATGAATATAATATATACATGTAATATTAATATATGTATGTAAATAATCAATTTAATAATAAACTAGTTAAGATAAATATATTTATTATTTTATTTATAAATTAGTATTATTATATATAACAATATATTTATATATACATATATGTATATGTCTATATAATACACATATATGTAAATATGTATATAACTATGTGATGTTGCTATCTTTTGAATGTTGAAGTTTGTCAATTACATCACACCACGTGTCATATGATTCACTATTCTTGAGGTGGATTCCCTACCTGCAATATGACAGACCGTTAGGAGGTCTCTGGAGTTGTTGTTGTGAAGGTCATCTGATATTTAAGTCAGTAAATATCGAGAGAATATATACTAACTTCAAGTGTGAAATTAAAGTGCGTACCTTGTAAATGTAGAGATATGGGTTATTTATACCTATTTAATTTGGGACATGGGCCTTTGATATAATTTAAGTTTCGCGGGCATGTGTGTCTTGTTAGGCTAGTGTCTAATGTTTTTGGATCGTTGGGGCTCTTACATAACTTGGGTCTCTTGGGTCTCTTGGGTCTAAATATCTGGTTAGACTGAGCCAGAATTATGCACATCTTATAGTCCCCAACTCCCAAGCACACTAATGGCTTAGAAGTTGGCCGGGAGTTAAGATTCTACTCTAGAAAATGAGGAAATCAAGTGAGCATCAGGAAGATATATCATTGTGTCCGTGCGACTGCGTGTAGCAGTTAGGGTAGATTATGATTATGCTTTGTTCGTGCGACTGCACGTCAGCAGTAGGATAGAGCATGCTTATTTTTTGTGTAGTTACATCTCAACAGCACGGGCGAAGCATTTGAGCGAGCGATAAGGAGATATGTTGCTTTGCCTAAGAGCCTAGATGTTAGCGTCTGGGCAAAACTTGTCCATCCTACTATGGAGTAATAGCAGTGAAGCTCTTATGTCTCAATAGGGAGAAGTGATTATATTCATGTTAGAGTTGTAATTTCAATCATATATCCTCATGTCTTTCTTCCCCATCTTTTTTATTTTTATTAATTTTTTTATGAATGCATCAACAATAATCTAAGTGAGAGAGTCATCAACAATGCCACGGGCAGACTATTCATTCCTGGCTGAGACAATACCTCAATCGGATGCACCTTCTTGGTCGAGGCAATGCCTCAGATGGCTATCGGTTATTATTCCTAATTAAGGTAATGCTTAGGCCAGATGCACCTTTCCGACCTAGGCGATGTCTCAATTGGACGCTCTTCTTGGCCAGGCATTAACTTGATCGAATAAATTATCCATAATCGAGGCGATGCATCTGTCAAATGCTTTTCCCTAATGGGTTTGTACGCCTATGTTGGCCTTCTTTCTTGTTGGGGTGTTTATTGTTAATTTGTTCTATTCTTGAAAGTTCGAATACTTCCTTTGTCCCTAGGACTTCAAGAGCGAGCATGTTTATGTTTCTCTTCATATGACCTAGTTAAAAACCTCCATGCTAGTGGGTTATCTTAGAGAATTTTTCTTAATCCTTAGGACATGCCTCTAAAGCGACTTTGTTGTCTAGATGTTTTGTAGAAATACAAAGGCTTAAGGCCTCAGGGTGAACGTTAGAGGTGTTGTTTTTTTCCTCTACGTGACCTTTGCTACATCAGGACCCCTGATGCATAGAGTTGGATTTCCAACTTTGCGTACTGAGTTATTTCCTTACGACCACATGTTGTAGTTTTCCCTGGATATAATATTTTAGGCTAAGTCATCTCTAAGGACATGAGAGTTAATTTTAGACGGCACAGAATCTTTGCAGACAGGGCTTGGTGTTGTGCTAAGGATGAGCCAACACTTATGGGACTATATGCCCATGATGGTGCATAGACATCATTTACGCGGATTGCATGTCGCTCCTGCTCGCCCACTTTCTTTCCATTCTTTGTTAGTGGAATCTCTACTTCTCTTCATCTTTTTTTCTAGTAGAGGTGGTTTTGGTTCTTGGCCTCTTTGTGGGTCAACTTATCCCCAACTCATATGTGTGTTTTGAGGGATTCCGCTATCGCTCAGGAGATTTAGACATTCATGTGGATGTGGATAGTTACTTTCCCTTTTTTGTGGTAAGGAAGGTTGGTAGACAGTTATACTTCCACTTTTTCCCTAAGGTCGGATGTAGATTCCTAGAGGGTATAGTTTCTTCTCATGGCCCTTGAAAGAATAAATTCTTATTTGTTAAAAATAAGTATTGAGGGATTCTTCCTATGTGAAGTGATACTTATTTCATGGCTTCTTCTCCTTGCAACATGTGCAATGAGCTCAAGGAGCACACAACTACTGCATTATTCAACCAGTTCTTTGATGTCAATACTTTGTGCCTAGTTGGTATTTGAATACTTTGGTTTTGTTAGCATACTTTGATTACCTTGGCTTGGCATATTTGTTTCTCATATTTGCTTGCTTATTCTTTTAGTAAAGAAGGTCGAATATGGCTATTAAGGCTCATAAGAAGAAAGTCCATGAGTTTGATGGTGGATATGCATAATCTCTTTTAAGGTGGACGATGATAATAGACATTCTCCACCAAGGCATACAGGTATAGAGTATAGATTCTCATTACGTCTAGTCCAGTGTCAGCAGCCGATTGACAAGGCCCTCCATCTATCCTGCATTAGCTATTAGATTGAGGGATGAGGCAAATGATATTCCTCCTACGGGCAGCGTTTGTATGTGAATGTTCATTTTCATCATTAATTACATCATGAGAGGATTCAGCCTCTGTAGGATACCTTGGAGATATCTTTGGGCTGGCACATGACAAATGCATCATTAGTGAGGAGATATCATTCAACTCAATCATATGCCTTTTTCTGATTTAAATGCCTTGGTAGCGGATGACTTGGCCTGAGTAAGTGACTTAGTGTATCAACTTTGTTTTATGCTTGATTCAATTACTTCTGCTAAGCTCTTTGTCTTTCTTATTTTTGGCTCTTACGGTGACTAACATGTTTGATCACCTTGCTGCCAGCTTTAAGGAGTCAGTGGAGCATTTTAAAGATGTTGTAAAGAAGAGCTCTATAAAGGTCGCTCGAGAAAAGTGAGGCAACCAAAGCTAGAGAAGTGCCAAAAGCAGCTGAGGCAGCTATAGACTACCTAGCGCGTAGCCATCGCTTATGGGACTGTCAGGTGCTAGGGATGTGCACGTAGCCATCGCTTATGGGTCTACCATATGTTATTGTTTCCTGCTTGCTTATTCATCAGTTTTCTTTGAGCTCTGGAAATGTCAAGCTCCATGTATATATGATATGATTCAATATCAATAATGGTAATAGTGGAATGCAAATATGATCAGTATGGGACTCAGCCAAATAACTTCATAATCAACATAAAATATAAATCTCCCATAATGCAGCGTATAAGTTGGCAAAGTAACAAAAAGACTTGTCAAAATTTTCAAAAGCCATAAATGGGGAGCACGTTTGCCTTCAGAGCTCACTATTGTTCCCTACTGGGCATTTTTTCCTCCTTAGGGTGGTAACATAACACTCTCTAGCAGCTTGTATGTCTCCCGAAATTTTTCCTATACCATCGGTTGATGGGGACTTGACCTTCATTTGAATAGTAGAGGTTTCTAGTTGGAATTAGTTGAGGTTGAGTCTTTCCAATATCATGTTGTAAGCAGATTAGGTCTTTATCATCAAGAATCTTATCAATTTGGTGACTTATTGATGTCCATATGCTCCCATCGTAAGTGGAAACACTATTTCTGTAAGTGCATTCACTGTTTCCTTGGTAAATCCTACAAAGGGGGAATTTACTGGTCTAGCTCGGTTTGATCTACCTTAAATTTCTAGAAATCATCATAAAAGATGATGTCTACAACACTCATTTCGTCTACCAACACTCTTATTTTAAGAATGTTGGCTAGCATTACAGAGATGACGATGGCATTAGCATGGTGCTCAGCTATAGGATTATCCTATACTCCAAATGTTATCTCTGCACTCCTTTTTTGAATGTGAAAAAATTTGTCCAACACCAAGAGGGACTTAGGCACTACGCTCTACCTACTTATTCTTATATGCTCTGAGTACATTTCTGGCACCCATGCCCGAGGTTGTTCTTGCTTAGGGTTTTCTCTCAGCTTTTTGAGATGATTAATAATTCCATGTATCCAAGCCATCAATAGAGCTTCCGTGAGAAAAGCATTTATGGGGTATAATGGCGGTAGTCAGACAGGGTCTGGCGTCGCTCTATCCTCTTAGAATTAGGCTTTCCTTAGTAGTAGGTGTAATCTTCTGATGATATGCTCTGATATCAAAACATGAGCTCAATACATCCTGCTCGGCTGGGATTCTATCTTGTGAGCGTGTGATCCCATCACTTGGAGATATGCACTTCTGATTTTGACAGAATTTTGTGACATGACTCTCCTAGGATGATCTCCATTGCTTTTGTTGTAAGGAGATGGACACTACTGGGATTTTCTTCTCGTTAGGGATGAAAATGATCCCAACTTTGGTTAAGAGTTGTCCATCGCAATGACTTCCTACTTGTAGGGCTATACTCTTCGTTATTACTCTTGCTAAAGTGTTTTTAAATGAGGGGTCTTTATGATATCAACTTTCAACTGTGGTATTTCATCCAGAGCTCCTTGTTTAAGAGGTGTGGATTCTAATGTTGTGGCCTCTGTAGACTATTGTGGTTGAACCTCTAAGGCTGGTGAAGGTCGTCTTTTTTTTTCTTTCCTTATCTCCTCTTTCTTGGACTTCGTCATCTCTGCTTGGCTCCAGCGTGAGAGTTGAGAAGAAAGACTGTTTGAGTGATGTACTATATGTTGAATCATTGTTATAGGCGCTACTTAGGTGGAAACATCCTTGATCAATGCATGTAGTGTTGCCTATATAAACTGCGTTAAGATTGGTCCTAATATTGTAGGAACTCATTGGCGCTAAGGCTCCTAAAGTTGTTAGGATAGACGCTTCTGGGACCATTGGTATGGATGCTTCTGGGATCGTTGGGCCGGGCACTCCTGGGACATCTAGGGTAGATGCTTATGGGACCATAGAGGTGGATGCTTTTGAGACCACAGAGGCGGACGCTTCAGGGATCGCTAGGGTGGATATTTCTGGGACCATTGATCTACTCTGTTACTCTTGGTAACCATTCTGAATGTTTATTCCTTTATCCTTACAATGAGTCTGCATGCTCAATGCGACAGCATGGTCTCTTACAAACAATGCTAAAATGATGTTACTATCTTTTTTAATACTGAGATGTGTCAATTACGCCTCACCATGTGTCATCTGGTTTACTGTTCTTGAGTTGGGTTCTCTGCCTGCAACATAAACAGACCATTAGGGAGTCTATGGGCTTGCCCCAGATAAACCCCTCTGATGTTTAAACCAATAAATATCCGAGATAATAGGTACTAATTTTAAGTGTGAAATTAAAAATGTGTACCTTGTAAATGTGGAGACATGGACTATCTATTTCTATTTATTTTGAGACATGGGCATCATGGACCTTTGATATAATTTAAGTCTCGTGGGCTAGTTATTTATTTATATAAATAAATATATGCATATATATGTTTATATATATGTACATACATATATGTATACTTATTTTTTTTATAGATATAGGTATTTATATATATAAATTTACATATGTATTATGTATAAATATATAATTTAATTTAGGGGTAAAATTAATTTTTTTTTAAAATAAAAAGGATAGAAATGTCCGTAAAAAGTTTTAATATATATACAAAAATGCCAAAAACTGAGTAGAAGTAAAAGCAGAAGATGTTTGAATTGATGAATAACATTTTTAAAGTTAAAATCTCAAAATCATTTTTTTAGCATTTACAAACATTTTTTATATAAGGAAGATGGAGGCAAAAAGTAGAATCACACTAATAGGGTATAGAAAAATCATTCAGGAACAAAAGAGAAAATAAAGAGCAAGAGTAGACATTTAGAGAGAGAAATTATGAGATGAGTAGAAAACACTTGTGGGTATTTTTCTCTTGAGCAATACAAAGAGAGTTGAGAAGGTATTCTTTGGCAACTTTTAGAGTAGTGGTACAAGGTTTTTATTTTTTTGAGTTTGGGTATAAAATTGAAGTGTGTTTCTTTTTTTTTTTAGAATGGAAAATAGAAAACTCTTTTGGTGGTAGGCGGATTTGTCAAACCTAATAAATCTATTTGCAATTTTATATATACTTAGTGTCATTTATTTTGCCATCAAATTTGTTGGTCTGATTTGTTTTTGTGATATTCCATATTATTTGGGGAGAAAAATTGAAATGGTTTGTAAATGAGTACAATATATTCATCTAATAACTTAAGTTAACTATTTCCGCAAAGTGAGAACGAGTGCAAAATAATTGCTAGCAAAATCTATGGTGATGGAGTGTTTGCAGGGACCATTTGATGGGCCTGGGAGAGATAAAATAGTATCAAAGTCGACCCCATTGTAACTATCGGCGTGGAAGGTTTGCTCGGTTGTGTATTAGAGGTAGTCCCAAAGTATGGAAGGAACACGACGAGGAAGTTGTGCATCCAACGAAAAGTGGAAGGTGATTATGATATCCATATTGGTTGGGGGGAAAATTGGAATAGTTTGTAATTGAGTATAATAGATTCCTTGAACAACTTGGATTAACCATTTTCATAAAGCAATAACGAATGCGAAGTAATCGTTAGCTGAGTGTATAATGCTAGAGTCTCGCTTGCGGACACCCACATTATGGGCTTGTGCATGATAAAAAAAACTTCCTCGTGCTTCTAAAAGGGTAAGAAAAAACCCTAAGATAAACAATGAGCAACACGAATCAACTGTTTGAGTTTTTTAGGGTTGTTTACATATAACAAAAGAATTATATCTCTATTTATAACAATTGTTAGATCTTTCTCTGTAGAGATCAATGATCAATATTTAATACTTTATATAACATATATTTATATATATATATAATTGTTGGGACATGATAGTGGAAGCAAATTGATTGTCGGAACAAAATTTAATTTATTAGGAATTTGAAAAAAAAAAGCACACCAAAAAATTTAATGACAAAAATAATTGACACTGATAGAATATATAATTGCACATAGAGATTTATGTGGTTGGCAAATTCGCTTACATTCATGAGAATTTTCATTTCTATGAGAGAATTTTACCAATACAGAAAACACACTTGAGTTTTATACCTAAATTCATGAAAATAAAACCCTTGTAGAACTCTCAAAGTTGTTAAAGAATACTCCCCCAAACCCTTTGTATTGCCAAAGAGAAAAACACCCACAAATATTTCCTACACCTCTCACAATTTGTCTCTTACAAATTATTCTCTCTAGATGCCTACAATTACTCTTATTTTCTCTCTTGGCCGTAGATTGTTTTTCCATACCTTGTTAGGGTGATTCTATCATTTGTCTTCGCCTTCCTTATATAGAGGTGTTGGCCAGACTTTCATCAAATCAGGCGCTAAAGGCAATTCTTTTGATCGTTCATTGTGAAGAGAGAGATTGTGAATTGACAACCTCTATTTTTTCACTCTTTTTTTTTCAAATATTATGGGGCCCATTTATTTATGGTGGACCCTATAATCTCCACATCTACGACAAAACACCTTCATCCGTAAACCAAATCACCTAATTTTTATTTGGCATTCAAATAATTCATAACACATGTCCAATCAGTAAGGTTCTAACTACTTTTAAATCATGTCGGTCAATGCACACGTTCAGCCCAACCAACATTACTAGTTGATCATGGAGAGGTAGAACCTTAATCCATTCTCTCGCTTATCAAGATTTAATTCACAGATGTCTGCTTCCTAGAAGCTTTTTCACACGCTCAACTTTCTGTCCTCCTTTGAAGTCATTAAATAATACACATTTTCATACTTCTCTCTCTTTATTAAGTCTATTATGCCACTTGTGAACTTTCAGGACTCTAACTCTAGCTGAATATTCATAGCCCTTGGAATCCAACTAGCTCCAAAAAAAAAAAAAAACTTCATATTTTTTGGACATATGCCACACCACCCAAAGTACAAATCACTCAGTCAAATATTTTGACTTCCACCACTTTAAAAACCATGATTCTATAACTAGAACCGTCACTGAAGGACAAAGTGAATGCCCTCTTCAATTGAAGTGAATCAAAATAATCATTTCTAAAGCACACATTCATTATATATCCTAAATCTAAAATCCATTTATATAGAGAATAAGTATCCATACGTGTAAAGGATGTTAGAACATCTCCATCGTATGTTTTTGCTATCTCCACATTAGCACTGCTACATTTACCATCCCCATTCTTCTTTTTCTAAGGACAATTCCTTCTAATGTGACCTCCTTATGACAATAATAGCACTAATTGCCCTTTCCTCTAGTCTTTGGACTTGACTTATTACTTATAGATCAACTAATCTCTTAAGCTGGTTCATGTGATCTGTAAGATTCTCACCTTCCTGCATCTTCAACCTATATAATTGTTGTTTCATAAGTAAGTTTGTTGATAGTATTTTCCAATCATACAGGTTCTTCAATTTTGCCCACAACTTTGGGGCCAAATCTTCCGAATCCTCTATAACATTATTGATAATCTACAACAATTTCAAATATACCTGCTATGTATTTTTCATATGTGTCGGTTTCCCTTCCCTTCCTTTCAACACCACTGTAAGGGCCTATTAAATCAAGAAATTCTTCTAACTTTTTTGCTAAAGAGTAAAATTTCCTTTGTCATCGAATTCTTACACCTTGAATGGATTTATCATCGACATGTCATTTATCCTAATAAATTAAATTTCAATTTCTGGCCATAACCAAAGAGCTTTAATACCACATGTTGGGAATGACAGTAGTGGAAGTAATTGAATTAGGATCAAGATTTAATTTATTAGGAGTCCACAACTATCATGTCTCAAACTTCTAGATCATGGCAATCGCTACAAACTCTCAAAAATATCCCAAAAGCTTGCAAGGCTAATCTATTACCTCTAAGATAATATCTTAAAATAATGACACTTAAATATTTATACGGAGCATCTATACCCATATCATCACAAGATAAAAAAAAAATACAATATAGAATATCCATTAAAATTTTCAATCTTTATTATGACAAAACTCCAAGGATAATTGAGTTCTCCAATGTCAAGAAAAATCCCTCATATAATTGAATAAATCCAATAGTCAAACTTAAACTCTAAATAAACCAAAAAATAATAATGTTAAATGAACTCAAATATAAATCTAATGTACATGTAACAAAAATAGTAAATAACTAAATTGAGCTCCTTGGTATTTGCTCATCGAAAAAAATCATGAGAACGATGGCCCAGTAAATAACCCTATACTCAACTAGTTGGATCTAGAAAGATAGAAAAATAGTAGTATATTTTAATCAATAGAAAATAATTAATTTATCACTTAAGTTTCAAAAGAGACTATCAACAATTCGATAATACAATAATAATAAATTAAAAAAAATATGCAATTAAGAAAACCTTCCAATCTCCACATAAAACCCATCATGTAAAACTAAACATATAAGACAACAATGATCAATAACAGGTTTAATCCCCCAATCTTAGGTCCTAGTATATGCTTAACCCCTCTATACTGAGTCGTGATATAAACTTAACCCTTATGTACTTGGTCACTAATCAATCTCTCGAATCCTAAGAAGTCTTGGTTGTCCATTATCTATTATGGAATAGTCAACAATGTATGGTCCTAAAAATGAATTTTAAAATATTTTCACAATGCCCACGTTTACAAATCACATTTATTCCACTTTCATGAAATCACACTTTAATACAATCTCAATTTTTTGTATTTAAAATCCACAAAACTCAAATAATTTTTTTACATTTCCAGAATTCAATTCATATGTAGCTCATTTGATCCAAATTGTAAAATTACAAACTGGCCAAAATACTACATATACGAATTTATATAACTTGAAAAATGAAAAGTTACTTACCTCAACCTCAAACCTCAATAGCCAATAGTTTGATATCCTAAATTCCCAAATTACTTGTACAATAATAAAATTTAATCTAAGATAGTAACTAAAAATCAATAAGTCAAATGACAATTGTTGGGTTGTATTCAACTTAAAATAACTTCTATCAATATAAACGTCTCCAAATTACTAAATAATATTTTGAATTAAACCTATAGCTACTCTCTCAAAAACATAAATTCAATGAACAACTCAATAAATACTAGAGCATAGGTAATCTGTGCTGTTATCTTCCCACTGCTAGTTTTTCTTGTACATTTTTAGCTCTTTAATTTTCATTTTCTTTTATGTGCAACACATGATAAATTGCAAATTGATGAAGGAAATCCGCCTAATTTTGTACTCTCCTCTAATCTGTTTCCCTTGTTTTCATGTGTGTTTTCTCTATGATGTTGTCAACTTAATTTGTTCTTCCTGTTTGTATATCCATCAGTCGATGTCTTCTTCAACTTAAGGATTTGTTTAATAAAGAAAGATTTAGGATTATCATTATTACTTAATTCTAAATTATTAAGGAGTCTTAATTTAAGTAACTTAATTACAGTTTCTTACCACATTACTTGATAATCTTCCAAAAAGACCTTGTATTAAAATGGAATTCACACCTATAAAAATTTATTTACTAAAGTAAATATAGATATTTATGGATATACAAACAGGAAAAACAAATTTACTTTACTAAATAAATTTTTAGTCGGGTATAACATCTATTCTTTTCTCTTTTCCTTTTTGGTTGGGCGACATTTGCCTTGAAGTGAGCAGAACTCCTTTGGACCATCCAACTTTTCCTTTAAATGAACAGATTTTTTTTTAATATATATATATATATATATATATATATATTTGAGTTTAATATCCAACTATCACAAATATTATATTAGACTTTCCAATTAACTCAATTGCATAGTAGAGCCCACATATATATCTTATTTTGTTCAACTCCCACACACGATGAATTTAACTCTATACTAAATAATGGTGTTGGGTACATTTTTTATTTTTTATTTTTTATTTATTTTTGTTAAGGCTTTTTTTGCCCATTTTCATAAACACTTAGGCGAATTGCATTTAACCCTAAGAAACACAGTGCAAAAGACCTCAAAATTTGAAATTGAAATATAAAGTTGTGTTGTAAAATCAAAAATCATCACAATGAGTTTGCTTATACAAGTACCAAAAATCTCATAATGAACCAATTAAAAACAAAAATAAATTAAGTCTCCATCAAAATGGATATTCCATGGTCCAAAATAAAAAAATTAGTTGTACTCATACTGGTCGGCTAAGAAAAAATATCTTCAGATTCAGTTGCCTTGGATTTGTTACGATTGATGGATTTGAAATTAAGTACTTCAAATCCATAATAATAAATATGTTGAACTTATAGATAATTTTACATTATAATAAATTTCAAATAATTGAGCTCCTATTTTGAGTTAGTTTTTAAATTATATTGATAGATTTAAAATCTACTTATTAGCGATTTGAAATTATTTCTTCAAATTATTCTCTCAAAGGTAAATCTTTTCAATCCAATCGTAGCCTAAAAGAGGCTCAAGACATATGCAGGCTAATTTTTGGGATATCAACTCTTATTTTGTAGGACCACGCAGAAGGCCTTCACTATCTTCTCCAATTAGGTTAGGTCTGACTCCTATCACTTGAGTCAATGGTAGGATTAGGGGCTTGATGGCCAAACCAGGCTTAGGCTTATCACTTTGCAACTAAGGAAAATGAGGAAAATTAAGTGTGGTGTCAATTACAAGAGCTAGGATCTTGCATGAGCTATATACGATGCATGAACTACATATCCCTACATGGTTGAAGAATGTCAAATTAGCTTGTTCTTTAAGGCCTATCTTCGAGTAGTGGCATGATCTACTCTTATAGCGGGACAGGTCAGCTTGTTATGCAGGACTTGCAATGCATAGGTCATACAAGATCACAAGGAAAATTATAAGTTAAACGGTTATTGATGAAAAATGATAGAAAATTTTATTTAAGGTAAATCAAGAAAAATAGTGTCGATCAGGCAGTTATAACAAATTAAGGTTTGAAATATTTTCTTTACCCTCCCTTATGCCTGTAGGTAAGGGGATTCAACTCAAGAAATATATTACACTTTTCATACTTCACATATACATATCGGCTTGCTTTTATCTTCTTCTTCAACCAACCCAACTGACTTGAGCCTTGGAGTTTCTACGCTGGGCCATTACGACGTCTGTTTTGTAGATCGCTCGACAACGGAGTGAGGAGAAAAAGTAGTGGATTAAGACTTGAGCTGCATCTGCAGAATCCGGTGCACATCACCAACCCTAATTGATAGGTTAAACCATTGATTTTGCAATTGCAATTCTGTTTTTAAGTTAAAAGAATTATATATGTGATAATTACCTTTAATCCTTATTTTCACACCCTAATTAATTGCAATTCAAATTTTTAAATTTTTAGTTGTTAAAAATATCTGGATCTGTTATATTTGTGATATTTACGTTTAATTCTTATTTTCATACCCTAATTAAACTTTTCAATTTTAATTGTTTCATTTTATTTTTTATTTTATTTTTTTGAAAAACAATGTGCTATCATTGAGCACTTTATTTCAAAATTAATTAAAATGTAAATTAAAAATTTAAAACTTTGTTGAAAACTATATAAATGATTTATATTATTTATTAAATAAAATATTAAAATTTATTTAAATGATTTATATATATTTTTTAAAATTTATTAATAAATTAAATAATGTTTTCTTCTTCTAAATTCTCGCATATATTTTATGATATCCCTCTCAACCACATTTTGTGCTCAAGATGAAATTATTATGATTATGGTTTAATCTAATAGTTGTTCATGCTATTATGACAAAATAGAGAACAAAAAGAGGGGAGAAAAGAAAAGAAAAAGAGAAGAAAACATAAATTTATAGGCCACATGATATGCAAGTGACCAAGAGAGTGTTTGACTGAGCTTATAAGCTGTTCAAAACATCTTATAAACTGCTTAAGAGCTTATATATTATAAAAAGTATTTGGTAATTTTTTTTAAAGAGCTTATAAGATAAAAAAAAATTAAGAGTTTATAAGCTTTTAAAAAAAAATACTGTGACCCCAACTTATTTTTAAAATAAAATCTTATTTTAAGAAACTTCTTTAATTTTGATAATTTTAATTACCAAAATGTCATTACTAACATTTTAAAAGATCCATAATCTTATTTTATCCAAACAGTTCAACAACTTATTTTTAAAATAAAATGTAACATCTTGTAAACTTAAAAAATACCTTATAAGATATAGAAATTTATAAAAAAGTTTAAATAAGTTTAGTCAAACACCCTCCATTAGATATTTAATGATTGGATTAAAATCGATCATTTTTTCACGTTATGGGATGCAATGTGGTGAACTCAAAATATTGAAACCAAAATAAAACATGACCTAAGTTAGAGGATAAAAATGCAATTTTTCCATAATTGCTCTACGTGGTGCCTTGCACTCATATGATCTGTGACCATCACTTCTGGAGAAATAACATGACATTAATGCATTAACCAACCTACAGGTAACTGAATTACAAAAATTAATATACTATCCTAAAGTTGTCAACTGGGTTGTGGGCTTGATCGGCTTAGGCCCATGACGACTCATTTGTGAGGTGCGCTGGTTAAATCTATACCTAATTCTGAAACTGTTCAGATCGGATTGAATAAAAATTTTGAAAGGTAAATTCAACTTAGTCCACTAGCCCGGTGCTAGTGGGTCGGTCTTGAGCCTGGTCCGGACCTCACGAGCTGGACTTGCGGGCTAGACCCACGGGCTGTTCTTAAAAAAAAAAAAAAAAAGATGTATAACTTATATGATATATTTTAATATATGATATACAAACTTTATTTATTATAAATTATATATTAAGTTTGAATTATGTAATAAAGTATGATTTGTAATTATAAATTTTATTATTGAAAGTCTATCATCCTAAAAATTAGATTTTAATTTTTATTTGATTAGTCTAAATTTATTTCTATAAATTTAAGTATTTATCTTGTGAATTAATATACATTATTTATTATTTTCATTTGATTATTGAGTTATACTAAGTTTAGATTTTAATTTTTCATGTAGTATAGTCATTTGATATTTTAATTAATATACATTCATCTTAAGTTTACAATTTAAATTTCATAATTTTTCTTAGTTTAGTATACTCATTTAGTACATTTTTTTTTTATTAATAGACTTACTTTTTAAGTTTATATTTAAATTTTAATGATTTTTTTAAAATTTAGTATACTTGGTACTATTTTGTTATGTTTAATCTTCATAATTTTTTTTAATTTATTATAATACTTAGTACTACTTTACTTTGTTAGTAATAGACTTACTAACTTTATATTTTAATTTTTAGTGTACTATAATACTTATGATTATTATTATCATGATTTTTTTGTTTACTATAAAATGTTGTTATACTTTATTATGATCCTTATTAATATAATTTTACTTCTAAAATTCTTAACAAAATTAAAATTGGCTTAATGGTTTTAGTGTTTTTTTCTTTATAATAGGTCACAAGTTCTAATCCCTCATGTTACATTTATTTAATTTTTGTTAAAAAATTAGAAAAAACATACAATATAATAAAATTAATATATATAATATTAAAAAAGCCCATGGCGAGCCTGGGCTGGGTTTGGGCGGTCCTAGACCTGGACTTATCCTAAAGTGGGCCTGGATTTTGATGGGCCGGTTCACAGGTTGGACTAAGTTTAATATACTAAGTCTAATATGGGCCCAACTCATATACAAAAATCGACCCAACTAGCCCGTTATTGTTCATGGACCGATTCTGAACCGATTTTTAATGAGTTGGTTACGAATTGGGCCAGTTAGGCCCACCCCATTTGACAACTACACTTCCTCCATTAAAATTATTTTTGGACAATTTTAATGTTATAAATTTTTTAAATCATAGTATTCTTTATGTTGAATATTATTATTAGAATATTTAAAAAATATATTCAATCAAATTGTTTGATATTGCATTCACAAAATAATCCAGTTAGCTGGTCAACAATACCAAACAGAGAATAAATTCTAGGTAGAGGTAGCAATATTTATGCATTAATTGTTCTATCCATCATCTGGATTTCCTGTTGTCAAGCTAGAAAGATAATCCCCTTTTCGAATAGTAAGTACTTCAAAAATAACATTATTCGTTGAACATTATCCCAAAAGATGGCATATGAAGTGGAGTACACAATGAAGATCTAATACAATGGAAAATCTCCAACAAAGGATAAATAGCAACATGTTTGATTGAATCTAAAGATAAACAGCAGAGTATCAAACAGTTAAATTCTTGTAAGTTCCGAAAGGATCATTCATAGAATACTTCAAATTTAAGTCTTGAAAAACCACAACAAAATTTCCACTTTAATCAATTTTTCTATCGCAAAAATTTTACCCTCTGCAACTCTTTATTTTATATTGAATGCAAAAGAAAAAAAGTTCACAAACCATATGGGTCTTCTATATAAAAAAATAAAATATCCCATTGTGACGCCAAGAATGAATCCACACCCATAGCCCATAAGGACAACTTGCCAAGTAAATCCATCTAGAAACTTAGAATCATCACCTTCTTGTGGCAACATTGGAAGCACTGATTGTGCTTTGTCATCTTTGCACTTGTTTGTCAATGGATATCCACATAATCCAGAATTCCCTATGTATGAGTTGTTCTCAAATGTAGAAAACTGGCCGCCAAATTGGGGTATGGGCCGACAAGATGATTCTCCGAAAGGTTTAAGACAGAGAGAAATGTCAACCTAGTCAATTCCCATGGAATTTCCCCTGCCAATTGGTTTGAAGACAGATCCAATGCTTCAAGTGCAGTTAAATTTCCAAAAGATGTAGGGATATGTCCTGTGAGGCTATTATGCGACAAATTCAGATACACCAGTGAGTTAAGCTTCCCTATAGAATTTGGAATACTTCCATAAATCTCATTGTCGGATATATCGATAATTGTAAAGGTTATGAGGATTCTTGCCACCTTTTGCTCAGACCCTTTCAGAATCAGTGTGACTGACTCCTTATAAGCCAAGAACCAATTTCGTTTTTCAGTCCCATTTATCTTCACGTCCATCATGGCTATGAAACTCTTCAAATATTCAGTAGGCAAAGGTCCAGTAAACTTGTTATGGGATACATCGAAAATCTGCAGTTTAGGAAAGGGAAGCTTAGTCTTCAAAGAAAACATTTTCCCATGAAATCTGTTAGACTTCAAGACAAGAACTCGAAGTTCTGGAAGACTTTCCATCCAAAAGGGAAACGAGTCTTGTATTTCATTGTTACCGGTATCAAGAACCTGTAGCCGTCTACAATTGAGCAGGGACTTAGGCAATGGCCCTTCAAGTTTATTGCCATTCAAGTTGAGGTACTCCAAATTGTTACCCTCTGCAAATGTTGTCGGAATCAGGCCATTCAGGAGATTCTCTTTCAAAGATAAGACTGTCAACAATGCACTGAAGTTTCCCAGACACTGTGGAATCCTTCCTTCCAAACTATTTTCCGACAGATGAAGAAAATAAAGAGAACTCAGATTGCATATGGATGATGGGATCTCTCCAGTCAAATTGTTGGAGTAGAGTAGTAGGAGGGACAAATTTGAAAGATCCCCAATGGTGGAAGGTATTGGACCTGAGAGTTGGTTGTTAGCAAGGTTTAGGTAATTCAAGCTTCCTAATATTCCAATGTCTGGGGGTATGGAGCCTTGAAAAGTGTTGTTGGCCAAATCAAGATCAGAGACACTAGTTTTGAAGAGCTCCCAAGGAATGGTACCTGATAATTGATTATTTGACAGATAGAGAAATTGCAAACTGCTGAGATTAGAGAATGTTTTGGGCATTTGCCCACTAAGTTGATTTTTCCTGAGATTAAGAAACACCAATGACTTTAAGTCCCCAATTTCACATGGAATTGTTCCATCCAGGTTGTTGTCAAAAAGATATAGGTGAAACAAATTTGATAAATTACTGATTGTCGGAGTTATTGGACCTGAAAGCTTGTTCCATGAAAGGTCTAGACTGATCAAATTATACAATTTCCCAATCTCGGGGGGTATAGAACCTGAAAATTCATGTTTGTACACAAAAATTTCAGATAACACTGTCCAAGCAAACAAACCTTTATGTACTAAAGTTTGGGGTTTTATATAATCATAAGGGTAATTATTGATATGTAAGCTGATTTTTTTTCAGAAGAAATGATACATCATTACTTAAATATAATCAATAACCGTTAAATCTCATAAAAAACAAACTAATATTAAATTAGAGTAGGTAGCTACATTTCATACGGGACTCAAACCAAAGAACTTGAGTCTGAATTGGGGCAATAACTTTGCCACTTTTGCGATGTCTCATTGATGCAACTTGAATTGTTATAAGCCTCTAGTAATTAATTTCACTATTTTTTGGTGTTAAAATTTTTAGGTATGGGCAATTAGAATCACTTTTTATCTGCAATTAAGTGAAATATTAGCTTTAATCTTTTCAAGATTTGATTATTCCTTTAGAATAATTTAATACTCCTTTTAGTAAAAGTGTACTATGATTTAAAGAGATATTAATCAGTGCAATGATGACTTTAATCTTTCTCTATGGGGATTTATATTTCACATTCACAAGAATATAGTGTAGAGGATTTGATGTAATGAAGACTTTTAACTTCGGATTGGATTCTTGCATGAGTACAGTTTATAAGTACATATATACTTATAGACATATAACTCACTAGCTATAACAACAACAAAATTAGAAGAAACAGTTGGAATAATACATGCTTCTAAGTATCTTAGATAGATAATATTTTTTGAGTATTTTTATATTTATCATTTAGAAAAAAAATTCTCTTATCTCGCTTTTATCAGAAATATTGTTTACCGTCAATTATTAACTTCAAATCTTTAATAGTACCTCCCTTTTCCAAGATAAGAAAATGAAACACAAATTTGAAGGAAAACAAGATCATACCACTTAAAACTATTTCAATATGATACTAAAATGAGAGAGGTACCAAAATGTTTAGATTCATCCAAGAGGCAGAATCATACCAGTTATAGTGTTGTTTTGGGCATGGAATGTGTTAAGCTCTGTCATATTTCCAATTTCTCTTGGCAAAGCTCCTGTAAAGCAGTTGGATGATAGCCAGAGATACTCAAGTTGCAAACAATCAGACAAACTCGAGGGTATTTCTCCACTGAGCATGTTGTCAGATAGAGAAAGCTCTTTAAGAGCATGAAGACTATTGCTACACATGTCGACAGGCAGGCTTCCCGATAAGCTATTCTTTTTCAAGTCAATAGTTTCCAATGTCGACATGTTGAAAATAAAGCAAGGTATAGGACCCTGCAACTTGTTATATCCCATGTTGAGAACCTTTAAAGTGTAAAGTTGACTAAACTCTTGTGGAATTGTACCTGCGGGTGAAATTGATCTTGAGACGATGAATAATGTTATTTAAATTTTCTCGAACTCTCATGGATATAAATCTAACAATTATTACGAATGCTATTGATTGATATTATTCTTTTAAAAAATATTTGCTCTTCATGAAGTATCCTTGACATGCATACATTCAATGCTCAGGCTTATGGGACTGGTGTCGATTCCGGCTCAACATGCTCCACTGGCCATCCTCTCTATGTGTAAAATGTTAACTCAAAAGTTTCAGAGAAACAAATTTATATATACCAATCAGAACTTCCCCATATTAGTGACTCTGAACTATTTTACCTTTCAAATACTCAAACCTATATTCCTTCAGAAAATTTATGAAAGCTTTTTTCTTTTGTAGACATAACATAATTACCTCAGAGAAAATCTTCATTAACCTCTTATTAAAACATTGTTTACCTTCATTAATTACTCTAATGATATAACACCTCCCCCCCCCCCCCCCAACAAATAGAAAAAATTTAAATGCACACACACACACGAGAGAAAACAAAATAAACATCACACATACAAACTTGAACTAGAAAGCATGAAATCCAACCAACATGAGATTCATCAAAGAGGCAAGATCATACCACTAAAACTGTTGTTATACAAGTATAGTTCCTCAAGCCGTGTCATATTCCCAAACCAAGACTTTGGAAGCTCTCCACTAAAGTTGTTACTAGAGAAATCAACGACTCTTAGCCGATGCAAATGAGCCAACTCCTCTGGCAAATCTCCATGGAAAGAATTCCCAGCTATGTTTAGAGAAACAAGAAAAGAGAGGTTTCCTATTTCTGGAGGGATACTGCCCTCAAGGCCCATGTATGAGATATCCAATGCAGTCACCCTACGGTGGCGCGAGCCACAAGTGACTCCAATCCAACTGCAAACTGTGGTTTTAGTGGTCCAATTGCTAGCCAATGTACCATAAGAAGAATTTAAAGTGATGTGAGATTTCAAGGCAAGAAGTGAGAGTTGATCCGTACTGATATCGGTTGCCGTCTTGGCTAAGCTGCAGCCTAACAGACAGTGAACCAGAAAGAGTGCTACGAGTTGGAAAATTGGCCAAGACTTCTCCATATAGGCTTAAACTCTAAAGTGATAATAAGTGTGAGCAAACAAGAATTTGAAGCCATGGTTATATATATATGGTGAAGTCAATGAAAGACTTTCAGAAACTGAATTAAGTGTCTATGGGGACCATGTGAAGGTACATTTATAGTTGGAGCCACCGGACCATTTCCTTGAACCAACCCAGTTCGCATCTTGATATATGGTATTTCATTTTAAATTTTATATAAAATACATAAATAATATATATATATATATATAATATTTTTTACAGTATATAATTAATATTAATTATACCTACATAAAATTTAAATTTATATGAGATATAGAATATAAAACAAAACAAGAAATTAAAATCAAAAATCAAAAATACCAACCACCAGCTTTAATTATTAAAAAGGCCTCGTTTACCTTGGTCATACCATGTCTACTTAAGGCTGATGATGGCGAGGCACCAACTTACAGTCCATCTTTACCTATTTTACCTATTTTACCTATTTGTAATAGAAGATGAAATTACAATTATAATTCTTTGACAAACAAAAAGGATATGTTGCACACGACAAAGACCCATTTGAGCTGTGATGAAACAATCCAAGAGACGGCGCTCTGTAAATGGCAAACAAATTACACTCATACCCTTCAGACAAAAAAACAGAAAATTGGCGGACCCAAATCGGGGTTTCACCCTTCTTCCCCAAAATCTATGAGGATCGATTCAAACCCTTCACCCCCCTCAAGCCAACAATCTACGCTCACCTTCGATTGTGCCCAAAACCCCATGGATGAGAAAATATGTTCAGGGGAAATTTAGTCTAAATTTTCATGGCTGCGAACGATGATCAGCACGATGGGGCAGCATATGCTGGACAAAGGGGCTTCGATGCAGCAGTCTTTAGAATGAAAATGCCTACAGTTTTGTTTTCTACATGGGTTTGAGAAGCTTTTCAATTTTCCTAGATCCAAAGACGAACACTGACCCCGTTGCTCTCATGGGATCATCTTCTCTGCCATGGGACTTTCAGAAAAGAAAAGGGATGCGGGCGTGTAAGCTGACTGATGAAGAAGAGGGACGATGAGAAATGGGTTTGAGTAAAAGAAAATAGAGGAAGAATTAGGCATACAGAGAAAAGAAAAGAGGAAAGTGAAACAAAAAGATAAAAAAGAAAAAAAGAAAAAGAAAATAGTTGCTAAGGGTGTTTTAGGTAACAGACTTTTGAACAGATTATTTTGTCATAAACAAAATACTGAATAAAAAAGATACATATGAATTAATCAATCTAACTACCTTCAATCTAACTACCTAAGTACGCGTGTATGATCTAAGCAATGAAATACAATATCCTTCTTTTATTCTTTTGTGTTTTCCTCTATATTTTTGGTGTTGTTCATAGTTTTATTTTCTTTATTTCATAAAATGTTAGAAAAATAAAATAAATTTTTTTCAGTATCATGGCTTACTTTTTTTTTTTTAATAAAGAAAAAGAAATAAATTATATTTTTTCGCCTATTTACTAGAGTCACGAACAATCAAATTATCACTATATATATTTCTTTTTCTACTTCTTCTTCCAAGTGCAGGATAACCCAAGGGGTTGTGAGTTTTCTTCTACCAGTTGGGACTCTTCCATCATATGATCATTTTGTGAAGGTAATGTTTGAATTAGTATATATGTATAAGTGTTTTTTTCTATTTGACTTTTAGTTCTAAAACCTTTAAAATATATTTTCATGCACGTTATATATCATTTTGTTATCTAATATTATGCATTTTGCTTCCTATATACATATATTAGTGTTTATAATATCTGCAATATTTCTTTGAGAGTTTTCATGAAATTTAAAATATATATGAAATTCATATAGTGTTTAAAATTATTTTGTTGAAATTTGCAACAATTTTTATTTGTATGAAATTCATATGCACATATATATTTGTCTATATAATTCTTTGTGGCTGTCTATACTAGTTACTTAATGTTTTTGATAATAACTATTGCGTTAATACAAATGTATTATTGACATTTAATATATCTAAATTGTTGAATTATATTCTTTGTTTATACCTTTCTAAAAAGAATAAAGAATTTTAATATTTTTAATAATCTGCTGATTATGATCGTTTATTTATTAATTATTTTAGAAGAATCAGTCTATTAATTTAATATTATCTTATCATTATTTTTAGAATGTGAATCTTATAAAACTTGAGCACGTTGCACTTGATATTTCTGGCAATACTATTTGGTATGGACTCTTGATGTTGATATTTATCTCGATGCTATGAATCTTGAAGAAATGATAAAAGAAGAAAATGAAGCATGCGTACAAAATCACGCAAAGACAATAATATTTCTTTGTTATCATTTCCACAAAGAATTAAAATCTAAATATTTTATGGTGAAAAATTCATATGTCATTTCGAATAATTTGAAAGAAATGTATGACCACCAAAAGATAGAAATACTTTTTAAAACTCGTTATAATTGGATGCACTTGCGATTGCAAGATTTTAAATGTGTAAGCAAATATAATTTGACAACATTTAAAATTATTTCTCAATTAAAATTTTGTGTATAAGTATTATTGATTAAGACATGTTAGAAAATATATTTTTTACATTCCATGCCTCTAATATTCTCGAGCAACAACAATATCAATAGTGATGTTTTAAGAAATATTTTGAGATAATATAATATTTTCTTGTCACCCAACAACATAATGAATTATTAATGAAAAATGATCAATCATGTCCAATTGGATCAACATCATTACTTGAAGCGAATGTTGCAACTGTTAATGATGTCAGGCATGGTCGAAATTGAGGACGTGGTCGCGGATGCAGTCATGGTTGTGGTTGTAGTCGTGGTTATTATAATCAAAATTCTTCAAATTTTAATATAACTATAACTCACCATCAGAAGTGAGAGAATAATGAGGAAAGTAAGAAGAAAATAGTTTGCAACATAAAACTTCTAAGACTAATGAAGGCACTCATCATATATGTGGCATGAAAGGGCACTGAAGACGTAGATATGGTATGTCTAAATATCTTATTGATCTCTATTAGGTTTTGCTTGAAAGAAAAAGGAAAGAAACAAACCTTATTAAATACTATAATTCAATAGATTTTACATATTTAGATCTTATAGATTTCTTTAAGAATCCTAATAAAAACTTTGAAAATTTGAATGTTATGGAAACATCAATGCAGTTTGAAGAGATATTTTCGCAATAAGTTATCTCAAGTGTGCTATTTTTGGTGTATTTTTTTTAGTGTATTTTTATAATTCTCAGTATGCTTTATAATCTTTAATGTGTTGTTTGGTATGTTTTATTTTCTATGTGCTTTGAATTTTAGTTATTTTTTCTTTTATATAAATAGTAATTAAAGGATTGGGTTAAATATTTAATTCTCAATACTCATTTTCTTTTATATAATTATTTTTTTTTATAAAAAAATAGGAATTATAATGAAACTCTATAATAGTGTAACAACAAACTCCATTCTCAAATATAAAAAATATTTTTTTTCCATCTCATATTAGTTGAAACTAATGTTTGCACAATATTTAGTATTGCAAACTTTATTGAAAATTGTGGAAGAGTTAACATTTTGTTACTTGGTGGCACAAAATTTATAATTAACGATACTATATTTTCTAGTAAATCGAAAAAAATTCTATTAAATTTTAGAAATATACGTTGGAATGGTTATCATATTGAAACAACAAATGAAAAAAACGTTGAATATCTATATATAACGTTTATTGTCTCGTGATAGAAACATATATTAAAAAAGCTAGCAAGACACTCTTTTTATTTATATTATACTTTCATAAAATCATTTGAACCCTACACGGTGTCTCCTATCACTGAATTTAATTTTGATACAACATTAACAAGACCAAGTTCGCTTATTCACATGGGAAGGATCCTATTCTATGGTTGACAACCTTGAATTGGACTAAAAGCAAGTGAAGTCATTGTCCGAAAGACTTGAAAGTTTCAAATTGGTTAAGTTTTTCAATCTTATTAATGATATTGAAAATCATGTGTAGAAATGGACCTGGTGGTGGGCTATTTTGGTCCCTTTGCGTACTCAGATACATTAATGATTAAGATTCCTAATCTCATATGCTTTATCGGAATAAAATTATAAAAAAATATACAAATTATATTTTACTGTAATAGTGTGTACACGTGCTCTATAAGTAGGAAAAACTGTTAAATTAGTTATGTAAGTAATGGGGTATCAAAAATAGTTTTCTTTGAATTTTAAAAATTAATTTAATACTTTAACTAACGAAAATGCTGGAATTTAGTCTAAATTTGACAACAAATTTTAGGATTAATTTCATTTAATCCCTTCTATTATTATTTTATTATCAAATAATCCCCAATACAATAAAAACCATCAACTACCCCCTACTCTTCAAAAACTAAATTGAATGGATAAAAATGTTACTGTGATTTTATAATAAAATAAAATTCACTTTACCCTCTATTCTATTCTATATAATATTTTTTAAGTGAATACATTAATTATATTTTATATTAATAAATTATAATAAATATGATTCTAACAAATTAAAATAAATATGTTTAACAAAATAAACATCAATTTTTATGTTTTATTTAAAATATGGTATCAATTTATTTAAAATTTTGTTAAACATAAAAATGAATGTTGATTTTGTTAAATATATTTAAATAAAAATATCTAAAAGATAAAAGATTGACACATTACTCAATTATATTTTCATATTTAAGAAAATTTGGGGTCAAACTATATTTGATTATAAAAAGATTTTTTTTTAAATTCTTTTTGTGTACGTTTTTTAATATAAATAACATATTTAGTTTAAAAACATGCAAAAAAGAATTCTTAATAAAAAAATTTTTTATAATCAAATATAGTTTGACCCCAAATTTTCTTAAATATGAAAATATAATTGAGTAATGTGTCAATCTTTTATCTTTTATATATTTTTATTTAAATATGTTTAACAAAATCAATATTCATTTTTATGTTTAACAAAATTTTAGACAAATTGATACCATATTTTAAATAAAACATAAAAATTGATGTTTATTTTGTTAAACATATTTATTTTAATTTGTTAGAATCATATTTATTATAATTTATTAGTATAAAATGTAATTAATATGTTTATTTAAAAAATATTATATAAAATAGAATAGAGGGTAAAGTGAATTTATTTTATTATAAAGTCGTAATAATATTTTTGTCCATTCAATTTAATTTTTGAAGAGTAGGAGGGTGATTGACAGTTTTAATTGTATAGGGGTTTATTTGATAACAAAATAATAGTAGAAGAGGTTCAATAAAATTAATCTTAAAATTTATTGTCAAATTTGGACTAAATTCGAGCATTTTTATTAATTACAGAACTAAATTAATTTTTTAAATTCGAACATGACTATTTTTTTACACCCCCATTACTTATGGGACTAATTTGACACTTTTGCCTCTACAAGTACTTAATATGTGTGTATTTGCTAGTGCTTGTGAATAAAATCTGAATTTCAATTGAACGAATTTCTTTAATAATTTAACAAAATTAAAGAATAAATAAACTTTCATGAAGTGGGTTACAATTAGATGATTTTCTTTAAGTTTTGGTGTACCAAATCTAATAGGTTTGCGCCACCCCATGGTAGTAAAATAAATATGTGACATTCAAGGCACAATATATAATATTTTTAAGTTTTGCTCTAGTACATTAAATCAAACCTTAATGATCCGATATAGAATGTAACCGATAATTGAATATAAAACTTTATATTTTCTAGATTTACCTTTAAAATTATATTATAATTTATTTTATTTTAACTCTAGATGACTTGTTGCGTATGTGATTCTTGCCGGCAAAAACTTTCAATTTATTTATATTGGGTACGTTACAATGAATAGATCAATCTATCCAAAATTTTCAAAACTTAATTAATTAAAGATAACCACATGTAGGGATTGTGACATAGGAATCGCAAATCTTGTGCTTCCAAGAGAAAATTGAAACTGTTCACCCACGTTTGGTCACATTTATCCAAGACTTTCGCATCAATTGTTGTTTTCATCTCATTATAACTGTATGAGTGGACTTGAGGGTAGAATTATTCATAGCTCGAACCATTAAGTAAATTGTTATGATATGTCTTAAAGTTTTAGGCGACCAAGTAAAAGAGTTTTTTTCCCAAACAAAGTGGGGAAAAATGTTGGATCAACTTCCGTCGCTATGTTTGCCTAATCCCATTAGGTTAATTATGGGGTGCAGTAGGATATAAATAGGTTAATTTTTGGGATACGGTTATCAAAATTCTTTTTTGAGGCCGTAATTTGTATACTCTTTATATCTCTATGCGATGTAGTGAAATTATCTCATCTTCACTCGATTTGGGTGAATTGCGTAAATTTTTATGTAGATTTCTTGACTTCATGTTCTTAATTCATACTTAATTTCTAATATAAACAAGTCAAGATTATGGATGTGCTACAAACAAAGCTAAATTCCAATATATTTTAGCCCTATCCAAGAACTAAAGAGTCTCTTATTGCATATAGTGCTTCAAATTCCCCAATTGTCTCCAAATAATTTTATTTGTATTATTTCATGGTATTTGACATAATTTCCAAAATGTTCAAAAGTGTCATGTATATACAGTATATATATGCTTGCGTATATTTGATAGGAATTATTACAAAAATAATCCAAAATTAGACAGCAGAAATAAATATAAAAATCTATTTCACCTAATTATTGCCTAAACTCAAAAGTTTAGTAGTCCATCATCAATTCATAAATCTATTTTAACGTTATTTTTGTACTAAAATGATGTAATTTTTACGTCAAATTTAAACTTTATCTCCAACTCATCTACTTAACTTTACTCTAAGAAGATATTCACTGAATATCTTCGTTATTCCATTTAGAACAAATATTTTATTTCATTGAAAATCTATTTATAATTTTGTTTACATATTAATATAATAACATATTCATTTTTTGTTTTACATTTAGTTAATTAAAATAATATGTTTAATTAATATAATATAATTAAACATGATAGTAAATCAAATAATATACATAAGCAAACTAAATAATTAATTCTCACATTTCTCTGCAATGATTTTAATTTTTTTTATTTTTAATCCCTTATTTTTTATGATATATTATTAGAAATAGATTTTAGATCATATGAATGTTTAATATAAATAATAACAATATAAATAAAATAATTATATTATATTATAAATATTTATGTGCATATAAGACATAGAATGAAGTAATTTTGTTGAAAAATATACAGTTGGGGTAAAAGAGAAAATTTAAAAAATAAATAAATATAACAAGTAATTATAAAATATATTTAAAACAAAAAACAAAAAATAGCGCCAACAAGAGGAATAAACTAAGTTGGGTTGAACTCATGCATCGCAAAGTCTTCTGCACAATCTCTCTCCAACTTTTGGAGTGTGGGCTCCATAAATAAATTATATAACTAAGAAGAATTTCACTAAGAAATTTTTCATTAAGTAAAATATTCTTTAAAATTTTCCTCAAACTGAAAAAAAATATAAGAGAACTTCTCACTTAGTGCAATTTGACCACTTTTTTAGGCTCATTTATATAAAAGAAAGAAGTACAATGTATGGAGAGTGTTTGCAACTGATTTTCCAAAGTAATTTTCAACTGCTTCTTATTAGAATCTGAAAGTTGGGTGGTGGAGTGCTTTTATTTCTCTAAAAATATTTATGGTATTTTTTAAATACATAAAAACTTATTTTGACATCTTTAACCTCAAAATTTTGGATAATCTAAAAAGTATTTTTGACATTTTTATCATTTTAATGAAAAATTCATGTGGAACTATTTTTTTACCAAACACTCAAACTTCAACTTTTTTTAGCTTTTCACTGCTTTTTCCGAACACTAACCACTTTTACTTATTTTTCACTTTTCAATAATCTCTAAATTTAATCACTTCTTTAAAAGAAGAAATTTTAGCAAGCACTCTCGTAGTGCTAAGAGGTGGGATAAACTGAAAAAGTGAAAAAATAATAATTTTCTTAAAAAAAAACTTTCCTTAAGCAACCTTAGCAAGGGCTATCATCACACGTCCTAGCACCAACCAGCACACACCATCTATTTGGTGCATGCAAAGCGCGTGCCAACTTGTGGCCATCTTACCAGTAGCTAGTGTGTGTCCACACTTGCCTACTGTTGTAGCACCTGTTGCTAGGCTACCCTGCGTTTGCATGGCACCACCTATGGTTGGGTCGACGCCACCTAAGTGGGTGGCACCCAACTCTACTCATTAATTGACGCGTGGCATGTGTCATTTTTTATTTATTATTTTTTTGAAAAATGCAAACCAAGCTGGGTTTACCATGGTTTATCCTAAAAAATGCATATCAAATTTTTTTCCTCCAAATCATCACTGAGTTTAAGTTTTAGTAGTGCTTAATATTCAAATTTTGGATCTCCTTCTCTCATATTTAAACCAAATGACATGTTATTTTCTTCCACAATTAAGATTTCACATAGTTTTACCACTACTATAAAATTTTGACAAAAGCCACAAGACCGCCGACGTCATCGCCAATGGAAGTGCCTCCCACCCGTCGTCACCAAGACGACTACCCCCACCTCTTTCGCCATCAGTGCTACCCACCATCCTCATCCGAATTCACTTTCCACCATGCCATCAGCCTCCTCCACCGCTACACCCTCCTCCTCCGACTTCACTGTCTGCAGAGCCATCAACATCCTCCAACGCATTCAGCCACCTCTTGCACCCCCATCAACTTCTCTGGTCTATGTTAGCTTAGAGGAACAAAATTTAGGGTTACAAATTTTTATACTTAGTTGGGTTTGTGATGTTGGGTGTTTTTTCTTTTTCTTTTTTGCAGATTGGGCTTTTTTTTTGTATAAATGGTATTTTTGGTCTTATTGTAGAAATTGACTCTTTTTATTTTGTAGAATTGGGCTTTCTAATTTTTAGAAATGGTCTTCTAAGTCTTGTTGTATAATTGGGTTTTTCTATTTCTATAGAATCAGGATTTTTATTGTTGTAAGAATGAGTTTTTTTATATTTGCAGAAATGAGCTTTTTTTATTTTTGAAGAAATGGTCTTGTTGTAAAAATAAGCTTTTTACTTTTGTAGGAATGGTCTTGTTCTATAAATGAGCTATTCTTATAGAAATATCAAAGTTTTCTTGGAATGTTGTTGAAAATTTGTATTTTTGTAGAAATGATGTTGTGGATTATTTCTAATGAGTTGCAGAATTAATAAATGCCAACTTAGTGGCTATTTGATATCTATTTTGTTAAATTCATCAAAAGTCTTTTGTATTTGTGCTTGAATGAAAACAAAGAACTATTTTGCTGTTTTCTTTCTAAATTGGGCTAAAAAAAAAATTTATATAACAAGAGTCATCCAAAATTGGGCTAAAAACATTCCTTTGCTTTGTAAATGTTAGCTTCAACTAACTACAATTTCTTAGCCCCAGAAAGACTCTTTAAAAGTTTTATTTTTGGGTGATCATCTACAATCTATTGAGTTCCATTAGACATAAATGCTCGGTATCAGATAACAACTCAATTAGCTTTCACAATAAAACAAACTATCAAGGCGTAATACAAATGCAAAATACATAAAAAAGCTTAAAATGGAGAAAAAGTATATGAAAATCCAAAAAATCCATAATGTTTGATATCACAATGTATTGACAATACAATTTAACTCCACATGTCAATGTTCAAGCTCAACTATAAATAATTAAAAATATATTTGACAATAAAGAAAATTGAAAAAACCAAGAATCGACATAACTTCGTGAGTGTTGCATGTACAATATACCCTTCATTCAAAAATTGAGTCTGAATCGCCCCCACGGGCATGGAGTAGTGGTAAAACATAAGGTGAGTTTCATGGAAGATCATAGATTCGAACCCTCATGGGATTTTGGAAGACAAGATTTATCATGGAAGGCAAGGCCTTCTTGTGGCTCTTAGAAGGCATGATTATTCTGGAAGGCAAGGTACCTATGTGGTGGTCAACTTTTGAATGTCCACGCCGAGTGTATATAAGTTGTGACCTCATTTCGAATTTACCTGGAGGACAAACTAGGGGGAATGTCATCCTCTCCCAGGATTAGTCGGGCGAAACTTGGATACCTCGGTTATAAAAAAATGAATTTGAATAGATTATTGAATTCGGAGCATCAATCAAAGTTCATGAATTAGTTTTCTCAAATTCTTCCGGATTGTCTTTGGCTAACAAGGTCGTGTTCTCTCTCATAAGACCTACATAAGCAAGAAAATATCAATACTAAAGAATGAAGATGCCAAAAACTCTAACATTGAGAATATGATAGAAAAAATAAAATAGATACAACACACCTATCTAATTCATTAATATTTATTCAACACGTGTTTAGTAACACCCATTTATCAATAGGTTCCTAAACATTTTCTTTTCCAAATAAATAAAATAAATGCATCCGAGAAGTTTATGCTTATAAATTACAATCTAACACAAAAGCTTTTGTTAAGATTTAAAGAGACAAAACAACTTGTATAAAATAAAATTTTCAGTAAAAAAAAGGAAAATTTCCAAACCATTGGAAGTCATGACACAAAAATTTACCTCAATTAGGTTTACTCCAATTATTATCAGAATGTCCATATAAAAAGAAACAAAATTAATGAATTAATATCTAATCATGTAACCTATAATTTAATTAACTTTCAAATAATTTCACAAACTGTGATGAATGAGGATCCCTAAATGGATGGGTGAATAAACTTAGTTGCCCACCCAAAAAGAAGTTTCCATTACCTTCATGTATTTCAAATACAAAATGGAGTATATAATACAATAAATATTTTGTTTCTATACTAAAAAATACAATAAAATTGTACCTACCCCTTGAATTGGATATTGCCATGAGGTTGGTTGGCACCAAATTGAGAGGTAAATGATGGAGGTTGAAAAGAATGTGGTAGGCCATAGCTTGTTTCCTGTGAGATTGGGGTATAAATAGCCTCTCGTAAGCTTTTGTCCCTTTTTTTTTTGTGCCTTTTGCATCTAAAATTCATTCATTAACAAGAAAAAAACAACATAGGAAACATTAATTACTTAAAGAAACATAAGAAAGTACAATATTATCTATATTTTTTAATTAGTTGAAAAACTTACTAGAACTTTGAGCCTTGCCCTTTTCTTTTCTTATCTTGCTCTTATCATCCCAACGGCGTACCATACAAGCATGTGTAATTCTTCTTGACTTGACATGATAATTACTTATGGGCATTTCATCTATCCGGTTATTGTCTTCATCAACAACTATATCATCGCAAACATTTCGATCATCTAAACTCAAATTTTCAAACAAAAATTTTACTTGTTAACTTGCACTATCAAGAATTCCAATCAACTACTCATGAGCTTTGCATCATACAGTAAGATCATATGTTGACCTCATTGTTTGATTCACAAATACCATCTCACATGCCCACTTCTACTTTCTCTACCCTCATCAGATATTCTGTTTCTTACATTTTTCATCCATCGTTAGTTTATGCATGGCTTGGGCAAAAAGTCTATATCCATAAAGTTTAATACTTTTAATGCATGCTTACACAATAAACTCGTTGACTCAAATTTCTGACAACTATATTTCACATCATGATTCCACTTATCGAACACTACTTGTCTAATCCTTGAATTTTGGCCTTGAAATTTCACTTTGAACTCAAGCAAATGATTACCAAAATCAGAAGATTGTTCAACGAATGTGGTATTTAAAGAATTAATTAATTCTAATTCAAATAATTTTATACATGATTATATAGACATCAACAACATGATTCAACAATAAGTTATTTTTGACAATCATTGAAGGTTTCCTATGACGACAACGAGTGTCCTCGGCATTTTCTTTAGTACGCCAATTATCTTGAACTTTTTCATAATTAAGCACAAAATCATACAATTGAATGGTCTTGTTGCTTGCTTTTTTCAACACCGAGTTTGTGCCTTTATTTCTAGATGTAGCCAAAATTCCCGCATAAACTTGTGATTTCTAAAAGCAATAGCCCATTTATGTCATAATTTATACATGTCATTTAACCGTTTGTGACCTTCGAGATTATATTCATCAATCAAGATTTTCCATGTAGCCTCAAATTCTTCTTTAGATTCACAATAAGTTATACACTTATGCCACAATGATTTAAATATTGAATCACCATTTAAGCTGCCAAAGTATGAAGGAGTATTTTGATTGATATGCTATTGACACAAATGATGGTGTGCACATGGAAATACTATTTTTACTGCATTCATCATTCCTTGAAATTGATCAATTAAAATTGTTTTAGGTTGTTTACCATGCATAGAATCAAAAAATATTCTAAACAACTATTCAAAAGAACTCTCAGATTCATCAGATATGAAGGCTAAACCAAACATTACATTTTGCTTATGGTGATTTATGCTAACAAAAGGAGCACATATCAAATTGTACCTATTTGTTCGATTAGTGGTGTCAACGGAGAGAACATCACCAAAGTATTCATAATCAACCTAACATCTGTAATTTTTGAAGAAAAAGTTCATCACCCTATTATCATCATCCAATTGCACATTCCAATAAAAAAAGCCTACTTGTTCAATTTAATTAGAAAATAGTGAAATAAAGCAGATGCATCTTTATTCTCAACTTTGGTATGTTTTTTTTAAATGATTAAGGTAATCATATGCATCTTTTTGAATATTTTCTAGCCCATATGCTTCATTTTCTATATAAGAAACAACATTACCACATATATTCCAACATTCACTATTGCTTCTAACGTTGATTTATGAGCATGTGAAATATTGCGTGATGATCTTAATAAATGTAATTGATCAATTGCAACCATTCAATGGTTATGTTCCATTACAAGCCTAGTCACTTTCCACTCTTCCCTGTTTCCCTTCTCAATTCTAAGTTTGCTTTGTATTTAGTTCTAGTTATCGACTTTTGATAGACTGAAAATCTATCACTGGAGCGTCTTTCATCTTTAATATCTTCACAAGAACATCCAAATTCTTTTGCTTGAAGTTCATTACTACAAGGAAAATAACGTTGATCACCCTTTTAACACTAAAGCCCTTAGTATGTGCATAGTTGTAGTACAGTAAACATACATCTTCAATACTTCTCACCACTTGGCCAACTACTAATATACTCTTCAACTGATCTACAATGGAATTGACAAATTTTACCTCAACTTGTTTGAGTATTGATGATTCCAGAACTACACATTTCTCTTTAAAGTTGCTCGTGTCATCACCTTCATCACCACTATCTCTCTCTAAATCTCTAACAAACAAACTTCCCCAATCAATTAAAATAATTAATTATCATCATAATTGCTTTATGTAAAGGAAAAATATAACATTACAAACCTAGAAAATTGTGTATATTGTCAGTTTATTGTGATAAAGTGTAATTTTGTTCCATTATGCAAATAATGATCTACAAAATACCGATCAAGAATTAATAATTTCTTTATTATAGTTGGCAAAGAAAAAAAAAGAATTGAAGTTGATGAGAGCATTGTAAATTTCATTATGAAAGTTGTTTAGATATTATTATATTTCTTGAGTAATACTTTCTCCAAGAAAAAAAAAAGTAAGAAAGAACTTAAGAGAATCTTAACTTACTATTTGGTATCAAGCATTTGAAGTATTTAGAACATAAATTCAAATATTCGAAGTGGAATGGATTTTTTATTTCCAATTCCACATGTCTAATTCTATGTATCCTAAAACACTTGTAATTTTCAATTTTAAACCTTTGATATGCTAAAAGATGATAATGCTTATATAAATGATTGAATGAACGGTTAAGAAATTAGGGTAGAATTTATTATCCGATCGTACAAAAATTAAAATAAGTTGTAAAGAAAGAAATAAATGCTGAGAAAC
Source organism: Paulownia fortunei (assembly GCA_019321725.1). Lineage (NCBI taxonomy): Eukaryota > Viridiplantae > Streptophyta > Magnoliopsida > Lamiales > Paulowniaceae > Paulownia > Paulownia fortunei. Next base: position 18,543,589 of record CM033114.1, read on the forward strand.
ACTAGATTAGAGATGTATAAGTTGTGTATAATATCAGATTTGAACCACCATTTGACACCTCAAGCTTTGCCACATCATGCTTTCTTATTAAGCTTAAGCTAAAACCTCAAACCCTTTACCCTTAAGCCACAACCAGACCATCATTTCAACCATTTTCATTTTTCAAACACACACCTTAAGGTCTCCAAGTGGTCCAAATTGATTCCAAGTTGAAATAAAAGTAAGAAAAACAAAGAAAAAGTGCTTACCTCAAGTTTAACCTCAAAATCTGCATAGGTAACACTTATTTACGATTTTGCCTTTAGTTTTGAGATTATTCTGAATGGGTTTATTATTTATTAAGTTTTCAATATCTCTTATAAAAGTATTATGAAGTTTTTAGTTAGACTTTGGTGTACAAAGAATGGGTTTTTGATGATAAACACTTAATAGAAAATACTTATGGTAGAAACTGTCACCTTACTATTTTCTTGTGTTTTAGACTTTAAAAGTATATGGTATGTTGAATAAAACCTATAATTATTACCATTTACATGTCCATATATGAGTTAAGAGTATTGGAATGAATTTTGATTGGTTAGAAATTGAAATAAAGAATGATATTGGAGAAACACTCAAACTGCTAAAGTAGCAAAATCTGTTTTGGTGTGTTGAGAAGGAGATTGAATTAGGGGAGCTAAATCCATTAATTTTGGCAAGAATATAACCTGGTTGTCTCTTTTTATATTGTATCTAAGTGTGGTGAAAATTTTGGAGTGGTTGAATACACTTAAGGGTGCCAAAACTATTAATATCATGAAGTGCGCAAAACTGTCACGGTAGGAAAAATTTATTTCAGTATGCTGAACTTGGGATGCTATATTCATGAGTTTTAGCCATTATATGACATGGTTATATTTTTTTTTATGTTATCTAAGTGTGATAAAAATTGAGGAATGAATGAATATGTCTAAGGGTATCAAAATCGTCATGTAAATTAATGTGGCAGCAAGAAAATGTGAAGTTGTGAATCTATCCCATTTGGTTCATTAACATGTTCCAGCATAGATGTGGTGCATTTGATCCCTAACATTTAGGAAAATGTTGTAAGATTTATAATACATCATTTAAGTGATTTGATCCCTAACATTTAAGGAAATATTGTAAGATTTATAATACATCATTTAAGTGAGGTTAGTATACATTTAAGATGTGGAACAAAGGTGCGTAGAAGGTTGTATTCGGTTATAGTTTCTAAGTGGTAAGGCTGTTTAGTTAAATTGAGATTCAAGATCTTTATACTATATTAGGTATAATGAACTTGTTAATTGAGGATGGTGATTGATATCTTGTATTCTTATAGATTATTTCACATCTAGGGTTGGGGAGTAATACTTAACAAACATAGAAGTAACACACAATCGATCAAAGGTAAGTAAAGATTCATTTGCAACTACAATGCATACACATAATAAATGTGTGATTTATATGTAATACCATAGATCATATGTGCATAGTAGAGGGCCCGCATTACTGTCATTCATGTCCATTGAGCATATATACATGGGCATTAGCACGTGCATGCATCATATATGAGCATTGTAATAAATCTTGCATTACACGGCATGATTCTGAGAAAGAAAAATATTTTGCTGACCACTACTAGTGCACCGAAGCATGCATAGATTTTCATAGTTGTATGCATAAATTTGCAGGTTCGCGCATGGATTTGCATGCATACGAGTATGCATAGATTTGCATAATTATATGATTATTAACTTTCGGATTATGGCGATGTGCAGAGCACTTTTTCGGTACATAGGACAGTAGCATTAGTGAGGAGCCCAAGAAAGAAATGATTTTGAGAGAAATATTTTGATGCATGGAATTGCATTGTGGCATAACATTTTGAGATGCATGACTTGATATTGTGGATTATTATTTGACATGCATAATCTTTACTTGCTGAGCATTAGCTCATATAATTTATGTATTGTAGGTGAGTCTGGTGATACTTGATACCATGGACTTATTGGGCAAGCTGTTGGAGTTCTTACAAGTTCTGAAGATCAATGTACATGGATGACGATCTGTTGGGTTGTGTTGTGGGCATATTCTAATTTTTACATTCATTATTATTATGTAAATTGCTGACTATATATAAATAATAATTTTTCTATATACATGGTTACATATGAGAAAACACTTTACTATTTTTCAAAGTGCTATATTTGACAAAAGTAAATATATATATATATATATATATACACATACACATATGCCACCTTGTTAAAATTATTGTTATATCAACTTCTATATTTAGTGGTGGAGGGTTTTACATTTGGGGGCTGCTTTAATAGTAATTTAATGGTTGTCCTAATATTTTATTATCTTGAAGTATTAGTAAAATATGGAGCATGCATTGTTTTTAAGGTTATGTAATTGATATGGAATTATTTACAAAAAAAATGAAAAATATATATGATTTTAATTAGAATAGATTATGTGATTTATTAAAAGGATATTGAAAGATACATGATTTGATTATGTTAAGCCTTTAACACATTCTATCTTCCAAAAAGATTGACCTTTTCACTTAGCACAAAGTGGACTTGATATAAGTTGAAACTTTCATTTGTTCTATCACAAGAATCATATAATGTTGTTTATGTTTTAATGCGACTGTTATTATTTGTCAAATGATGTAATGTTTGATGCATTTATGGTTCATGAAGCATGACACTATTAACAATATAATGAGTTTTTTAAAAGGAAGTATGGTACTTGATTGATGGTCGAGTAGACAAGGGACGTGGGAGGGACCGACAAATCCAACAAATGGTGGTAAATACTTGAGGTTGAAAAAATTGGTATAGAAAAGCGATAATGAATGAGACAGAATACGACTAATACCTGAAATTGAAAGATCAAGTATGAAAATCCTGTATTAGTCCTCTTATTGGCCAATCATTATGAACAGGTTTCAAAAACCATGGTCTATCTCTATTAGTTAGGTACTACACTTCAAGAGCCCTAAAGAATGATTTATGAAAAAAAGTTATTAAATTGAATAATGCATTTAATCATTTATGTGATTTACATGTACGCTATTTATTATTGCATCAGTTTCACCTTACTAAACCTTTAGCTTATTAGATTCATATGATGAATGTGAAAATATACAGGTTTAGAGGTTGATTGCGTCTCCAGAGCAGCCAGACAGAGATTTGTTCGTATGCCATGCTTCGAGCTTTTTGTAGCATATTTTGAAAATTCTATTTTGTTTTTAAATAAGCCGCTCTATTATGGTTTTGTAAACAGATGTACTCAGTTTTGATTTATGGATATGGTGTGTTTAAAGTGAAATGAAACAATAAATGAATTCAAGTTCTTTCTCTTATAGCCAAAAGGGGAACTTTTATCAAAATCATAACTCTAGTATTGATGAAAAGTTAACATTTCTTGATTTAACTGTATTGGCTTATTTAGGTTCTGTAGTTAGGTTAAGGGGTATTACAGTTGTTGTATGTAAACTCCACCAAAGGTAGGAATTTTCTCCACTGACCTTGGAAGTCTAATACACAGGCTCTGAGCATATCTTCCAACGTCTGTATTGTTTGTTCAGTTATCCATCCATCTGAGGATGATATGTTGTACTGAATGATAACTGTGTTCCTAAAACTTTGTGTAAACTCCTCCAAAAAGTAGACAAAAATCTCGAATCTCTATCAAAAACTATAGATAATGGCACACCATGAAGTCTGACAATCTCTTGAACATATAATTGGGCATAGCGATCCATGGAATAGGTAGAACATATGAGAAAGAAATGAGCAGACTTGGTTAATCTATCAACGATAACCCATATAGCATCATGACCCTTAGTAGTTTTTGGCAAACCAGTTACGAAATCTATGGTAATCCTTTTCTATTTCTATTCTGGAATAAGTAGAGGTTGTAAAGTCTCTGCGGGTCTTTGATGTTCGATCTTTATTTGCTTACATGTTAGACATTGCTCCACATGTTGGGCGATGTCCTTTTTCATACCCGGCTACCAATAATGCATTTTCAAGCCTCTATATATCTTAATAGCCCCTGGATGTACTGAATAAGGGGTTGAATGTGTCTCTTTAAAATGTCTTCCCGAATGTTATCAATATTTGGCACACAAAACCGCCCTCTAAATTGTAAAATATCATTCTGAGTCATCTCAAATTCAAGAGACTTCCCTGCACCACCATTTTTTCTTATTTTGACGAGATATTCATCATCTCGTTGGCCCTGTTTGATCCTATCAATCAGCATAGGCTGAAGCATCAGGGCGGCCAACTTTGCCTCTATTACTCATATCTGTAAAATCTCTATATTCATTTTTTGCAACTCATTCAGTTCCAATTTCAGAATTAAAGCCATAGTTATTGTACTTTGTGTAGATTTTTGGCTCAATACATCAGCTACAATATTAGCTTTACCGGGGTGGTAATTGATCACATAATCATAATCTTTTACTAGTTCCATCCATCTCCATTGTCGCATGTTCAACTCTTTCTGCGTGAATAAGTATTTGAGACTCTTGTGATCCGTATAGATCTCGCACTATTCACCATATAGATAGTGCCTCCATATTTTAAGCGCAAATACTACAATAACAAGTTCCAAATTATACGTGGGGTAATTCTTTTCGTACTCTTTAAGTTGTCGGGATGCATACGCAATTACTTTGCCATTTTGCATCAGTACACATCCTAATCCATTCTTCGATGCGTCACTATAAATTACGAATCCTCCAGTACCTGATGGAATTGAGAGAATAGGTGTTGAAGTCAACCTCTTTTTTAGCTCCTAGAAACTTCTCTCACACATATCCATTCATCTAAATGTCATCTCTTTTCTACTTAATTGTGTCAATGAGATAGCAATCTTGGAGAATCCCTCCATGAATCTCCGGTAATATCCAGCTAAACCTATAAAACTGTGCACCTCCGCAGGATTATTAGGTTGCGTCCAGTTTTTGATAGCTTCAACTTTACTTGGATCTACTGATATTCTCACTCCTGATATAACATATCCTAGGAATACCACGTGCGATCTAACAAGAACTCGCATTTCTTGAATTTGGCGTATAACTGCTTCACTTTCAGGACCTCCAGTTCTTGTCTCAAATGTGCGGCATGCTCTTCTTTAGTTTTGGAGTAAACTAGAATGTCATTGATGAACACGATAACGAATTTAATCAGAAACTCCTTAAACACTATGTTCATCATATCCATGAATGTTGCTGGAGCGTTAGTCAATTCGAACGGCATCACAAAAAATTCATAGTGCCCATATCTTGTACTAAATGCTATTTTAGGGATATCCTCTTCCTTTATTTTCAGTTGATGATACCAGAGCGTAAGTCAATCTTCGAAAATATTGTGACACCCTGAAACTAGTCAAATAAATCATTGATTTTGGGTAACGGATACTTATTCTTAATCGTGATCCTGTTCAACTCTCGATAATCGATGCACAGTCTCATGGTGCCATCGTTCTTATGTATAAATAGAATCGGCGCTCCCCAGGGTAAAAAGCTCGATCTGATGAATCCCTTGTTCAACAAGTCTTGCAATTGTATTTTTAATTTTTTCAACTCCAAGAGATTCATTCTGTAGGGAGTTTTAGAAATTGGAGATTTTCCTGATTATATATTGATAACAAACTCTATTTCACGATCTGGTGGCAGTCTCGAGAGATCATCTGGGAATACTTCAATATATTCCCGCACCACTGGTATTTCACTCAGAGTTGGTGGGTGTTATTCCTCAATGCTCATGACACTCACAAAGTACCCTTCGCAACCAGCATCGAGTAATCATTGTGCATTCACTGCTGAAATCACAGGGAATCTAAAATTCTTCATAATGCTGGCAAATGTGAAAGACTTTTTTCCAAAAAGTTGAAATGTCATTGTCTTTTCCTTACAATCGATAATTGCCCCATACTTTGAGAGTCAATCCATGCCTAAACTGACATCGTAATCATTCATATCCAGCACAATCAGATCAGTATGTAATTCTCTATATTCAACAGGTACAACACAAGTTCTCAAAATTTGATTCGTTTGTCTAGCATCTTTAGAGGGGATTGTTATACTATAACTGATTTCTGCTACATCTGGTATTCTACCCAACCTCTTCACGTACTCAGTGGATGCAAATGAATGCGTGGCTCCAGAATCAAATAACACAAGTATTGGAATACTAGAAATATAAAGTTTACCTTTCACCACCAATGGATTTGCCTTTGCATTCGCCCCAGTCATGATAAACACCTTAGCTGGTACATTCCTTTGGCGGGTGTGATTTTGTTTACTTGGGCAAAATTTAGAAATATGTCCCAGTATTTCACATCGAAAGTATGTCTTGGTATTTATAGAGCAGCCTCTAGTATGTCGATTACCATATTTCTAACACATAGCTTTTGGCATCGGTGTTTTTTCTTATTCGACCCGTGGCCTCTTACTTTGACCTTCTTATTGTTGGCCTCGTTTTCCTTGAAATTTAAATTCTAGCTTCTGTATTTGGATCGACCTCTGCATTTGGACTGGCCTTTTATGCCCTACAGTCTATCTCTGTCCCTGCTGTTTTAACTACTGTCGAGCCTTCTATGCACGAGCGATTCTCAATTTAGTCTGTTCTGCCACTAGCGTCATCTTAGCTACTTGTGAAAATATCACCCCTTGAGTACCCGCCATATTCACATCCCGGTATAACTCTGGCCTCAAACCCTTTAGAAATCTCTCTACTTTTAGTGCTTCAGTACTGACCATGTGCGTAGCAAACTTGGACAGCTGTTCAAATTTACGAATATATTCCTCAACAGTTATCGCTCCTCATCGCAATTGTATAAACTCGTTCATATTCATCATGTGAATTGGGGCTGTGAAATATTTATTTTGGAATAACTCACGTCCCAACTAATGGTAGTAATGTCCTCTATGCTACTGATTGTGTCCCACCAATGGCCTGCACTACCACGAAGCATAAAAGTGGCACATATTACACTCTCATCTACTGGCACCCTATTGTATTAGAACATATTTTCCAAGGTCCTCAATCAATCTTCTGCAGCGGTAGGATCAATAGCATCCTCAAATGTTGGGGGACCCAGCCTCCTAAATCGTTTTCCCACCATATATATACTCCACCAGCCGTTAGTTCACCTCTGTTGAATCAGTTGCTGATCTATTTAGATTGTTATTCAATCAACTCTATTAACCGATTAATCATGGTATCTTGATCATTAATCAGGGTAGGTGTTTCATTCCTCTGTGCTATGGCACCACCACTACTCTCACAACAAGTTCTCATTATTTTGCAACACTGTTTTATACAAATTTGACAACATATGACCAATATAATTCATGAAATATGTAATGCAATATATGTTAATGTAAATTTATTGGCGTAGCTGCGCTCCACAAGTTCTAAGTTTGAATACATGGACAATTTACAAGATTTCAAACTGGGCTTTGATACCACTCTGTAACACCCACTACTCAATAACTATAAATAAAGTATAATTTGACATGATAGAACCCGTGTGCATGAATGAAATATTTTTTTTGTGTATAACACTTTAATAAAGGATAAATCACTTTTTACACGCACAATCCTGTTTAAAATACTTTGTCACATATGTCATATATATAGCAGGAGCAATATTTATATAAAAGCACAACACCAACAATGACCACAATATTAACATACTTTTTTTTTACAATAAAGTTTTAAAAGTGAAATATAGTATCAGTCTCAAAATATAATGCAACAAACTCAAAATATAACAAGCCAACAAAATAGTCCAACATGTTGTCATTTATCTACACACTCCCTTAGATACATGTAGGAGCTCCAACAACTGCCTAGCCAGCAAAAGATGCTTCAAGCATCGTTGTACTCACGTACAATGCATAAACTATATGAGCTAACACTCAGCAAGTAAAGATTATGCATGTTAAAGAATAATTCAAAATATCAAGTCATGCATCTCAAAATGTTATGCCCACAATGCAATTCCATGCATCAAAACATTTATCTCAAAATTATTTTTTTCTTGGGTCCCTGACCAATGCTACTATCTCATGCACTGAAAAAGAGCTCTGCACACCGCCATAATCCAATGGCCAATAATGATATAAGCATGCAAATCCACGCATTCTCACACGCATGCAAATTCATGCACGCGAACCTGCAAATCTATGCATACAACCATGTAAATCCATGCATGCTTCGGTGCACTAGTAGTGGTCAGCAAAATATTTTTCTTACTCAGAATTATGTCATGCAATGCAAGATTTATCACAATACTCATATATGATGTATGCACATGCCAATGCCCATATATGTATGCTCAATAGATATGAATGACAATAATGTTTGCACTCTGCTATACATATATGATCTATGATATTACATATAAATCACACATTTACTAGTCTATTATTGTAGTTATAAATGAATCTTTACTCACCTTTCACTTGGTTGGTGGCTTAGTCTAGATTTGTTTAGTATTTCTCTCTAACCTTAGATGTAAAATAACCTGTAATATTAACCAACATCAAACACCATTGAAAGCACAAAATCTCATACTAAGACCTTAAACACAAAGCTATCTAGGTAACAATTAAGCTTTCACAAACTAAAACCCAATATAGTTCATCAAATACCCTAATTTATCATCTTAAATACATGTAAATATCATGTAATTGAAGTGTTATCACTCTAATAGCATGTACCTAATTGTTAGAACTCAATAGCAACATGTTTAGGTTGAAACATACTAAGTTATCAAATGGGAAATATTTTCACCTTTTAATTTTCTTGCTGCCACATTAGGTTTCATAGACATTTTGATATTTTTAGGAATATTTATTCACTCTAAAAATTTTACCATACTTAGATAACATATAGAACAATATAACTGTTCCATAAAGTTTCCAACACACATGGGTCTATATCCTCTAATTCAGTCCCATTCACAGTACACCAGAACAGATATTCTTACTTTGGCAGTTTTGAGTGTTTCTTCAATATTATGCCCAATTTCAATATCTAACTGATAAAAATTTATTCCAATACTCTTAACCCATATATAAATATATATATGATGATAATTACAGGTTTTATTCAATATACCATATACTTTTAAAGCCTAAAATAAAAGAATACAACAAGGTGACAATTTCTAGCACAAGTGTTTTATATCAAGTACTTGCAATCAAAAACCCTTTTTCTGTGCACTAACACATATCTAATAACATAATAACACATTTATAAATAATATTCAAAGCTTAATATGCCAATAAACCTCAAAATAAATTTGAAATTTATGCCAAACCCATAGGTTAAGCTCACCTTACACAGTTTTCTACATGAACTTGGTTATTTCTCGTTCCCTTTGCTTGTTTTGCATCCTTTTTTGGTTGGAATTACTTAGGACCTATTTAGAGAGCTTTTTCTATGTATTTAGAATCTGAAATGGTGCAGAATAAGGTTCAAGTCATGGCTGTTAGTTTAAGAGTGAAGAATAGGTTGATGTGCTAGCTTGATAAGTTCTAAGTATGAGGTGGCATAAGCTTGAGATGGCATATAATGGCATAATCTGATTTTCTCCCTTATCTTGCAGCCCTAATCTTGTATGTCTCATATATTCTTATTTGATTGAAACCTATCTTAGTCACCATTCATTCCCGTAGATAATTCCTATATCCGTTCATTAGGTTTTTCATCCGAAAAATCATTGGTTCTTACCCAATTGATAAGTTTGTGCATCGATAGTGTTACAAACCTATAAATCTAGTTATATAACATTTAAATTATAGTATTGTATGTCTAGTTGTCCCAAGTGTATGATTTAAATATACATATAATATTAAAATTCATGATTGAACCGACTCACTTTCTATAAATTTTTCGGTGACACATCTCGAACTCCTAAGGTTACCACATGTAACCTAGTACTATTTACTATATTGATACCTAAATTTCTTCTTATTTCAATACAAAATCAACGACTTAGGTTAGGAAATTCAATAATTAATACTATGCGAGAGCTTCAGAATTAAGTTTAATATTCAAAAATATCGTATAAAAGAAATAAATATACAAAGTCAATATAAATGCAAGTAGCATATAAAATTAGCACATAATGGATGAATCATATTTGGCCAGGTGAGTAGTAAGAGGTTCGGGTATCACACATACCCATCATTGAGGAGCTACTAGATGAATTACAGAGAGCCAAGGTGTTTTCCAAGTTAGATTTAAGGTCGGTATACTACCAAATCAAGATGAAGGAGGAACATATCTTTAAAACAACCTTTAGAACACATCATGGCTATTTTGAGTTTATTGTGATGCCTTTTGAATTGACAAATGCCCCCTCAATGTTTCAGAGCCTGATGAATAAAATATTCCAACCATATTTGAGGAAGTTCATTCTAGTGTTTTTTGATGATATCCTTATTTATAGCCATAACTGGACCATTCATTTGAATCACTTAAGGAAGACATTTGAAGCCGTAAAGACAAACCAACTCTATATCAAGAAGACTAAGTGTCAGTTTGGCAGCAGACAAATAGAGTATTTGGGGCATGTTATCACAAGTAAGGGAGTAGCAACAGATCATAAAAAGATCCAGGCAATGAAAGACTGGCCGACACTAAAGATCATAAAGGAATTAAGGGGTTTTCTGGGGTTAACTGGATATTACAAGAGGTTTATAAAAAAATATGGAAAGATAGCCCAACCTTTAACTACTCTGCTGAAAAAGAATAATTTTAGTTGGAGATCAAATACAGACGTAGCATTCACTCAATTAAAAGAAGCCATGACCAGTGCACTAGTGCTAGCTTTTCCAGATTTCACTCAGGAGTTTATTATGGGGACTAATGCTTCAAGATATGGAATTGGGGCTATCTTGCTGCAAAAAGAGAGACCCATTGCACTTATGAGTAAGGCCCTTACTTCCAAACACTTAGCATTGTTAGTGTATGAGAAGGAAATGCTATCAATATTCACTGTAATTCAAAAGTGGAGGCCCTATCTGTTTGGAAGTCACTTTGTTATCAAGATTGACCACCAAAGCTTGAAGTTTCTTTATGATCAAAGGATATACTCCCACCCAGCAAAAATGGCTAGCTAAGTTGATGGGATATAATTACACAATTGCTTACAAGAAGGGATAAGAGAATATTGTAGTTTATGCCTTATCCAGGGTTGATCATGGTGTGGACGGCTGGATTGATCATAGTAGGGACAACACAAAAGCTCAATTGAATAACATTTGCTCTATCAATACAAATCTTAAGGAACTAATCCAAAAGAGTTACCTCACTGATCCCAAACTCCAGAAGATTATTCAATACTAACCCAAAATCTAGACCAAAAATCTCATTATAAATGGCTCCATGGCACATTGACAAGGGAAAACAAGCTAATTGTCGAAAATGATGCAGCTTTAAGGACAAAACTATTGCAGTTCTATCATAGCAGTCCTATATGAGGTTATTCTGGAATCTACCCTACATTGCAAAGGTTGAGGTAGACACTCTATTGGAAAGGTATGAAGCATGATGTCCACAAGTTTATCAAGGAGTACCATATATGTCAGCAAAACAAGGAAGAAAATGTACTCAGCCTTGGCTTATTACAACCACTACCAATTCCAGAAAGGGTGTGGGAAAATATCTCCATTGATTTCATTAAGGGGCTTCCGATATCAGGGAGGCAAGGATTCCATTTTTGTTGTGGTAGATAGACTCAACAAGGCTGCTCATTTCATAGCCCTTAAACATCCTTTTACAACAATCATTATGGCACAAGTTTTTCTAGATAACATTTTTAAGCTTCGTGGGATGAACAAGACTATAGTGAGTGACAGAGACACCAATTTTCTCAGTAGGTTTTGGCAAGAACTTTTCAAACTCCAGAATATGCAGCTACATCCCTCTACTGTTTATCACCCCCAAATAGATGTGTAAACTGAGGTAGTTAATAGATGCATTGAGTGTTACTTAAGATGCATGGTAGGAGAGAGGCCTAAAGAATGGTTGCAATGGCTTTCACTAGCAGAATGGTGGTACAATTACCCTACCATTCATCCAAAAAAACCACACCCTATGAAGTGGTTTATAATTAGCTTCCACCCCATCCTTTTCCTTACAATCCCGGGAATTCAAAGTTGGATGTTGTTGATAGAAGTATGTAGCATAGAGAAACAACCATACAACTACTCAAGGAACACTTACATAAGGCCCAAAACAGAATGAAGATGCAGGTTGATAAGAAAAGAAGCGGGAGAGTTTCGAAAATTGGTGATTGGGTATATATCAAGTTGCAGCCTTATAACCATCTTTTCTTGAAGTCCCATTCATGCCATAAGCTTGGCCCCAGATACTTTAGGCCCTTTAAGGTTATGCAAAAGGTGGGGAAAGTAGCCTACAAGCTGGAATTACCTGAGGATGCCAAAACTCACCCTTTCTTTCATGTCTCACAGCTAAAAAAGAAACATGGACTCACACACTGTCACCCTCACTTACCTATACATCTCACTACACACGAGCACATTGTACTGGAGCCATAATCTATCTTAGAATGTAGGTTAATCAAGAAAGGCAACAGACCCATTACTAGAGTTTTGGTGAAATAGTTCAATGCTCATGTTGAAGATAGCTCGTGGGAAGATTGTATGAGCTCCAACAAAAGTTTCCTCACTTTAGTCCTTGAGGACAAAGACTATTTTGGAGAGGTGGGTAATTGTTACAGACCAAAATTGGAAGGAGATATCACACTCAATTAGCCAGCAACAAGACATAAAGAAACCATGCAAGATAAAGGTATTATAAAGAAAAGAAAAACATGTGTAAAGTTAACAATAACTATCAAGCAGTAGTGATAACTTTAGTTACTAGAGCAACAAAAGTGCTAAGCCAAGAATGCGAGTTTACAAGTGAAACAACAACTTTGAATCAGAGGACAAAGAAAACATACAATGAGGAATATCAACTTTTCTTTTATTTGAGTATGAATCACTACTAGACGGTTAGGTTGAATAGAAATTAGTTACATGCTATTTTTTGTATAAATACATTAGGTAGCTCATCGAATGGGTTATTCATGAACTCTTTTGCAGCTGTGTTTCTATTTGATCTTGAGATTGAAAGTGTACTATGTATGAGATTTTCTCGGAATTAATTCCATCCTTTAGTTCCCAAAAACTTTATCTACATTTCTCCTATTTTTATCTGTAACATAAAATGTGTTTTCCTTCAAACCCGATTACAGTAGTGAGTGGCGGTGAGAGGCAACGGAATGACTGAGCAGCGAGTGAGCAATGATGAAATTGGTTGAGCGATAAGCCAGCAACGAACCTGGAGTTGTTTGCTTCTTCTCTAAACCATATGTATTATTTTCCAATAGCAAAAGCACAGTAAATTTTTTTTAACCATGGTAAGCCCAACTTGGTTTCCACTTTTTAAAAATTAAAAAAAATAAAAACTAACACACGCTACGTGTCAGTCAATGAGTGGAGTTAGGTGCCACCCACTTGGGTGGCGTCGATCCAACCGGGTCTTATAAATGCTACACCTGATGTACATATATTTGGTATATATCTATTATACAAGTGTTATATTTTTTACAAAATGGGACACTTGACCTTCATCTATACACCAAGTGTATCATACACCTGGTGTACATACACTTAGGGTATTATAGATGCTACATGTAATGTACATACATTTGGTATAGATCCATCATCCAAATGTTCTATTGTTTATAAAATGGGATACTTGACCTTCATCCATATACCAAGTGTACCATACACATGGTGTAGTATGGATATTTTCTACATTTGGTATATATTCATTATACAAGTATCCAATTCTTTATAAAATGTGACACTTAGTCTTTTTTTTATACACCAACTATACCATACATTTGGTGTAACATGAATATTACTCATAGCTCACAGTAATATCATGTGCCAACGAGTCTCTAACTGCGTACGTGGCGCCACACATTCACCATGTCAATTTAAAAAAAAATAATTACTTTTTTTCTCAAAAAAATAATCCCATACTTTTATCCTCCATTAAGGTCTAATAACGAATTTTCATTTGAACCTTGTTAAATGACTTTATAAAATAATTAAATTTAGCTCCAAATGAGTAATATTGAATATTATCACATGCTAATATTTGATTACCGTTTAGTAATAATTAATTTTATAAAATAAATATTATTACACTCTAGAACTAATTAAATTATTAGATACCATTCTTTAAAATATTTACAATAGAGCCCTCTATGAGATATCCATAAAAAAAAATAAAATTTAACCACTATCATTCTAATCTTTACATCTTATCCCTAAAAATTCTGGCTTGCCTTTGCCAAATATACCATATGAAATCACATTTTTATAATTTCAGTGACACTTCACCTAAAATATTTATATTGAAGATTTAAAAAATTTGAACATTTCAAATCAATGTAGAGGATATCTTTTATTTTTAAAAAGATTATAGATTGTATGTTAAATATCCTTTTGAATCACATTTCATGCAACCACGTAATATACAAAATATTTTTGCTACGAAGAATTTCATTTCTAAGTAAATCAAAATGATATACGAACGTGCACAAAGTCACAATATTATTAGGATATAGAGTCATTGCTTATCATTTTAAAAAGTAGTTTAAAACGAATAATTCAATTAAAAAATCAAAATGATATAGTAAGTGAATAAAGTTGCAATATTCTTAGGATATAGAGTCATTGCTTATCATTTTAGAAAGTAGTTTAAAACGAGTAACTCAAGTGGTCCACTTCAATGCTCCTATCTTATTGGTCAACACCACTATGTTGTATTTGGAATATATATTCTCGTGGTCAAAAACATTATTATATATAGCACGTTATAGTTTTAAAAGATAAAAAATTATTCTTATGACCGACTATGAACTTAGTTATAATAATAAATAATTTGCGTAATTTAAGTTTTTTATGGAATAAAACTTTACTCATGTTATATCACACGACGTAATATGTTTATCTGACGGTACATTATGAAAATACATATAATTTTTCATTACTGATAATTTATGATAAAAACAAATTTATGCATAAAATATGCCAACCTACTTAGCAATTATGTAATAATATATTATCAAAGATGTCAAATTCCCCACATATGATGCTACTTAAGTAGCAATATATAAAGTGAACAAAGTGCAATTTATTATAGACACTTAATAGGTGGACCTTAGCATACTGTTAAAGTATCATGTATGTGTGTCGTTCAAGCACCATGTGAGTATGCTTGTTTAGATGTCAAGTGATATCAATGTGGATATGCTAAAATTGTGACAAGTGTCATGATATTTACTATAAATAGTTGATAATTGTGTAGAAATTTTGTAAGAAAAAAATATATAAAAAATGTATAATTATATCCGATAATTCGATAATGTAATGATATATTAGTGTATTTTTTTTTATCCTTTCTCACACTCACGTTGTATTAAATAGAGGTTATTTATAACACAATTTAAATATTACTTTACTTTTTTCTTTTTTCTTTAAACAATAGTATGTTTTTTTATATATTGTTCTTTTCAAGCAGTTCATATTTCTTTTCTTTTTTTTTTTTAATTCTTTCATAATATATGAATATCTCTGCTTTGAATGGAGCGGCTACCCATGTATTATTATGCACAAATCTACCATTTGAATTTCAATATACTGAGTTCAATATATATAAAAAAAAAATCAAAAGTTTCGCAATCAAATTTAAATCCAATGACATGAATTGAGGCCATATGAGCCTATGAGAATTTGGTTTTATATCTCGATAAATGCGTTTGTTTGATTTATATAAGTATTTATAATAACACAATAATATTATAAATATCAAAAGCCACAACAGAAATATGCGGCGTTTAGATTAAAAAAAAACATTACTGTAACATTTTAAATATGTTTTTTTAAAATATTATTATTTATATAAAATTAAATTAAATATTTGACGACATATTTAAATTAAGTATATTGTGCGAGTGTCAAATATGGGACAGAAGTACAACATGGAATTATGTTTATGTGGACGTAAGTTTGTTTAACAAAAAAATACTCGAATTTCATACAGATGTAAGAAAGGACTAATTCAGGTGGATAATTTCCCAAGCTTTTTGACAAAAATAACCCCCCGCCCCCCTCTTCCCCACCAATTTCAAAGGCAGAAATTTATTTATCATTGCTGCCTGTTACAACT
The DNA here is from genome assembly GCA_019321725.1 of Paulownia fortunei. Classification (NCBI taxonomy): domain Eukaryota; kingdom Viridiplantae; phylum Streptophyta; class Magnoliopsida; order Lamiales; family Paulowniaceae; genus Paulownia; species Paulownia fortunei. The sequence goes on from CM033114.1 coordinate 18,559,887, forward strand.
TAAACCCTAAACCCTTATTCCTTTCTCTATTGCACGTGAATAATGTCGGCCTCGGCGGGCATGTACGACGTCGCTCTGAAGCCGAAGTTGCTCCGCTCGCTGCTGAGAGAGTATGTTCCCGACGAGAGGCACCCGTTCAGTAACCCCTCCGAGCTGTCGTACGTTGTTTCCACCGTCAAGACTCATAAATTGCTGACCGAGTGGACCCCACAGCCCGTCGAACAAGATTTGGTGGACGCCTGGAAATCGGCAGTCGATTCGTGGGTCCATCGCTTGCTCACTCTTGCATCGAGCAATTTGGTAAAAAGAATTACATTTGTATTTATTTATTTCATCAGTTGTGTAAACGTATTTGGATTAGAAACTTGCAGGATCGGGTATACAGGTTTTATAGGATAAATTTTAATGGTATTTATGTAATTAATTTGCATTTTCTGTTATCTGGCAATCAAACAATTGCATGTTTTAATTATTTTTCTGACATTTTTATTTTCGAAAATGTCAAAAAATAAAATAAAAAAAGAGTGAAACTTTTTTATGATGGTTGTATGGCTTATTGGATTTTAATATTTTCTGGGTGTCGATGTACTTATTATTAATATGATGTTGGTTTATCTTGTGAGCATGTTCCTTTTTTATTGGTATCTCTGGACATGTTAGCTATCACGGGTGAGAATGGATTCTGACTTTGAAAATAAGGGATATTTGGTTAGTATGTATTCTTGCGAAGCAAATACATAAGGATAATAGGTGCTAATATGTTAATTTGTTCATGAATGTGCTTTAGCCAGATAAGTGTTGGGCTGGAATATGTTTGCTTGGATTGACCTGTCAAGAATGCAGTTCGGAGCGCTTTTTAACTTCATATGCGGTCTGGTTAGATAAGCTTCTCTCACATGTTCAGGTATGATTTCTGATGTAAATAACATTTAGGAGAAACACAACCCCAACCCCCACGCCCGGGATGATTCTATTGTACAATTGCATTGTTATGTTCTCATTTTCAAGGTTTAAAGTTTATGACTGTGTATTCACTTTTAATTGCAAAATTCCCAGCATCTTGCAAGCAAGCGAATGTACTTAGATTAATTAATATGTTGGTTTAATCATCTTCTGATTTGAATTTTTGAAGAGCTTTTTTTGAAACTTCCCAGGGTTCTAATTAGTATTTAAAATTTTGTGATTGTAATGAATACCTGTTCTTTAAAGAATTGAAGTCCCTTCGCACTACAATTTTTGGGTGGAGGGAACTTACTTGAATGATGTAAGCTTACAATATTTCACTGTAAAAGTACTAGTTGTATAAAACATGTATTTGTTTTCTTCACATTGTTTCTTTGGTCTTTGTTATCAGCCTCCAGTAGTTTCTCATTTTGTGAAGGCAGCTTCTTGTGCCTCGCTGTCAGATATGTTTACAAGGTTTGCATGTTTGGACTTTAGTATTACAATATGTAGATTCATTATCAATGTGTCTTCTCATTAGTGGTTAAAAAGATGTAGAAGTCTATCCTTGTTTGCACAATATTTTTACTGTTTGGTAAGGCAAATCTGAGCCTATGAGCAACTACTTTGTGAAGAAAAGCTATTTATGTTATCTGCATGAAGATGCGTAAAAAACACAAGCACTCTACCTCTGCCCAACTCTTGCATGTGTGAGAACCTGTTCAACGACAACTATATCTGATGTTCCTGGAATCGATATATATATATATATATATATATATTCTCACAAGTGCTATGCTCTATATTATGGGTTAGTGCTGGAAAACTGAACATTGGCTAAGATAAAGTTACATAGCATGAAGCTTACTCTAGTTTGTAAAAACAAGAGAATGAATAATTTAGTAGGGAATAAGGGCATTATCTGTTAAGTAGTGCAACAGGTAGTACTTTGGGGGCTGGGCTTCTTCAGGATGCAATTTTTATGCACCCTAAAGAACTTATGCAGTGGAGTATCTTTTCTCAAGAGAACTGGCTGCATAATCAAAAGAAGCTAGAAAGTTAAACGATATATGAGTAGTGGTTAACATAAATTATATTAAATATATTTGGAAGAATGAATGAAATTACCCCCTTCACAGGGTTTCAAGAGTTTTTTATGAGGGGAAGCAAAAGGTAAAAATATGGGGCATTGTTGCCCTATGGATTTTTGGCAACATAGGTAGGAAAAGACTTGCTCTAATTTTTTGAATAAAGGAGGTCTTTTGAGACCAGAGGATATGGTCAGAGCTGAATAGATATTCTCAAAATGCTCTAATTTTTTGAACAAAGAAAATTTTCGTACATGTCATGTAAAAGGTTCCGCAAAATGCAATTGTATCAGTAGATAGACAATGTGGAAAAAATTGCACCTCCTTAGTGCACGTTTCGTGAAAATTACACTTCTCAGGAAAATAGGAGTTGGGGAAATAGAAAATAAGCTATGTAGAAGGATCTTGATTCTAATTCATGAGCTTGGGTCTTGCAAAAGTACGAAGATTAGTTGACATTTATCAAACCTTAGAAATTCTGAAAAATAGTGAACTATTTAGCATGTCTAATAGAAATTAGATGGGACACTGTTTGCTTCAATTTAGTGGCATGTCAATTGAGAAAGTTTTATATTGTTACACCATTGATATTTCACAATTTCTTCTGATTTTATACCAAGATATAAAAGCGCACTTATTACTGTGGAACTTGTTTCCTTATTTATTGATAGTTTGGTCTTTTTAATTTTTCTAATGTGAATTAGGTTGAGTGGATTCTCAAATGCAAAAAAGGATGGGACTTCACAGTCTACGAAAGTTATTCAGCCAGCACTGAAGTTGTTAAATGAGGATAGCTCTGCTGTTGTATTGGTTGGTGTAGCACAGTATTATCATACATTATTATATTAAAGTGTTTCATTACTTGAATTAAATTCTGTGTCGAGGTACTGCATTAAGTTGTCACAGATTGGGGCTCATGTGCTTGTACCTATTGCATATACCCTACAACCAACCCAGGATCTCATTTTCTTATGAACAATGAGATATTTCAACCATATTAAAGAAAATTTTATTATTTATAGGGGGAGCAACATTTAATGTTTAATAAATTTATATGTGAATTATATTGTGAATTTAAGATTTTATGTAGTTAAAATTTAAGATTATATGGACTTGAGGGGGGCGGCTGCCCCTGCTCTGTCCCTGCCACGACCAAAAAATATACCTATTGTATATAGCCGTAGTTTGAATTAGAAATGTTTTCAGTAGTGATGCTCTACTTACGAGCTAAAAGATAGTGAATTTTTAATACATTTTTGTGTCGAACTTATATTGTTAAAGTATAAGATCCAAGATTTTGGTTTCAAATCCTGCAGTAAGGAACTGTAATCTGAATTGTTTAAAGTGCATTTTGAATGTATGTTATGTGTAATAACTATTCCAGTGGCCGTTGGGCTCAGCTATCTATTACCAGAGTAATTATTTAATTAGTAAGTAAATAAACCCCCTCCGGTTTCACCCTGGGCTTGGGAAAATAGAATGCATGGAAAAAGACTAAAGGATATTAGATAGTCCACTGTTTTCTGGTTTATCTTTCTCTAATCTTATATTCTCATGATATACACTTTTGACAAATACTTTTCGCGGTTCGTTAAGTTATTCTTATGTTGATGTTAACTTCCATCAAAGCTGTTTGAAAAAAGTTTCATGTGTGAGAGTTTATTTATTCTCCTTTTTCTGGGGTGATTGACATGCAGGAAGAAGCTACGTGTCTGTTATGCACCATGATAAATTTCTTTCCGATATCAGTCCACCGATATTATGATAGTGTAAGTGATTAATCCTATCATGAATCTGTTAACTTTAAATTTTGATCTGTCTGTTAAATGTGAAATTTTCTGCCTTTGATTAAAGTTAATTTGTTAGTTTTTATATCCATGAATGAATACTATGCAAGCACTGAAACACATTTATCATTGGCAGGTTGAAGCTGCTTTTGTTTCAAAGATCATGTCTGGAAAATGCTGTGCCAGTGTGTTGAAGGTGAGAGTTCTCGACTTTTTGATATGGCATTAAGTTGGAATGCAGTCACCAAACCAGTGGTGCTCATTTGGTTTTATTTTACAGAAGCTGGGTTATGGCTTGTCATTGCTTCCAAAATCAAGAGGGGATGAGGATAGCTGGTCTTTAATGATGGATAAGATCTTGCTATATGTAAACAGTCAGTTGAATGATGCCTTCCAGGGTCTAGAAGAAGGTACTAGAGGAGTTTCCCTATGCAATTGCTGATATTGGTGGGAACGATATAACTTAAGTCATTTTCTTGCAGAGGCAAGAAGTACTCAAACCATGAGGGCATTGCTTCCCTCTGGCAAAGAACCCCCACCACCCCTAAGTGGCTTGGCAGTGTCTGAGAGAACCTCAGATCTTTCAACAAGGAGGCCTGAGCGACTGCTGGGGTCTAGAATTTCTACTCTTATGCAATGCTGTTGTGACATGCTTACAAGTTCTTACCCTGTTATGGTATCCTCTTATTTTTGAACTTGTTTTTGAATTCAAGATCATGTGGGTTCATCTTTTATGGTTGATAACATAGAGGATGATTATCTGCAAAGCAGAAGTGGATGCATAGTAAATAATGTCTAAATGGCAGGTTCCTGTTCCTGTTTGTGGTTTAATAGCCCTTGCTGGGAGAGTGCTGATGGTTGATGGCTCCTTGTCTTTATCCTCTTACTCTTTCATGACCACCCTGAAACAAGAACTTATTTGTTCAGAAATTCCACTTCTGCAATTGCATAGTCTGGAAATTCTCACAGCTGTTGTCAAGGAGTTGAGCAGGTGAATGTCGATTGTTGATTGTATTATAATCTATAGCTGTCAACTTAGGTTTTGGATTCTCAATTAAAAACCCCGTTAATGAACCATAACTTGTGAATCAAAAAATGAATTGCTACTTCGTGTGATATCCAGGAAAGTCTCCACAAGTAGCAGTTTTGTATTAACAGAGCAATAAGTTTTGTATTAACAGAGCAATACTTATCAAAAAATAAATCATGCCTGGCAAAAATAATAATACTAATGATGTTGGTAAGATGTGGTTGTGTGGCCCAAAGATAATAATACACTTTTCTCTATGGTAACGGGCTTAGGTCTAAGTCCACAACGTATTTGACAATAGTGTCAACAAGTCTATCAACAAAGACAAATGCCACTTTGTATGACATGGATTATAGTTACAAGGAGAAAATTAAATCACCTAGAAACAATAAAAGTTGAAAAACATTTATGGTCCTAGTCTAAATGAATGAAGTAATATAATATATTCAGTCAAAATCCTTAAACTTCACCCACTTTTGAATACTATCTCTGTACGGAAGAACAGAGGATTTAAGGTTTAGTGTGGTGATTTTGTTGGTGTAGTGTAGTGCCTGCATATGTCAGTTTAGTGCTTTTTGTTGCCCTTCTTTCTCCTAGAGTGTGAACAATCTCTGTTAAAATTCTTCCAATTACTTCAATTTTGATCTTCATCTCTTCAAGTGGTGTAGATGTTCAAACTAACCAATTTTATTTTTCTTGCAGCCAATTATTACCACATGCTGCGGGTATTGTACAGCTACTGAAAGAATACTTGAGGAGATGCAAATTTCCGGATCTGAAGATAAAAGCATACTCGATTGTGAAAGTCATACTGATGTCAATGGGCATTGGTATCAATCAAATGCGTTTCAAAATTCATCAAATGCTTATGTTCCTAAATAGTTGCCTCCTCTTATGCATTTCATGTTTTAATTGCGGTTTTCTGACTTTATTGCGTCATGCTTAAGTTACATGTATACTTAATGCGTGCTTGTGTACATTTTATGTTGCGAAAAGAATACAAAATGACTGTGAGAACTGCCAACCTTGGCGCCTGAAGCCCCTTTTTTGTGTAAAATTGGAAAAAAATATTCACATTATGGTATAATTGTTTATACTTGTTGAGCCCTAATGGATAGTGTAGCACCTCGTCCTGTTCATATAACTTTTCATTTTTTATTTTTCTCTGGGGGTATCTTCTTGATCCTTTTACAGGTGTACGAACAGAGTGATATCATATGTTTTCTGGCATCACTTGCATGAAAATCATTATTGTAGACTAATACATTAAATGACTAAATACTAAAGAACGAAAAATACCTTGATAAGTAGTGCAAGCGTTAAGCTAGTTTTATGCATTCAGCATCAAGTCTAGGACAATGATATTCGAAGTGCAGCACATGGCCTTACCAAAGACTAATGTGTTTTACTTTGGCACTCTCCCTCAATATGCTTGTACATTCTTCAAACTTACATGATTTACTTCTGTTTGGCACACTACATGAGTTTATGTTTGATTTATAGAAATATCTCCTTGAAAAATGGATTCTAGTGTATGTGTTTTATGTTGAAGCTGATGCATCAAGTTTTCAATTCCATATACAACTTCACGGTTGTTCATACACATTGTATTACAATCTGCGAAAACCTTCTCTTATTCTTATTATTGGTGCTAGAAATGCATGATCATCAAGGTTCTCCTGCTTTATTATTTACTTTTCTATGGATGGCATGTATAATGAGCTAGTACTGCTTACATTAACTGGGATCTTTGTTGTGATTTCATAAGCACTTTTGTTAACTCCTCATTTTTGGTCTTTGGGCAGGGATTGCAATTCATATTAGTCAGGATATTGTCAGCAATGTATTTATTGATTTAGATTTCCTTGGTAGTGAGAAGGATGGCAAAAGTTCAGGTACACACACAAAGGTCCACCCAGAATTGTTGAGCAAGTCTCGTCAGAGGAAAAGGAAGCATTCAATTATGGCAAGATCCTTTAAGGAGCAGCCTGCTCAGGATGGTTTGGAAGTGGAAACTCTGCACAATTTGACTCCAATATCTGTGAAGATAGCCGCATTGGAGGCATTAGAAGCTCTTCTAACTTTGGTATGTTTTCTGAGCAATCTCTAATGTATTTTATCGTCCTGCATCTGTTGATTTAAGGGTATGTGATCTTTTTTATCCATTGATTTCTTTCATTGACAGAATCGTACTTCTTCATACAAAACATTTACATAATCTAATTACTTTCACTATTCCAATAACATGGTTATGGACAAGCAATAGCGCTGCAGATGTCATTCTCTGTGTTAGGACATTGAATAAAGCTTCCAATGTACTGTTACATAATCTGATTACTTTCACTATTCCAATAATATGGTTATGGACAAGCAATAGGGCTGCACATGTGACTCTCTGTGTTAGGACATCTAATAAAGCTTCCAATTTACTGCTGAGTCAGAAGCTCTTAACTTGTCTGAAACAGCTGCCATGTTGTTATTGTGATGTAAAACACACTTAGACGTCGATGCCCTGGGAAAGGAGTTGATTTCTTTCCGCTTTTTCTGTAGTTGTGTTGTCTTTTTTCCTATTCTTTGAGCACTCATGGTTCTTGCTTCTTTCTCCCCTTTGGAGTTTGGAGAGAGAGGGGCCTTGTGTTTGTGGTGAATGCCGTGGATTTTTCATTCCCGTGGTTGGATGTCAGTATTATTTTAAGTTTTCGCTTGAGCGCTGCGGAAACATTCAATAAATGAGATAATATATTTTTCAGTAACCTTATCTGAGAAGGTTTAATAAAAGAATTCAAAAGGGTTTCAGCTGATCCACAAGCTCATTCCATACCAGTGTGTTGTCAATTAATTTTTCATGCATCATTTTAGCTAAAGCACATATTTTAGATACGCTATTGGTATGACCCCCCTTGAATTTTATTCGCGGGCGTGGATGTGTGCTTTTCACGTATGGCATAAGGTTTCAGCATCACCAAGGAATAAATCGGTCTCCAATATCCATTTGGAATAGGCAATAGAACATTATTTTCCTACTTCTGTTTTCAGGTTGTAGAACCTATTTCAGTTGGTGCAAAAATATCTGTTTCACGCACAAAATCAGGATTGGAAACATAACCCTTGTAACAGTTTTACATACCAGAAAATAATTGCTCCGATTATTAAGCAGGAACAGGCAGACAGTCCCTGCAGATTTCTGCAATTGGCTATGAACTCCTTCCTTCAGCATCACCCAAGTCGAGTTAGTTGTCCGAATGTAAAATAAGAATGACTGAGTGGAAGACGATAAAGTTTTTAAGGTAAATTGAAGAACTCGTCTTGAAGCCTTAAGAAATAATAATAATTCTTCTTCACATATAATGAAAAAAATCTACAATAAGTATTCGTAAGTAGATTTCCTTAGCCTAAATGGAGTAACTCTTCTAACTTGATCCTAAAATGAAAAGGACTCTCATAACTTAATTCTAGACCAAACATAACTCTTAAACTAAACTTAATAGGACTATAATTCAATGATAATACAAAAGTACCAAAAATTCGTCCAAAGAATAAATAAAAATAGAAAAGTGACTAAAAGACTAATTTTGGCTCAGAATTCTTTTAACATCCCAGATAATTACAAATCACCAGCTTCTGGTCCTATATGATGATGATAACAATAACGATGAATGAGTGCTTCCTTAAAATGTTTGTTTACGTTCTAATAGATGAGATATCCCTGGTAATAGACTTTTGAGTGTTTTCATGAGGTTTTCCAACATCAGGATGTCATTCTTTCTCAAGTTAACACTACAGTCATGTTTAAGTTTACCATCCATAATGATACGGCATCTCACTATTGGATAATTGATATTTTTGGATAATGCCTTAAAGTTTAATTATGTAATTCTAATGGAACTGAACTATCCGATAGCTAAAATAAGCTATAGGTATGACATTTTTATGATGGTGGTTACACTTTCTCATCTTTTTTAATGTTACATTCTTTGACTTAGACAAAATGAAACTTGTTAACAGGGTGGTTCTATGAGATCTGAAAGCTGGCGAGGAGATGTTGATCATCTACTTATTACCCTGGCTACAAATGCTTGTAAAGGGGGATGGTCCAAGGAGGAAAGGAAGATTTTTCTTTCTGGTGATCCTACGCCTATCTGGGCAGACTTTCAACTAGCTGCCTTACGTGCACTTTTGGCATCTCTTCTTTCGCCAGGCCGAGGACGCCCGTCGCATCTAGCCCTGGGTCTTGAACTTTTCCGTGGAGGTGATCTATTATATTATGTTGTATCATCATTCCTTTTTTCCTTGAAACTTACAAATAACAATTGCATCAGATAATACAGAGATAAATCTCTTTAGTTTTGGTGATAATGGCTTATCAGTGAGCCACCCACCCTTCAAAATAACTCAACTGTTTTGGGTCATGCTCCAAATATCATGGCTTGTCTGAGAAACTGCATTTTTTGTGGGCATTTTTTCTGAGTTTTCGTTTCAAATTGACAAAATTGTCATTAAATATTTCTGCTGCAGAAAGTCCTGTTACTCTGCAACATACAGATGAATACCATTCTATTGTGCTTGCTTCACTCCACTGAAAATGTTTACGTACTTTGTAGGCATGCAAGAGACTGGCACAAAGCTTGGTGAATATTGTGGACATGCACTTCTGGCCTTAGAAGTGCTCATACACCCAAGGGCCCTTCCATTGTTAGATCTGCATTCCAGCGCCGATGAATATAAAGTTCTAAGCCACAAGTCGCGTGATACTGTATATCCCAGTGGAGACAGACAAATTTCCATATATCATGCTGGGACACTGAGAAAAGGCCCTGGTGAGCCTGAATCAGAAGACGATGACCTAAATGAAAATTGGCTTGGAAATGACGATGAATTGGAGATTCAAGTCACTGAGAGGCAACAAAATGAACATTGTACTGAAAAGCCTCCTGCAACAGTAATAGATCTTTCACTAGATGAACTCCCTTCTGTTAAGGTTGCTTCTATTACTCATGTGCCCCCCAAAAGTGAAATGACAGTGTCAGCAAGTGGTCCTAATGACAAAAGCATGGCTCATACCGATGATTATATGGTTGAATCACCGCACTTCAGAAATACCAGGGACCAAAGAGCATATACTGCACCCAGTACCGCAGTTGATGATGGTCATGTAGGTGCTCAGTCTGGTACAGGTGCTTTAGAAAGTGTCGAGTCAGAACCAGTGAGTAGGAGAGTTGCATTAGTAGAAGATGATACCACAGTGAAGAGTGATGTGATTTCTGATTTATGCAAAGGGTTGGCCTCTACTTCAGAACAGCATGTGTTGGAAACCAAGAATGATGGATGTGCTACAATAGTTGAACGAATATCTGCTATGTTTGAATCAGACAACGAATTATCTACTGATTCACTTCCTGATATTGTCGATGGGGATCCAGATTCTGACTAAATTGAAGTTTGATTTTTACTGTTGAAAATTTAAGACGATTTGCTGATATATTGGCGGTGAATTTTTAGTGCCAAGTTTTGATTGGTGAGAGTGAATTAGTATACTTTCTCAAGAATTTTGATTATTGTTACTAGTTGTATTTCAAAGGTGTGAGGTTATGCATCTTTTGAACGTCTAAGTTTGGTAAGTTATAAAGTCGAACTATTCTGACATGTCTTTTTGACTTTTTATAAATTAGTGGTATTGAATAACTTCTAAATTGTGAAGTTTGTTATTTAGGTTGCTATTATTAAAGTATATTTGGATAAAATATACAGTCCTCACTGGTTAGGTTTAATTACACATACCTTCCCTCGAGTTAGAAAAATTATCGAAATCTCTATGAAGTTTGGTTCTGTTGGAAAACCTAGATGGAAGTTGCGTATTTATCTTTTTTCCCTCAAGTAAACATTATAAGAAAATGGTTAAATATTGAAGGATTGTTTTGTCCTTTTGTATTTAAAGGATATATAGGCATCATTTTTCTACCCATTTATTTTTAATCCTTTTTCTCCCTTACTTTAGAGACAAAATGCCAAAACCATTCATTTTAAACGTTTTATTTATTTATTATTTTTCACAATTTTGAGCCAAGATAAAGTGTCGGTTTTACAAGCTTACAATTCAAATAAAAGAGGTTGTGATGTCGTCTTGAAAAAAAAGATATATCGAAAACTCTAAGCTAGGACGGTTAAATTTCGTTTTAGTTGCAAACTCAGTTATATATTCTTAATATTACATTGACTTACATGGGTACAATATCATCTAAACAGCTAATTTATTCAGAAGTTACAATTTGCAATTTAAAAGTGATATTTTACAATTTACAATATCATTTAGATGATATTGTAGCTATATACTAAAAAGGGTAATGAACATATATCAATATGATTATGAATGTGTAAAACTTCTAGGGAATGTACGTGTAATGTGCTTAAAATTACATGGTTGTAGATGTAACTTTGTTATTTTTGGCCCATTGGATGAACTATTCAAATGCACATTATTTCTAGTAGAATAACTTACCAGGCAATAACGTTGTTCTATCTAGCAACTTATCAAGCGGACAATATTTCAAGTGGAGCAACTTTTTATGTGGACAATATTTTATGGTGATATTCAGAGTTTTTCTTTGGATGGTTGATGGTTGGTTGGATAATTTATTATAGTGATGTATTTAATTGATGGATTGATAAATTAACTACTTTGCCATAATTCATTAAATGCCCAATATTTTGTATGTACTAAGGGCATATTTGGTATATAGTAAATTAGATACTTCTTACATAATGGGGTTTAGTTTAATTGGATTGGTTGGTTGAGAGTGATTGTTTTTGGATGATAATATAGGGTTTTGGAGCAGTGTATCAATGTTCCGTGTTTTCGAATTTAGATAGAATTGAAGGAGTATTATATATACTTGATGTACTTTTTTTACTATCTTGCTCTTGTTATTTTATGAAGGTAAATATGTTATGCTACGATTATCACAAGAGTATGTTGTTAAAATCTATATACAATAGAGATAAAAAGTGTTATATTTAAAAAAAAAGAAAAAGGGAATGTTAAAATAGGTTATGATATAGTTTATCATTTAACATACTTCAATAACTTCAATTTGATTTATAAGGCTAGTTGCTTAAAATAGATTTTTACTACAAAAAGACCATCATATCTTTGATTTATTACATCTATACCCCTACGCTCCTTTCAAGTGAAGTAACGGAATAATATAATTGATAACCTTAAAAAAATTAATAAATTACACTAACACCCCTTGCATGCATGGCAGATGAAAGGATATTCTTGTCCAACAAAATCTACAAAGAATTGATTAAGGGTAAATAAGGAATTCTACTGTAGTTTTTGATTGAAATCATCAATTTTTGTTGAGTCAACTAATAGTAGGGACTAAATGTTGGATAGAACCAAATGTCAAGGGACGTTTTCATAATTTTTTGAACTTGAGGAAACTATGTGTGATTAGGCGCAACTGCAAAGGAGGGTAGTATAATTTATCTTATTTTTTCAAGTTATGTGTATGTGTATCTATATATTGCTCAATATTGGATTAGCAAAGATAGTCAAATTGAGTTCTGGCTGATACAAATTTAAAGAAAGTCGTCATTGCTTTGTTGCTATTGTTTCTCTTTTCTATGTTGTTCCTTTTCTTCAATATTTATTAATTTTGCTTGAAATACAAACTCTTAACATGTATACATGCTCATGGGACCTCACTATTTGTGGCATACTATTATTGTCAAAAAAATATCTATAATGAGTGTTAAATTGAAATTTAAAGAATTGCAAACTAGAAGAAAATGCCATTCGTTTGATGAGAAATAAAATTAAATCTTTTTATTTTTCTCAAATTTGAAAATTGATGTGCATGGACCATGATTGGGATTCATATCATTATATTCAATAAAAGGAATGCCCACCTTTTTTTTTTAAGATGTGAAAAAAATGCCCATGCTCATTAGTTCATGAAACATCACTAATATTGTTTGTATAACCTAAACAAACCATTTATATTTATTCACGACCTCTTGATTATCACCATAAATAAAGTACCTGAAAAGTGAACTCCATTTCAAACAAGATCAAGCCCCTCACTATTATCAATCCATGTTAGGGTTGTATTAGTCTTTTTATTCATATCATATGCTGCGTGCTAAAACCGCTGCGTTTGATATTATTTTTAGTATTTTGGAAAAAATTATTTTAAAAAAAATATATATTAAAAGAAAAATACTAGAGAAACGTGATGTATAAATTATTATAAAAGAATAAATAAAAATGAAAGTGGAAGAAAACAAAACAAACATAATCTTCATAATGTTGGTGCCAAAGTGAAATAATGTCAACTTGTATATGTTAAAAGCTTCATATGTAAGTATATATATATATATATATATATATAACAAATTGACTGGTCTAATTAGGTGCCTTAACTCATTCAAATATAAAAAGAAAAAACAACAACTAAAAAGTCAAGATGAAATGTATGTGTACATATATAATTAGACCAGTCAATTTGTGACAGCTATTCTCATTCCAAAGATCATGTGACCGTACAATAACAAGGAATTAAAGAGGCGAGCGAGAAAAAAAATAATATAGAAGATGGATCCTCTTTTTTGAAGCATTTATGATATTTTATAATTTTTTAATTGATAATGATTAATTATATCTCTTAATACATCAAGACATTTATAATTAGTAATTTACAATTAATGATTTTGTGTTGCAGTATAATCTAACGAGTAACAAAACAAAAAAAAACTTGTCTTAATCAAGCGATCAAGACAAAAACCTCAAAAAATCAAAATCCCAAAAAACTACAAATAGTCGGAGATAATTGTAATGAATTATTAATCGACCATTTTAATGCAATAATATAATTATTATTTCTCAGGAAAAATGAACTAATACTTATATTCCAAAATAATCTAAATCCAATTTTTTTTTTTAAATTATAAAGTACTGATGGTATCTATTTCGCCACATAGTCAATTAACACTATGCTAAGGTCTAAAATTTCCAAGTGATACACACCTTTTCTTCTCATGCTTCACATTGCAAGAAAATAATGTACTCGTATTCCATATGATTACCCTAAAATTCAACACCTGGCTGTCTTATTTGGACTCCAAATTGTGTCCTTATTCTGACTTCACGGGCTGGAGTATTAGAATGTCAAAAGTATATACCTACTGATGCGGAATGCAATAATTGGACTCTTTGCGGTTAAATTTATTGAGAATCAATTCATCTTCCGAAAGCTGCTTAATGCTGGGTTTCTGCCTGCGCTTGTTGGCCCTAGGTTGTCTAAGGGATAACCTTCCTTGGGTTGTCGGGCACCGGATTGTATAAAATTTATATTTTTGAGTTATTGTATTTATAAAATTTAGTATATAATTTTTAATTAAATTTCATAATTTATATAAAAACCCTTAGTATTTATAGTTTTAACGGTAAATATAAAATAATTTTTAATTATTCTAATTTCTCATAAGGTCATAAATAAACATTTGCAATCATGATTTTAAGAAGATTATATGCCTTCTCATGTGTTTTGTCCATAAGAGCTCTTCCACCGGCTCCATCAATTAAAGTTCGGAGTGCAATAGTATTTATTACTCATATACATTTTTCGCGAGACGAAGGTAAAGGTATTCAGGAGAAAACTGAATCAGCCATTTGAAAGAATTCAAAATTGGAGAAAATCTAACAGTGCTAATTAAAATCGAGAGAAGCTCGCAGGGACAATTAATTAATAAAATACATAAGATGATCTTCATATTATAGATAATTTGTTAAGGAATTAAGAAAATTATAAAAAAGAAGTGAGGCAAAATCAAATGGAGGCTTTTAATATTTGACTAGTCCGAAAATAATTTTTCAACGCTAAAGTAAGTATGAGAACTAAAAGTAATGTAAGATGGTTGGTTCAGAAGATAATTTGTCTACGTTCAAATAAGTATATGAACTAAAAATAATATATAAAATTAATTAATAATCAAGTGAATATATCGTACTTTAAAATAAATTAGAATAAAGTATTTATAATTATATTTATATGTAGTTGGGTGCATCTACTTCTCGTACACAAAAATTTATTGTCTTATTAATTTTGAACTCATTGGATTGAGTCTTTTAAAAAAATTGATTCAAAAAATTATTTGGACTTAAATTAATTAATGCCAATCACTTACCATTCACTCTGTTCACTTTTGTGAAAATTAGCTCATTTCATGTTACATATAACATATCAACTCGGTTGATAAATAATAGAGTTACATATTATCGTATTATTAAATTTTATTTTATTATATAATTGTGTACCGTACAACAATTTATAAATTTATCTAATGCTATTTAAGTGAGTGATACAAAATTTTCATAATTTTTTTTTTACTCTATTTGGTAGAATAGCTGGTCACTTTAACCTAACTTAAAAAAATAAATTGTTTTAATTTTGGTGAAAAAACTATTAATGTGCACTTAGGTGTCAAAATCGTATTATTGGAAAATTCAGTATCAATATATTATTTGCATTACATAAAGCGGGTAAATGAGTCAATTTAACTTGCCATTAACGACTAAAATCCATTAAAACAATATTTATTTCTCATATTTTTCTTCGTTTATGTTCGTAAGAGTTAATTAGCAACGGAATGAGAATTTCATGCAGAATTTTGAGAATAATATTCTTGGACTATTATTTTAATCGTATATAATTTTTTACAACTTCTAAAAAAAAAATAGGAATGCATTTTTCTCTAACTTGGAGAAATAAAAATATTAAAAGGAAAAAAAAAAAAAAAAAACGATAGAGAACAGTATATTCCTACTTTTGTTGGCAGTCTCATAAAATAAATCAAAGTACAGAAGTGGGGGCCCACATCCCTCCCTAGTTTCTAACGAAAATCGAAACTGTTTTTTTTTTGCCATTTATTCAACAATGGTGGTTCCTCTTCTGTGACCAAACCCACCCCACCGCCCCCGCCCCGCCCCCACCCACCCACACGCACAGCACACATATACACACAATCACATATATATCGCGGCCCAGTTGTGAGATCCGATCCAACACACAACACACAGTAACGACATTCTTGGATTCTCTCGCAGCATAGAAATTCACGTCAGAAAATGGCGGCGGAGAGCGGCAAGAAATGGCTTCTGACGGTGACGGCGCAGACGCCCACAAACATAGCGGTGATAAAGTATTGGGGGAAGAGGGACGAAGACCTGATTCTTCCGATCAACGACAGCATTAGCGTTACTCTCGACCCCGACCACCTCTGCACCACCACCTCCGTCGCCGTCAGCCCCGCCTTTACTCATGATCGCATGTGGCTCAACGGCAAGGTATAATCGATCATGGTTGTTCTCTTCCTCGTCGATTTGGTTTTTTTACTCCTGTTAATGATGGTTTAAGGCGATGTTAGTGACTTGGTGTTATCAGCTAATTGTGGTAGATTCTTTTGCAATTTTTTTTATTTGATTTTGATGTGAGTCTTAATTCATGCATACATGATGATTCTTAGCTGTAGTTATATTCTTCTTCTTCCACAATTGGCTTTTCCAATTTGAGTTGGGGGTGTAAACGGTCGAGCTGAATGTTGATGGGATTTGCGAATATGATGGAAAGTCTGGTAATTTTGGGTTTGAGATCAGTTTGAATGTAAAACTATTACGTTCAAGTGGTGGTTCGAGTCTGCAGAAATATGTAGAGTTAAGTAGAAGCACAAGAGGTAATGAACACGAATAATCAGGCTCAATACATGTCCAAGCTGGCTCAAGCTCGATAAATTAACACTATCTGAGTAAGGCTTTTAACGATATTTAGTCTTATACTTACTACTGTACCTTCCTTTTAAAGTTGAATGAAAATTTTCCACTTTTGAAGTTGAAATATTCTCATAGAGCAACATTTATTGAGTTTTTTCCATGAAAAGATTTGTGTATGGTAATAATTGATGTTAATTTGCAACATTAATTAACTATTCTATAGATAATTTTGATTGTTAGATTAAAGTCTTGTGTTGTTTATGTTTGGCTCTGCTGGACTGAGTTGGCTCTGCTTCATTAGAATTCCAGAAAAGAGTTTTTTTCTCTCTTTATTATCTTTATGATGCTCAGGAATGAAAATTGTCAAGCATAAGAGATTCTGAAGTATTCGTGTACCTATGAATTTCTTGTTAGTGTAGGAGGTATCTCTTTCTGGAGGCAGATACCAGAACTGCTTGAGGGAACTTCGCTCGCGTGCTAGTGATGTTGAGGATGAGGAGAAGGGTATTAAGATCACAAAAAAGGACTGGGAGAAGCTGCATGTGCACGTTGTTTCTTATAACAATTTTCCTACTGCTGCTGGTTTGGCGTCATCAGCTGCTGGTTTGGCGTGCCTAGGTAATATGAAATTCCCTCAACCTCGCTTGCTTATGAAAATCACAGCATGTTGGTTTCTCATTTCCTTTTTGCATGATTGATCTTCTAATGGCTTTGAAGATGGGAGCATTATGAGACTTGAAGTTCTGTAAATAAATTCTTTGATTACTTAAATTTCTTGAAATGATTCTTTTAAATCTTTATCACCAGAATCAACTGATTTCATGTTAAATACAGTAGAATGCTCTATGTATACGATCACTTAAAAGGTTCAATGTGTCAGTTCTAATTTTTTTTTACATAAGTAGCTTTAACAACAGAATTCACACTGATTTGTATTTTCAGTTTTTTCCCTGGCTAAGCTAATGAATGTGAAAGAAGATCACAGCAGACTGTCTGCTATAGCAAGGTAATTATATATCTCTTGATGTACAGCCTCAAGTTCATTGGTCTGAGATATGTCTTAGATATTTTTTGAAATTAAACTGAACAACTCTATGGATTATTGTTTACTTGTGAGTGCATTTTTTAAGTTTCATGGGACATGGATAAACATAATTGTTATTGTATAAAGCTGAAGATATGTAGCAAGACTCAAACCACAATGTGTATGTCTACATTTTTTGTTTTTCCTTATTATATTTTGTCTAAGATTTTGGTACAGAATCTCTGATCTTTTTCCTATCTAGAGCTCAAGAGAATTTAGTAAAAAGTAAATGATTTTTTTTCTTGTGTATTCATATCAGGCAAGGTTCAGGAAGTGCTTGTCGCAGCCTTTATGGTGGATTTGTGAAGTGGATCATGGGAAAAGTATGTTTATTTTCCAAGTTTCATTGTCATAGATTCATTTGGAAAGGTGCATTGATGATGGTTGGTGCTTTTCTAATTCATTTTCCTGGATGACTGAAGGAGGAAAATGGTAGCGACAGCATTGCCGTTCAACTTGCAGATGAGAAGCACTGGGATGACCTTGTTATTATCATTGCAGTGGTGTGTGTCCATCATTTTTTATATGACACATAGTGACCAACTTATCTTTGTTTTACTAGTGTAAAATTACGATTTTCGAGTATCATTTTTTAATCTTAAATTCTGTCTGATGGTACTCAATTACATAATTTGCCTTCTTGTGTTCTGGACCTCTAGTGCAAACAGTTTATTTCCACTAAGTAGGGTGAAAGAAAAATAAGCATTTCACTTATTCTTATTCTGTTCATTCAAATTGACAATTACCTAGATTTACTAATGACTTTCCATTTTTTATAATATTCAATTGATTGTTGTAATTTTTCCCACTAGGATGTAGTGATGACTGTTTTTATTTTCTCAATAGGTGCACTAAATATTTGAATTGAAGCTATTAAGATAAGATATGATATTATAAAATATTGAGTTTTTTAGCTTTTAAGCTGAAGAATTTCTTGCTACTTGCCATCCCATGACGCATGTAAAAGCCGTCAGGGTTCGTTTCCTTTAACGTGGAAATTGTACTACTCATTCTAAATTTTCGTCTGTGATGATTATTCTGCTTGACCCTCCAAAATTTTCTGTTAAGTGGGGCTTCTGTTGATTTCAGGTAAGTTCAAGACAGAAGGAAACAAGTAGTACCTCTGGGATGCTTGAGACTGTTGAAACCAGTCTGCTTATAAATCATAGAGCAAAGGTATATTGTGGTCTTCCCGGGTTATCTTTGAGAACTTTCTGGATATTTCACATCTCAGTAGATGTTAGAATTGGTTATTTATCCTCTGCCATTCTGAAAACCTCAACTCTGTCCACTGTGATTGTCTTTTATGTTGGATGGTCAGATATATGTTTAGAGATGAGACTTAGATCCCACGTCTTAATTATCTATTGAAATCTCACAGGAAGTAGTGCCAAAACGGATAATACAAATGGAGGAAGCAATAAAAAATCGTGATTTTCCAGCTTTTGCTCGTCTGACGTGTGCGGACAGTAATCAGTTTCATGCAGTCTGCTTGGATACCTTACCCCCTATATTCTACATGAATGACACATCTCACAGGCAAGCACCTTTTTTCAATTCAAGTTTCATTAACTTCACTGTACCACATTTTTTATCTGTCATTAACATCCCTCATTTCATCTTTTCAATTTTTCAAGCAGCTATTTGTATATTATTAATTTGATCTCATCAAGGTATTAATGTTTCAGGATAATCAGCTGCGTTGAGAAATGGAATCGTCATGAAGGAACACCTCAGGTTTTTTTCTCTTTCTCTTTGCAACTTTGTCTTGTTCAAAAATGCCATGTGCCTACTAAATTCCCTCTTTGTATATCAAACAAAGAATTAAACTAATGGAAGAAGTATTAAGTTTCACTTTTACATAATCAGAATAAACATTGTCTTCTTTAATCATTAGATACAGCTTTGAACAAATTGACAATGTGCCACTTTTCTTTCTTTTACCCCATTTCCCATTGAACGTGTTTTATGCTACCTCAATTCAATTTGAATTTGGGCCTTTCTCTTTCTTTTCCACAAGCTTTTAAGAAACAAGATTAGTCAGAATGGGCTAACTAATAGTCCCCAATTGGGTTGTTTGAGTGTCAATCTTATCTTAATCTACTCCACATTTGGCAGTTATCTGTAGATTGATTTTAGGCTGAAGGTAACTAATAGCAAGATACTTCACAGGTGGCTTATACCTTTGATGCTGGGCCAAATGCAGTACTAATTTCACATAACAGAAAGGCTGCTGCCCTCCTGCTTCAGAGGCTGCTCTTTTACTTCCCTCCTCAGTCAGATACTGATTTGAACAGGTTGTTTTGAGTTTGGAAATTTTCGTCCAAGATTAGTGATTTTTTTTTTCTGGTATTTATTCTTGGTGCGAGACCGCTTATATGCTCTTTTTATATATGTCTCCATGTACCACAGTTATGTTATTGGTGACAAGACGATATTAAAAGATGCCAGCATTCAGGAAATGAAGGATGTTGAAGCTTTGGCTCCACCTCCAGAAATTAAGGAAAATACTCCAACCCAGAGATATAGGGGAGGTGTTAGTTACTTTATCTGCACAAGACCTGGGAGAGGTCCAGTGGTATTAACTGATGAAAGTCGATCTCTTATTAATGCTGAAACTGGGTTGCCCAAGTGAAGAGAGCCAAGTTTTGAGGTTTTAAACGTGGAGTTGTTACTGAAGCCATTTCAAGCTGTGAGCCTTTACATTGTTTTGTGTTTAGAGTGTTACTGCTAGACATGTTTCAGTCCTTATAGAAGTTATAGTTTTAATAACATTTCTTCCTCTTTTTACCAAATTTTTGCACAAACTTGTGCAAACAGAATCATTACAAATAAATTCCGGTTATATTCGGTGCTCTGAAGATGGCATAAACCTATTATGTTTCCTCACAATGATCCTCGACTAAAATGATACTCCAAATAATTTGTGCATTCGAATTTTTTAATTTATTTTCACTAATCAAGTATATGCAAATGCATTGTTAACCACTTTTCCATCCGAGATTTTCTAATAAGAATTCAGACTTCCACTTGAAGCATAGACTAATAAGAGATACTCCTAAGTGAGAATTGAGGCATGGATTTATGTCTGGTGAATGAATGAACTAGGATGGTTCTGTCTCACATTTCATATAAGCAGTCTTTTCTACTTTCACTAACCTTCTGCTGCTTCATTTTTGTCTAAGGGCTTTCCTTCTGTCACTGTAGAAATGCAGTGCAAAAACTTATAAATACAAATGAATTTGTCTCTGCCGTGAAAAAGCCTAAGAAAGAGTAATGGACCTAATGCAATGAAGTTCTACATATTTTTTATGCTAAAACTTCCTCTTGTCAGCTTCATAAGTTCAAGAGTCGCAATGAGAAAAATATCCATCCCAAGACATAAGAATAAGCACACAGTACATTAATTGATCATTTGTATCATCACTCATCTCCTGTCAAAAGTGTGTTCAAGATAGCAGCTTTGGCACTGCTATCAGCCAATGCAAACAGATGTCCAGCATTTGGTAATTCATGGTATTGTATCCACGGAAGCTTCTTAGCAATGTAGCGCTGCAGAGAGACAGGCACCAAGCCATCTTCAATGCCATGCCACAAATGAACAGAACCCTCTCTGTCGAGAAAAGGATTTTCAAGATTCATAGGATCAAAATCCCAATGCCCAAATCCAACCATCATATCACGGTGAAGTGACTCGTATACTCCCTGTTGGGTTGCATATTCCTGTTGATAAGCAAGAGTCTTAGAACGGAGTCGATTGTAATAAGCTATTTGGACATAAAATAAATTGAAAAATCTAAACTGGAAGGTAAACTAGCAAGACTAAAGTGGGAAAATTAAGTGGAATCTCCTCAAATTCCAGGAGAAGGGAAATTAAATTAGTCCAGAAATTCTAGCAATAATCTTATTGAATATTTTGTGCTAAGTCTTTCAATTATATAACGATCTCATCTCATTCTTAATGAAAGAAAGGCATTCATTTACAGGCAGGTATCACCAGGATACAAAAGACAGAAAAACATTTACCCTGTTAGCCAGTCTCGCAGAAATTTTGAAAGAACTTTAAGATCTGGGGCAGTAAAATTAGGTTTTCCAGTTACAACACTAGAGTGAGGAAACCATTTCTGAGTGTTCCACCAGTAAACGAGCCACGGAGCATGATGTGCCACTCGTAATGCCCATTGGTCCTGGGGGAATTGCTGATAGTATGCTTGTGTAGATAAATTTGAAGGAAAACCAGGCCACCAGTAATTCACAACCGGAGATATCAATGTCGCTCCTGCCAGCCTGTGATCATTTGAGAAGTTAGCAAAACTAGATACAGATAATACAAGATATGCAGCAAACTGCAGACACAGTAAATGTGAAGTTTCAAGTCTCAGATATTGCTATCAAATGTGGATTATGCACTAAAGTGCAAACTATTACTCCATCCCAAAATTTTGGGTCCAGTTCGACCAGTTATGGAGTTTTAGATGAAAGTTGAAAAACTGTAAAGTTTTTACACACTGTTGCCGTTTAAAATAGTAGTTGAGAGTTAGTAGTGGTCCCAAAAAGGAAATGGGAGCGATAAATTTGGGATAGTAGGAATATATTGTAAGGAATGAATCTGTCAATGAATCCTGGCATGTCGCTCAACATACTTACTGGATTATGTAATTCAGTTTCCAACATGGCAATGCAACATTGTGTATTTTTTTTCTCGGTTGAATTTTTTTTCTCTATTATATAACATTCTCTTTCAGTAATAATGAACTTGTTTTAATTTGCTGTCCCATTTTTTTCTGGTTAATGCAAGTCTATTAGAATACACTAGTGTGTATTTTCTTTTCTTATATTTGTCAAGAATCGGGATGTATAGGGCCATTAATTGAGATGAGACCACCTAAATAGATCATTGCAGATGTTAAGATTTTTACAATTTTAATTCAGGCAATAGTTCCAATTCTTTTGACAGCAAACTTGTTCTAAAGTTTGTTTTCTTTGTGATCCTAAATAGTCATCTCACTCCACTGCAACGTTGGTAGTCCATGGCATAAACAATGAGTCTCAGCACTTGCTCTACACGAATCAATGGTCCAGACAGCTAAATATTAGAAATACAAGTGCCATGTACTCAACAAACTAGGTGATGTATCTAATAATTACCTGTGAGAGATGTACTTAAGGCATCCCCAGACCACCTGTCCTCCCATGGAATTTCCAATAATGTAAAACTTTGGACCAAGTTCTAATTGATTGCCAAGCTCTTCTATGTCTAACGCTGTGCTTTTTATTGTTCGCTTCGGGTCAGGATCACTCTGTCCATAACCTGGTCTATCAAAAGACACGAAGTGTATTCCCAGTTTTTCAACCAATTCCTGAAATTTAAATACTTGGAAGTCATTTAAACACCTGCTTTAGCAAAAATACTGTAAAAGATTGGTGAATGCAGACAGATTTCTAAAAATCAAGAACCAGTTGATATAATACCGATGTAGCAATAGAAGCCTCATGTCTACTAGAGCCAAAGCCATGAACCAAGATGATCTTATATGTAGCTGTCTCTTTGGGGACTCCATGCTCCTTGTAGGCCAAGTGTCTTCCATCTCTAAGTTTGATTCTAGGTCCTTCGATGGCCAGTCCGCCAGTGGAACCACAGATGCGAGGAGATGGAGGGCAAAAGGCCTGGTAAGCCCATGCTAGAAACCCGATTAACAACAGTAATATAATTTTCCTAGACATAGCTGAAAAACAGAAAATACAATATATGAGATTGGTTTCCAATATAAAAGAGTGATAATTAATTGCATGACTTTTATGCTTTACCACAAAACAAGAATAAAGTACGGGCAAATTTAGTGTCCTCAGCTCTTAACCCTTTCCTTCAACTAAATTAAAATTCCCGATCAAGTCATGGCATCATTCTAAGTGTGACACTCAACATATCTCATCAAATCTTTCATTAGTAAATACGAAATATAACATAAATTACACAGAAGAACTATTGTTACAAATATAGACTTCAAGAACACATACTACAATACCATTTCCCTACATGTACATCATGCACACACACTTCAAGAACACATACTACAATACCATTTCCCTACACATGTACATCATGCACACACAAACTAATCCTATAACTAAAATGTGGGAATCGATGAATGCAGCCTGAAGGATTGACATGAACCATGCTCATCAGAGGAAAATAGAGATAGTTGATTATGAGAAGTCAACTATGATAATACCAAATAAATTATGAGATTGTAAGACACCATTCTGCAGGATCACTCAATGTCAACTGCTACTCTTGGCAAATAAAATATTGGAAACCCCAAAACTAAAATACAGCTTGACCATATTTTCCAGACAACAAAATTATCCATCTGGAAGGTGAAGGAATATGTTATACCTCCAATAATTTTGTGGAGATAGTTAAACAACCTTTTCACACCAGAGAAATATACTGTAATCAATCAAAAATTAAGAAGAGAAAACACCAGATTCTGAAAATCAATTCCAAGTATCCAAATTAGTGTGCATAATTTTAAAATTCAGAGTTTTTGCAGCTAAGGACTAATATCAAGACAACAAGAAGAATTTCAAGAAACGGGGGAAAAAGAACATGAAAACCAATAAGATAAGCACATGAATTTTCCAACAGGCTCACTTAGTAACACACTTATACACACACAAAACACACACAGAACAAGAATCTAGAGTGGGAATTACCTGAAAGAAGTGAGAATTGAGAAAATGAACCAATTGTGTGAAGCCACCAGAAAGTCTTCACCTTTAAGATATACTCACTCTATAAATTACTTCAGCTAATGCAGACTTCTTAAAGTTATCAAACCGGTGTACAATGTGTAGAATTATCTTGGCTTTGTGTATGCGAGCAGACAGAGATATTCTGCACGAGTTTCAGAATTGAGAAACAAAAGAGTTGTGGGTTTTTTCAAAAATGGTTGTTGAAATGTCAGAAACTAATAAATTACTATCTCTGATCTGACAGTGATGTTGAAGCCGGCTTAATTTTCAAATTACTTTTTTTTTTAAATTTATATATAATAAAGCAGTAATAATAATGTTATTTAAATAAGCGTCAAAAGTGTGTACTTGAAATCTAATTGAATTTCATATAAATTAAAGTAAATCTATTTTTATTCAAAAGAGCCAAGATTTGTTTAGATTTACTTATTTAAATTCAAAACTTTTTTATGTCTCATACATACACCAACTGATTAGGTCAATTTTTAAAGTTTAAAAGTGTTTATCCATTACTTATTTTCAGATTTAATACAAAAATTCATTATTAGATAGATATCCAAAAGAGTCTAACAGTTGTTTAAATAAGTTAGTTAAGTAACTAATTTAAATTCAGATCTTTTTCATATCTCATATATATACTAACTGCTTGCTTCAATTATCAAAATTTAAAGTGTGTATCCATTACTTATTTTTAGACTTTTCAAAAGTTTCTTCACCAGATAGTTTTCTCAAAGAGTTTAAGGGTAATATATATGTTACGATATATTTGGTGAAACTCAAGTGTCCCATTTTATAAAAAATAAGATATTTGAATGATAAATTTATATCAAATGTATGTACATCTAAAGTACCATCTAAAATACTGAGTTTAAGATTTATGTAAATAAGTTAGTTACTAACTAATTTAAATCCAATTTTTTTTCATATCTCAAAATAACTGATTCCATATCTGCCTTTACCAAAGACACATTACAAGAAATATTAATATTTTGTGTACACATTACTTATTTTAGATTTAATTAAAGAATTCATCATTAGATATCTGATGCGGTTAAAAATTGACGTCAAATAAACCTACATTTCTCATGTGATTTAAACCGCGAATTCGTAGTTTCATGAATTCATAATATTGCCTATAATTTGCAAAACAATATAGCATTAAGTCAGAAATTGATGTATTGAGAGTAACAAGATATATTCATATATCAAAGTAATTCAAGTAAATTTGACGTAAATGATACATACATCAAAAGCTGTAATCGAATCGAATTGAGCGGAATAGAAAAAAACTCGAGCTCGACTCATTTGAATTTTTTATAGATTCGAGCTCGATTTGAACTTTTATAATTAAGTTTAAGTTTGGTTTGTTTGAAAATTATTAAGCTCATGAACGACTTGAACTCGGTTTGAAAATGACTCGTTTAGTATGTTAAACGAACTTAGTTCAACACGTTTTATTTCAAAAAATAGAAAACAACACATTTTATTTTATATTTTAATCTACGCTTATTATTATTAATTGAAGTTCTATGTTTATGAATTATTTTAAATATAGTTAATATATAAAATTTTAGTTTATTATTGTAATTTATCATCCTAAGATTTATAATTGAATTTTAGTTGATTAAACTAAGTATATTATTACATATTTATATTTTTATATTTTTTAAATTTTAAAGCGAAATAATTATCTAATCTTCTAACTAATTATAATCTAAATGTATTATCTTAAAGTATGATATTTGATTAGTTTTTATTTTATTATTTTATATTTTTATTCTTCTTTTATCTTAATTTGTATTTATTATCTTAAGTTTGGCTTTTATTTTTTATTTAATTATTCTAAATCATGGTTTTATAGTATATTATTAAATTTTGCTTATTATACTAAGTTTATTATTATTAACTTGAAATTTTTATGAATGATGTAAAGTGTAGTTAGTATATAAAATTTTTAGTTGACTATTATAGTTTTTCATCTTAGAATTTAAAATTGAGTTTTTTCTTAATTACTATAAATTTATTATTCTCTATTTATATTCTTATTATTAAATATTTTAAATGTAGCAAATTTATTAGGCATTCCTAATTCTATTCTATTCCCATATAATTTTATTTTTATATACTAATCACCCCTTAACAACATAGTCAAAAAAGCATGTGCGAATATTATTCGACATTCATAATAATTCGTGATTTAAATTTTATTCGAATATAATACAAAAAAGATCAAAAAAATATTATTGAATGACATGAATTCGGAGACATGTATATTTCGTTAAATTAAAATGAACTTATAATTCTAAATTTAATCTTATTTTAATGAATTATTTGAAGTTGAAATTTAATTATTTATTTTATATTTTAATCTACGCTTATTATTATGAATTAAAGTTATTAGTTTATGAATTATTTTAAATATAGTTAATATATAAAATTTTAGTTTATTATTATAGTTTATCGTCCTAAGATTTATAATTGAATTTTAGTTAATTAGACTAAGTATATTATTACATATTTATATTTTTATATTTTTTAAATTTTAAAGCGAAACAACTATCTAATCTTCTAACTAATTTTAATCTAAATATATTATCTTAAAGTATGATATTTGATTAGTTTTAATTTTATTATTTTATATTTTTTCTTATTTTTTCTTAATTTTTATTTATTATCTTAAGTTTGACTTTTATTTTTTATTTAATTATTCTAAATCGATGGTTCTATAGTATATTATTAAATTTTATTTATTGCTCTAAGTTAATTAATCTGAATTTATTATTCTCTATTTATATTTATATTTTAAAATATCTTAAATATAGGAAAATTTATTAATTTCAAATGGATCATATTCTAGACGTTTCCTAAATCATACTAAGATTTGATTTTATTTGATTATCCTAATTTTATTAATTATTCTAAATTTATATTCTTATTTTATAAATTATCTTGGTTATATATAATTAGTTAATTACTTATTCTAAATATACCATTATAAGATTTGCATTGATTAATCTAAATTTATTATTCTCTATTTATATTTATATTTTAAAATATCTTAAATATAGGAAAATTTATTAATTTCAAATGGATCATATTCTAGACGTTTCCTAAATCATACTAAGATTTGATTTTATTTGATTATCCTAATTTTATTAATTATTCTAAATTTGTATTCTTATTTTATGAATTATCTTGGTTAAACATAATTATTTAATTAATTATTCTAAATATACCATTATAAAATTTGCCTTAAATTTTATTTATTGATTATGCTGGCCCTTAAAAAATATTTTAATATGCTTGATTATACAAAAATGTAGTTGGCTCAATAGTGTGACTTTTCACATTTTATTCAAAGGTGTTGTATTCGATTCCATTGAAAAACTTTGTATTTAAATTTTTTATAATTTTATCGAGCCTATTATCGAATTTCTAAACGAGCCGCTCATGAACAGATTCGTGAATTTATAAACAAGCCAAGCTCGAGCTCGAGCTCTTGAATAGGCTCGTAAGCATATAAACGAGCAGGCTTGCAAGATCGAGCTCGCGAACTTGTATAAATGAGCCAAACTCGAGTTCGAACTCGCGAATAGGCTCACGAGCATATAAACGAGCAGACTCGCGAGTTAACGAGCCAAATACTACTAAACTCGAGCTCGACTCGATAAAATTTTTAAGCTCGAAATCGAGCTCGGCTCGTTAAAGTTAACGATCGATCTCGAATGAATTTTTTTTCGAGCCGAGATCCGAATAGCTTGCGAGCGACTTGATTCGTTTACAACCCTACATACATCATTTTATGGAGGAGATGATATATTTATATGAGGAGAAGAATATAATCTTATCTGCTAAGTCTTGGAAGGTAAATCACCTATTAAAAGAGCCTGATTAAGAGGCAATATTCTCTTTCCTTATACAATACTCATTAGAATTAGTATATAATTCCTACTAGAAAAAAAAAATTCATATTTCATTGAGCATGTGCTGAGCTCATCAGATGGAACATATCAACGTCAGCCACTATAAACCCATAGAGACTAATCTCAATCATTGCATCAATTCAATCGATAATCTCATAACTCAACTATACCTCAGTAACCATACTAGCAAAGCTAAAAAGAATCAAAAAAACATTAATCATGTGGGTTTGAGCCCTATAAGAAATTCGTATTGTATTGAACTTTAATCTACTAGGAAAGATGATAATTTATGTGAAATATATGCCCACTTTATACTTTTTTAAATTATTTTCGTACTTAGCACAAAACATATATTAGTTTAAATATATTTCAAAGATAAGAATAATATAGCATCTATAAGAAGCAACGTTCAATGCATTACAAAACATTTCACATGTCACCATTCATAAACACAAAAGTAGAGAAATTAGAACTCCGTTTGCAAATTTCTCCCCTATGATAAAGCAACACTAATATTTGTTGTTAGTGTAAGTGTGAACGTTCGAGGTTTTTTGGTTTTATTTCCATACCTTTGGAATAAAATGTATTTATAATTTGTATTTTTTAAAAGTTATATTTTTATTTTAAAAAATATTAATTATTCATTATAATATTCAAATAATCATATATTATATTATACCCCACTAATTATAATAAAATAATATTAACAAAATATTTATAGTTGAAAATATCTTTTAGAAAATATTTTCTACTAATCACAACAAACAATATTAACAAAATATTTACAACAAAAATTGTTCCCCAAAGTATATCGCATTATTTTTTTTAAGTAAAACATTTAAATACATTTTTATTATTATAATATATTTTTTAATCTTATTATCAAAATACATTCTTCAAAAATAATTTTTTCAAAACAATCAAAAATAATATTAAACAAAACCCAAACTTTTTAAAAGCCCAAGAGGCCCATAAAATCAATATGGTAATTCCACTGTTAGAATCCATTGTTAAGTCATAAGTTGCTATCTATATGCATATGTATTTATTAAAAAAATTTCTATGCTAATTTACTGTTGTTAGGTCTCATGCATTGAGGGTCTGTTGAAAAAAATTATGGATCAATCATACAACAATTTTACATCAACAGTGAAGAATCCTGCTCATTTGGACACTTATTACTCCTGAAAATCATTTACTTGAATGGCACAAATGATTTATCAGTGTGTATGCCTAAGAATTAGGGGTGTAAACGAGTCGAACATATTACGGTTTAGTTTGTTTTAATTTTTTAGAATTTAAAAAATTGTGTTTGAATTTAATTTGATTATTAATCAAATCAAGTTTGAATAAGTTTTAATCAAGTCGAACATTAATTGAATTTGAGTAGTTTGATTTTTTTACATATAATCTATTATTTTTATACTAATTGAGGTCGAATTCCGAACTTTAAATCTTATCGAATTAGAAAATATGTTTAGGTTATGTTTAATATATTGAGCTCAAATGAGCTTCAGCGATTGATATCGAATCAAATTTTAAATAATTTGATTTATTTTTCGATCCTACTAAAGAATTTGTTAGTTGAGTATAAAGATGTATCTTTTGCCATTTTTACCAACTTTACCATGGAATCTTTTTCCCCCCTTTGACAATACAATGTGTATACTTTTTTTTCTTCTTAAAACTTTGATATTCGCTGGAAAAACTAAGAAAAATCTTATTTTATGTTACAGTACATCAAGCAAGGAACAATAGTAGCAATCGAACCCTTTTAATTTTAAAATAAAAGGATCAAATACACTATTAAATATATCTGAATATCAATTAATAATGAGTTAGTAATCACAAATTAATAATATACAATAATTAACCATCAATAAATAATTACTATTTTAGAAGTAGATAAATATCCAAACGTTTGATTGATGAGTTCGAAACTCAACTAGACCAAAAAATTCCTCAGCTAACTAACCCTATTTCACCAACTCAAATTATTGATTAACTGCTTATTAACTTACTAATTTCGACCCAAAAGCACATTTTTTAGTAGTTTTCCAAAACACATTTTTGGCATAATCTTCCTTCTACTGGTTTCGTTTTTCCAAGCAATAAGGACCCTTATCTTTTAACTAAATCTTTTTAAACTTTGATAGCAAAAGTTACCAACCAAAATGAGGAGATACAACAGCTTTCGCGCTATAGTCAGAAATACGATTTCTTTCACATTTTAGGAGTTTTTTTTTTAAATAATTTTTTTCATATAGAGCAAACACATCAAACGCCAACTTGCTTTGGTATTTGAATGTTTCACAGTTCTTATTTTCGTATTTCTGAAAGCTCACGGAGGATTACCAAAAATTTAGACATACATATACACATATATATGTTTATATGTTCTCTAAATTGAGGTAATCGGTTCAGTAGATTGATTCAGAATACCGATTCGATCGAATCTATATTACACTCAATAAATGATGCATTGAGTGAATGAGTTCCAACTAAATAATTTAGTTTGTGAAAAATGACATAATTGAAGGGTGATGTTGCACATAGTGTATCTGTACTAGGTGCAAAATGTACTTGATTTGGTGTATACAAATCATGTACTATTATAATACATTAAATGCAATATGATGTGTTAAAAATTATTGATGGTACTTAATTAACCTTTCACATGATGTGATAAATTATGTAGTTCACGGTTTGGTCAAATTTAAAAAAAAAAAAGGATAATGTGTAGCATCTCACCGAGTCAATTAATATATAATAGTAAATTTATGATAAAATTGATAAAATACCGTGGAAGGGTCGGGGCTTAAAAATATAAGTGAAAGCGCAAGTGGGGGTTGCGATTTTAATTCGAAAGCGCAACTTCCGTTTGCGCTTTTAAAATTTGTTTTTTTTTATTGATTAAAGGCGCAATAGTAAGTTGCGCCTTTTGAAAGCGCAATCTTGGATTGCGCTTTCAGTTTGAAGGCGCAAGTTACTGTTGCGCTTTCAGTTTGAAGGCGCAACTTACTGTTGCACCTTCAAATTTTAATATATTTTTTATATCTATATTTTTTTTAAATATATATATATATATTTATATTGACTTTATATATAATTAATATATAAATTTGTGGGAGTGGAGAAATAAGGAGTGAGATGTAATTAAGGATGATTGATATTTTATACATATATTTTAGATAAATATATATATATATATATATACATGTATTTAAGTAAATATTTTTTATTATAATAATAAATAACATAAAGTTATGTTGTTTATATTTTTTTTACTTTAGTATATGTATGTAAATATTTTAATAAAAATAATAACAATACTATTTTTGTTTCATAAATCAGACAAATAATTTTTTTGAATAATAATTACAGTATTGAATTTAAAATTTTTGAAAAATACAAGAATAAAAAAAATACTAAAAATGACCACCAGTGCCACACGTACGTCGTTGGCGTTGGCGTCTACCTCGACGTTCACCCTGAGTAGCAGCAATATCATGTGATTGGTCTGATAAAGTTATGGAGGTCGACTCTCCACGATCATGATAGTCGCTGTCTAGATGTGGAAATACAATAGGCGAGACAGTAAAATCTCCACGTCCAGAATCGTATCCTATATGCTGCTGAACAAACGGTTTTTGCGCCATGTCTAAATCTGAAGTGAGTAGTGTAGAAAATGACATCGTAGATGGTGGCATACCCCAATACGGAGTGAATGAGTCATCCGGTTGTGCTTGTTGAGGCACATAATAGTCGGCGGTGCTATCCAAACCGTGTGATACACGATGTGTCGAGGTGGATGGACCTGCCTCATCTGCTACACTAGACATAAGTGGATGAGGAATGTCGTAAGATGTAGAAGCATGGCTAATAAATGTACCCCGTGTCGAGGTAGAGGGACCCGCATCATCTACTACTCTAGTACGCCTCCTCGTCCTCCTGGCTGTGTCTTGTGGTGGTGGCACTGGTATATTTACAGCATCTTGTTGTCTACGAAGTAGGCGTCTAAGATCATCAGTGGCGTGTATAGCTTCACTCCTCAACTGCATAAGTGAAGCTATATCTTGCTCGTTCGCGCCATCAGCACTGAGTCTAATCCTCTCGACCGCCATACTCTAAAATACATGTATAAAAGGAATAATATTAAAGAATATCATAAACATGATGCATACATATTATAAAATTTTTTATTAATGAATATCTTACCATAGCTTCCAAATCTGATATGTGTGAAGGCTGGTACCCCTCCTCCATAGGCAAATGGGATGATGATATCAGACGGCGTGTAATGCCATCGTACCAATCTATATAGCGAGGCTCAGTACTATCGGACCCAGTAATGGGAGGGTTAACGATAATAAACTGATGTCTATTTGCCCACTGCGATACATACTCCCGGTGATATCGAGTCCAATCCTCTCCACTGCGTCCCCTGTGGTCTACATCATGTAAAGTATGCTCATACGCTGGTATATCTGGTGGAATGTACTGGCGCATGACCCGCTCTGGGTGATGGAACTCCACGATAGCGTAGTTGATCAATGGACAACGAGATCTCCACAGTGGCGTATTACACCTTGGACCCAACACCATAATATCCGGTGAACTCATATCATATGGCTCCCATATAAACTACAATTATAAAATACATAAATTTGAATTATTTGTACATATATGAAAAGAAAAATCAAATCAAATTTAAACAAGTGTCTTAAATTCTACTCACCCTCTATCAGTCATCCTATCTAGTATATCCCTAATAATCCTGACTGAATGACTCGCTGTATGCGTGAAGCTGTAATACTGCATCCACCTATATGTATATAAAAACAATCATGAAATAATAATCATGAAACAATAATCACAAAATAATAGTAGAAGTATAAACTCATTATCATTAGCGGTAATAAATGGGCTTATACCTTGCACCATATGGAGGAAGTGGAAGCTCATGATCATTAGCACCGATGAGTGGGCCCATATTTACTCGCGAACGTAATCGTCTTGGCACCAACGTGGTAATGCGAGACCATGCCCATATCTGCAAAAATATATATTAATCTATAGTAAAGGCAAACATATTGATATAATAACATAAGAAAGTAACAATACTTATATAAAGTTTACCTGTAGAAGCACCATCGCACCACCAATAACATTCTTGTCTTTATCCGATGCATTGCACAACTCACGATACATGAAAGACAGTACTGCACTACCCCAACTAAAATAAACAACATCCTTAATCTGCTCCATACTCTGTAGATATAGCAACGACACTCCATTGCCTGATGAATCAGGACACATAATGCTACCGAGCAGAATCAATGCACAGCCGCGAGCATATCGCTCCAACTCATCGTGGGGAGTGTCATCTGTCACTGGGTTAGCCTCAAGATAACCCCTCAAGGCACTCAACAATATACGCCCACCCCTAAACTGCTGTGACGTGGGTCGAAATCCTAAGTAATGGTGGCAATAATCCTGCCACTGCTCGGTAGATCTCCTCGGATCAATTTCAATAACAGGCTGACCATCTACTGGTAAACCTCAAATAACTGCAACATCTTGTAGTGTGACAGTCACCTCACCAATGCGAAAATAAAATGTATGAGTCTCAGGTCGCCATCTCTCGACTAGAGCAGTAATCAAATGAAAGTCCATATCAAAGTGTCCACATCGGTGGACGCCATAGAATCCCATATCATACAGCATATGAACTACACGAGGATGCAATGCACCCTCCCCACCATGAAGACTCCAAAATGGTGCGCCTGCTTGCCTAACTGTAAGTGTCCTATCAACTGCACCAGCAAATACACTCTCTGAACGGTGAGTAGCCTATCGGAATAAAACTGTCGTATCCCGTGGACCATATACAGAAACAATATTCATCCTGTTTACAAATGAATAACACCATGTGTCAAGGATAATTTTTTTAATAGCATCATATGAATGTTTACATACAATATGAAATTTAACCATATGGTTAACAACAATTAAACACAAATTTTAACATATAACATGAAATTGTACATACATCATTAACAACAGTTAAATATAACATCATTACAAAATTATTTCATACAAATAAGGAGTATTTCTCCCGCACAAAAGCAAATACTAATCTAACTGTAATGACATCATCTATGCTGGGAAGATGAAGCTGTTCCACGTTATATTGCATTGACCCTTTGCCTTGCTCGTGCTTGTTGTCTAGCACGTGTCTGAGGTCAATCCATCTCGTTAGGAATTTGAGTAGTAGTATTCCGTCCACAACGATTCTGAATCCGCAATGCTGGATTATGCCACAACATGAAATGGGGCGCAACCCAATAAACTTAATCTGGCAAAGGCTCAAACTTCCCTTTGTAAGTATCTACATAAGAAGTAGTGCTATAGTACGATTTCATGAGTGTTGCTGGATTAACTCCAAAATGCCGACAAGTATGCATTGCATGCGAGCAAGGTATTCCAAATTGACTCCAATTACCGCATGAACACTCCATTGACCTCAGTTTCACGACATGTGTAAAACTCCTGGATGATCCTGGTCGACGTTTTATGACAGACGTGGATTGATCTGTGTAATCAAACACGTGTACCATATGCTCTATAGATAGATTCTGCCAACTCTCATACCTTTGTAATATATTATCAGGCCATGGTTGGTTATTCTCCACCATTCGACGACCCTTGGATAGTCGATCGAGAAAATGTTTAATAGCACGATGGAACGTAATCTGTACAATAGCAGTGACTGGGAGCCGTCGTGCACCTTTCAACATTCCATTAATGCATTCTGACATATTTGTTGTCAGAATGCCACATCGCCATCCTCCATCATAAGCTAGAGTCCACTGACATTTATCTATATTCTCCAAGTATGTATGTGCATCATCGTTAAGAGCCTTTATTTTTTCCATTACCTTATCAAATTGTCTGATTGTCAATTGTGAACCAGCTGTATAACACAAATCCCTTAATGCAATACTCTTGAACCGCTTGTTGAAATTAGATGACACATGCCTTAAGCAAAAATGATGCACCCCACGAGGTGGTGTAAAATCAGGTATGTATTGAACAGCTCCAAGTAGGCCACTATGTCGGTCAGATATCAAACAGACACCCTCAAACCCGCGGACAACATACATAGACAACATATGCAAAAATCATCTCCAAGATGTAAATGTTTCTTCATCAACAACTGCAAAAGCCAGAGGCAAAACCTGTTGATTTGCATCTATCCCCACAACAATCAATAACTTATGTTTGTACTTTGTGTAAAGATGTGTTCCATCAACACTTATTACTTTACGACAATTTTGGAACCCATCGATACATGGCTTAAATGCCCAGAATACATATTTTAATATTTTCTTTTCTGCGAACTCGGTGTCGATGTGATGCCACTCCACAATTGTGTCTGGATTCCATTTTTGCAGGGCTCCCAAATACTTAGGCAATTTTCTAACTGAGCTCTCCCAAGTGCCATAAACATTTTCTCTTGCGCGTTTCAAACCGTGCCAGGCCTTATGATATGAAATTTCATACTGATACTTCTCTTTCATATTTTGTTGGACATACTTAATCTCATAGGTCGGGTCACACTGAACTATACCAATAAGCAACCTTGCGATCATGTTTTTACATAGGTTGCGATGATCCACAGATACTGAATTCATAAGGCAGGTATGAGGTCCTCCCCACTTGGTGATTTTCCATAAACCGAGCTTTGCTTTCAATAATGCTCGAAGCCTCCAATTACACCATGTGGTCGATGTACTATGGCTGCATTCCATTTTCCATAATTTTGGTGTACTCTCAACCACCCGATACTCACGTCTGACAACTCGTACAGAGTAATCTTTAACTGAAGTTTGGAGATTTTTTTTGTTTTTGAATATCATACCATTTTCAAGCTCTCCAATACTAGAGTTATAAAACTTTCCTCTATTTGGAATATCAATAGAATCAACAACTATTTCTGAGTAACATGTTGTGAAGAATGGTATAGTATGATTAGAGTCATATTCATTTGTTGTTGAGGGCAATGAGGTATAAACTGGCACTTGATGTTGGGATGAGTTGCCCTCATCATGTTGCTCATACATCTCTTCCAAATCATCAATTTCAACCCCATCACCACCACCATCATCATCATCATCATCACCATCATCACCATCATCTTCTTCAGCAATTTCATCGGGTTCGGAATTAATATGTTCTTCAGCACCTAAACTGTCGACAAGTGGGTCGGATAATTCATCAGTGTATGCATTATACGGTTCTGTATTTGTACCTTGAAAATGCTCTTGACCAGCGCTTGAAGCACCTGCATTAAACTCATTGATGCCAAAACTTGCCACACCTTGCATTACTGTAGTCATTTCAAACGCACTATCATCTCTTAAAAATGATGCATACTGATAATACTCATTAGTTGTTGGTATCTCAGGCATAATATTGTGAACAATTTGTTCTGCCTCAACATAAAATTCTACAAATTGATTTTCTCTTCCCGGATCTAAGAAAAATTCCAATCCTTTGTCATCCTTATTGATATTAGTTGTGACACATTACCGCAACAGTACTTACCAAATAATTTCAATAAGAATTGTTTATCATCAACGCCCGTAATCTGATACACTTTCAATAGTAATTTAGAAAATCTTGTCCTACGAGACATTCTCTTCGCTCCAATTGCAGGGCGATCATATGTCACTGAATTAGCATCTTGTATAATTTGACCACCAAAGTATACCAGAACATCAATGTTGTTTCTATTTGTCATAACTACATCAAAAAAAGTATTAATATTTTAATTTTAAATAATAATTTCAAAGACATAATATTTAATTAAAATTATCATAGTTGTAAAAAAGATTCCCTAAATAGTTTAATAATTTTTACTCACATTTTCAAGTCAAATAACAAATAATAAATAACAAATATAATATACAAAAAAAATATTGCAAACATTAGCTTCTCCACATATAAAATATGCTATTAAAAATATACTTGCATGTATCATTATAAAAAATAATATTAATCACATTTCAATACAATCAAATCTATTTTTTTAATATAATAATACATTTACTTCACAATTATTACAATAATATATATATATATATATATTATAATTAAAATATGATACCTGTAAGTCACACGCACAATATGATCTGCGTCGTATTTTAATATATCGCGTACTAACCTAAACAAAAATATATAAATGTTAATTAGTAATTTTTTTTAATTAAAATTTTTTAAAAAATAATAATAATATTACTTACCGAAAGAAGCGAAAATAGACGGGAATGGGATAATCCAAAAAATGAAAGAAAAAATTACAAGAACAAAATTCGACCAAAACTCGAGTGAAAGGCCGAAAGAGAGAGAGAGAGAATGGGGGAAGTTGGTGGGTGGGGAAAATGGAGGAAGTGAGGAGGGGGAAGGTGGAGGTTTAATAATGGTGGAATGGGGAGGAGGTGCGCGCGGGAGGGAGGGGAGAGAGGGAAGAGGAAATGAGAGGAAAGGAGGAAGAAAGAAGGTTGCGGGAATGCAATCAGAAGGCGCAACCTCGGGTTGCGCCTTCTGACAGGAAGCACAATCTTCGATTGCGCTTCCTGTGAAAGCGCGCTTCCAAAACGCGCTTTCACTTATTTTTTTAAACCCCCGCCAACCACGGTATTTGTTTAATTATTTTTTAAATTTACTATTTAAAATTAAATTCGTCCATCTCACCGTGTTTTCTATATTTTGAGTTGCTTATCACCAATTCAACAACTTTTTGATGTAATTGGAATTTTTTTTCCATTTTGCATCAACTCTACTTTATAAAAAATATATTAAAGGAAACTTGAAACAAACTTTTCTTACCTAAGTTAACTTTAAATTGTCAAGATTTATTAAGTATACTGTAAACCTTTACATATATTTAGAACCTTCCCTAAAATAAAATGAGTTAACGGGGACGTTAATAAGCACCCCATAACACATTATTTACATATAATATGGTTTCAACATTGATTGTCTTGTACAACATTTGTTCTACATTGATTGGTCATTAGAGTATTAAAACTTTTCTTGTAGTTATATATATATATATATATATATATATAATAAGAAAAAATATATATAAATCAAAGAGATAAAAGGGTCTAGATTCATTAAACAGTGATTAGGCATCTGAACCAGTCAAGTCAACCAGAACAACCTTTTGGTAAAAAGGTGTCTTTACACCAAAACACCCTTTGGACAAAATAATGCAATCTTTCAAGAGAAAGATATTTTTACACCAAAAGATACTTTTTGGAAGAAATGTATTTTTATACCAAAATAATTTTTTTGGAAAAGATGCTGACTGTTGAAGACAATATTTGAAAATCTATAAATACTTCCAATACTTCAATAAAATAAAATATACA
Source organism: Paulownia fortunei (assembly GCA_019321725.1). Taxonomy (NCBI): domain Eukaryota; kingdom Viridiplantae; phylum Streptophyta; class Magnoliopsida; order Lamiales; family Paulowniaceae; genus Paulownia; species Paulownia fortunei. Next base: position 18,598,709 of record CM033114.1, read on the forward strand.
AATTAATAACGAGATTCATCATTTTTCTTGAAACTAAGTCTTTCTTTTATGTCTTCCATTTTTGAGATTTTTATTTCTAAAACTTGGAGAGTTCTATTCTAAAGTTTCTAAGGGTGTAAGCTTACAAATTTTGTGGTATAGGCTTTATATCCTCAAGATAAATTTCTTGACAATCAGTTACACCATAATGGGAGAAATCTATACCTTAAAGATAACACCTTAAAGATAGCATATTTTCGATGTGTCTAGTCTATATTAATTTTTACTTTCATAAATAGTATAAACTTTGGGTTTCTTAGAAATTCCCCATACCCACTTTCTATCATACAATATAAACAACTCTCCCACTTTTATTATATCTGGAAACCACCAAACTCTGTAGAAAAAATAGAACGTATGAGAAAAATAATAGAAAAAAGAGAGGAGGACTATTGTGATCAAAGTGTGATAGAAACATCATAAACATAGAGTTTGGATTGTGGAAGTGAAGCCTTTCCATTCATGATTGATTTTGATCTTGTTCAAGTATAAAAAAAAATAACAAAAGGTAATAGAATCAAGTATAAATGTCCTTATTTTTAACATGAATTTTTGTTAGGAAATTCATAAAATTAATTTCAAATTATATCATTGGTATCAGAGCATATTTTAGTTGATATCCTATATGATTATGTGAATAATTATATTAAGAAACCATGCTTTCAATTTGTATGGTGTCTGAATATTATTTCACGATAAATCATTATATGCTTTGAATTATCTTTCAAATTTTCAATAAAGCATATTTATATTCAATAGAAGCATGCCTTAAGATCTCATGACTTCATTTTTGTGTATTATGTGATATTATGATTTTTTATGAAAACTGCAGTAGATTTGTCTCCATTTTTCAGTAATTTTTTGTTCGAATTATGAAAAAACTTTATATGGTTAGAATCCTTGTGAACAATACTTTCCAACCTTTATTATAAGATTAAAAAAGTTTAGAAATGAGTGAGATATGACCTTTAAAAGTTAGGTCGTGTATAAGGGTATTCTGAAAAGTTTTGAAAAATTTAGAGATGAAGATGAACAGTGAATATTAATCCCACTCTCGATCGTACCTATGTTTGACCCAAACCTCTACTTATAGGTGTCAGATTCCAAAAACGGATAACGTAATTGAATTCAAAAGGGTCGAAAATGGGAGGTGGTAGCTGGAGTGAGGTCGTTGAAAATGCTACAAGGGCAGCGCGTGGGCTGTATGTATTGAGGCGATGCGTGACTGGTACGTCCCACATGCGACATCACATGGGGCCTCTTTCGGCCATTGTTTTTTGATGAAAAAGACATTGTTACAATCAGAATTTTGTTTTCAATTTTTTGTAATTTAAATTTTATTTTTGAAATTGAAATTTTTTTTTTGAATTTTTTATCTTAAAAAAACTGTATAAAATTATGAAAAAAATACTTTTTGATAGAAAAAGATTCTGAACTTTTTATAAATTCTAAAAAAACAATATTTTCTATATTTTGGCTATTTGGTGAAAATTTATAACACTTTCTGATTAATGTGATCATTAAATTATACATGAAAATTAATTTTTCATATAAGAAAATTATAGAATTGAGCATGTTTACAATTTGAGTGTTTAGAAAAATTTCATCTTGTATTCTAAAATATTAGGATTTTGACTGGCTTTGTGTCCAATCTAATAATTATTCTCATTTTCTAAATATTGCGATAATCAGACACACTCTAAGCGTCATACAGGGGAAGCTAGAGAAAGAGACTTCAAAGCGTTTGGCAAAGTGAGAAGTTTATAAAAATTATAAAATAGATTCATTGCACCCTTTGCCACAATATCTTACGATAATGAAAGAAAACACAAGGAGCTTCTTCATTTGGGTCACAACTTTAGGGGACATAGTTATTATGTAAAACTTCGAATACTTAAAAATTCTCTACCCAATAAGTGGAGTAATCTTGTTGATGAAATGATTGACCAAGAGAAAAACATAACTCTTAATGTATTGAGATCAAGATTGATTACGGTATGGAGGAAAGAGATTGAACTCAAGATAAAGAAATCATTATCTTTGAGGATAAATTTTGGTCCTCGTATCTTAAAGTTCACTCCAACATATAAGCTTTCAGAAGGAATGAAAAATGGTATCTCGCTTGTGTGTTAAGAAGGAATTTAATTTTTATTAAGGAGATGACTCATTATGTACATATATTTGCTTTAGTAGCATTTATGAACAAGTTATGTAACATATGTTAATGTACTTCATGATATATAATATATAATTGCTTCAAAGTATGTATTGTGAATCTTTTAATGATACAACAGTTTTAAGATTATGGGATGACAATATATGCTTATCTTCATATATATGACAAGATGAATTCTTGTACAACATGAGTTATGCAATTAATTAGGAGTTTTTAGGCTGGAAGAATTTAAATGATTCTCACTTATAACTTATTGATATTTTGTTACTTTAAAATTAAATTTATAATAATGTAACATTTGGACTATAGGTGATGATTAGGAGCTAAGTGAACTTTCAAGTCTATACCATAAGTTAATTTATTATAAATGTTAATTTTAAGTACAAAATTACATGTGTATATTTAATGAGCATTAACATGTGTAATCACCTCTAAAAATATACAGCCCATGGCATCGAAATCTATCATAGCTGACCTTCACAAATGTGACAAACTGAATGGCAACAACTATGATACTTGGCGCCATAAGATCTGGCATGTATTAGATGAGTAAGATTCCTTAGAATACATCAACTAAATCATGCAAGACCCTGGTGTCGGCAACACTGGTCAACAAAGAGGGATTAAGAGGCTTACAAGGCATGGAAAAAAGATTACACTTCTTGTGTAATTCTAATTAGCTCTGTTATTGATAACCTCATTCACAAGTGTGAGCAACATTCTACTGCTCATGACATATGGGTGTGAGGGACAAATATGGAGGTACAACTATCGATCGTCTAAGGCAACAAATGATTAAGTTTGACACTTATAAGAAATAAGTTGATCACAACATCAAACAACATCTGAGAACTATGTCAAACATGATACTTGAACTAAAGTCAGCTGGTGATGTCCTCTCCGATGAACAACAAGTTCAAGCTTTGATCTGATCTCTTCTTAACAACTACGAGCATCTGAAAGTCAATCTGACTCACAATTATTGTAATAAGACTTTATTTGATGCCGCTCACCATGTTGAACTTGAGAATGAGCATCTTGGTACTACTAAGTCCCTAGACACTATCAATGACATAAAGCGTTTCTACCCACACGGCCTCAGACGCATCCATTCTAGGAGTATCCACCAGAAGCATCTACCTTTAGACCCAGTCGTATCCATCTCAAGGACCTCATGTGTTTACGCATTCGCGTCCTAGATGCGTCCAACCTAGGAGCTTCTACCAAAAGCATTTCTGCCATTGGACCACTAGGTGTTTTCGCCTTTGTGGCTATAAAAGCTCCTGCTTCAGCAGCCCAAGAATATCCCTTGATTGTGTAAGAAACCATGACCTTACTGGGAGTCGCTTCTGCCAGTATGCCTGTTGTTGATCAAATGGGTATGGAGGTCAAGTCCATCACAAGGGGATTCAAAAAGATAGAGAAGTTTATACATTGGGACCAGACCAAGACCCTACAAAGATTGGTGACCACTGAATGTTCATACCCAAAAAAACATCACCTAAAGAGTCTCATCGCATGCCCAAAGTACCTGCCGAGGTGCCACCTCTTGACACCGTGCCTCTCTGTCAAGGCAACGCACCCCCCGCTCTCTTTGGCGAGACAACATACCTTGCTAATGCTAACATACTCATGCTCTCCCCAGTGAGAAAACATGCTTTGCCACTGCCATTGTATTCCCCTGCTCCCAGGTGAGGCAATATGCCTTGCCACCATTGGCATCTGCGCTGTAATACCCGAGCCTCGCGCTACTCCCCTGATCAATATAGTTCATGCATTTCATGCTACGTATGTGTCATTTATATTTTTAATTGATATTTCATAATGCACTATATTTTATATGATATTTTAATAATTAAACTTTTGAAATTGTCACCGATATTGGTTTTCAAATTCTTTAATCTAATTGGTTGAGTTGGTACTAAGATACGAGAATTTAGGTGTCAACTATCAGATACCATTACGATACACGTAAGTGAAATGTGGCATCGTTGTATTTATCGGTGTAGGATAAACTATCATATTAATTAAGAGGGTATAAATTCTTACTAGAAAATAAATTTTGGGGTTTATAAATAAATATTAAAATATTATGTATTAATTATATATATATATAAATAATATATATATATATATATATAGATGTATGAATATTATATATATATTATATATATGTATAAATGTATGAAATATATATAGATGTAAGTATATGTGTGTAGTATAATAAAATAATATATATATATATATATATATATATATGTGTGTGTGTGTGTGTGTATATGTATACACGTATATAGCTTATGTTTTAGATAAGCATATATATATTATATTAGAATGTTAGTTTCTATATACATATATGTATACACGTGTATAGTGTATAGTAAATAGTTATAATATATTACACATATGTTACAATATATTATATTAGGTTATAATATATTATATTATATTAAGGATAAGTATACATATGTTATAATATTATATTAGGTTTTCTTAATAGTTAAGTAATAATTAAGATATTAAAACAAGATATTATACATATGTTATAATATATTATACTAGGTTATAATATATTATATTATATTAAGAATAAGTATACATATGTTATAATATTATATTAGGTTTTCTTAATAGCTAAGTAATAGTTAAGATATTAAAACACCACACACACGTTCACGGTAGCAAAGGAAAGAAAAAGAGAAGAAAAAAAAAGAAAGAAAAAGAAAAAGGGAGAAAGAAAAAACAAATTTCAATTGTAGAAATTTGAGAAAATTTTAGGTAAGTTCCTTCTTATTTTTGTACGAATAAAAATATATATTTATGCTGTTTATTTCTAATTTGAAAGAAAGTTTTTAATCCAAATTAACTAGTTATCTTCTTGTGAGATAATAATTAATATACACATTTAATTCAAAATTAGTTACAAAGATTTGATTTTATTATCGTGTATTAATTGGATGAAAGAGCTAATTTAATTGAGGGATTTGTTACGGGGATTATAACACATCAATTAGATAATATTAAAATAAATTCGAGATGAGAAATTAAGGTATTTAAAATATTCTAATTGGTGTGAGTATAAATTTTAAGGTTTGTTTGTTATTTTTAATTAAATTTAAGATTTAAGACCCCTTATGAGATTTGATATAGAAATTCATTAATTAAGAATGAAAATTAATACGTTATACTTTTACAGGCAGCCTTATATCTAAGGCTAGGGAGAAGAATCTTGTTAATTTTCAGTAGGATATCAAATGTTAAAGATAAGTGAAAATTCATTTGCAACTACAATGTATGAACATAGTATTTTGTGCATTATCTATATTAAACGTGATCTTTGTATTTGGATATGTATATTGTGAGTATTATACATACCTTATAGTGTATATGTTGCTTGGATGATGGGACATAGGATCCGTTGTGTCATTGGATATGTCATTCATCAGCATATACATGTTCATGTATAACACGTGCTCACATTTGAGATTTTTTGCACGCATGACATTATTTTCAAAAAGAAAATATTTTGGTTGGTCACTACTAGTGTACCGAGGCCCATGTGTGGCTTATTTATATGATATTTAGGGCGCCGTGAGTATTACTTATCGGAGGATCATAGAGGTTGACAGGGGGTGTGCCTCTGGTGGTCACGAGAGGGTGGACCACTTGACTGTGCCCTTATTGATGCCGCTGGAGGGAAGACTTTTGGAGGGTCACAGGGGAAGATAGGGGGTGGACCGCTGGTGATCCTAGAAGATGCCCCGAACTGTATTGATGTGTTTATGGCCATGCGATTATTGATCTTGTTGAGAGCTCTATCCGGTATATAGTAGGTAGGTCAAGGCCCAAGTGATGGAAAATGATTTTGAATGAACTATTTTTATGCATAAGTTTGCATCCTTGTCATGATCTCATAGAAATGCATTGTATTTATGTTGGATTATCCCTTCAGCATGCATGATTTTCAAGTACTGAGCATTAGCTCACGTAGTTCATGCATTGTAGGTGAGTTTGATGATACTTGAAGCTATGGACTTACTGAGCGAGCGGCTGAAGCTCCTACAGGTTTTGAGGATCAGTGTACATGGATGATGATCTGTTGGGATGGTTGTTAACTTATTTAATTTTGGAGTCTATTGTATTAGGTTTTGAGATTTGTACTGTGTATTACTTTTAAAACTTTTCTACACATGAGTATGTAAATATTGTGTTTGTTATGGGTCATTTGCAGGTATATATATATATATATATATATATATTAGTTTGTAAGTGCAAAAAATAGTTTATTATTTATTAAGCTATTACAGGAAAAAAAATAATAAAAAATATTCCATGCATGTACACAGGTTCTATCATGTCAAATTATATTATATATATAGTTGTGTAGTAATGGGGATGTTACATGCACTATCCGTGATGAGTCTCTATTTCTATAAGAGGTTGTTCCATACAATCCATGATGACTCTTCAGTCTGTAAGAGGTTACTCCATGCAATCCGTGATGACTCTTCAAGTCTATAAGAGGTTACTCCATGTAATCCATGATAACTCCCCAGGTTTGTAAGAGGTTGCTTTGTGCAATTCATGATGGATTCCTAGGTCTATAAAAGGTTGCTTAGTGCAATCCATGATGAATCTCCACATCTGTTAGAGGTTGCTCCACACAATCCATAACGACTCTCTAAGTCCATAAAAGATTCTTCTGTGTAATTCATGTTGACTCTCCAGGTCTATAAGAGACTGCTCCACATAATCCATGATGACTCTCCAAGTCTGTAGGAGGTTGCTCTATGCAATCCATGACGACTCTTGAAGTCTGTAAAAGGTTTTACTCTATTCAATCCATGATGACTATCCAGGTCTGTAAGATATTACTCAATGCGATTCATGACAGCTCTCTAAGTTTGTAAGAGACTGCTCACATAATCTAAGACGACTCTCCAAGTCTATAAGAGGTTGCTCTATGCAATTCATGATGGCTCTCCAGGTATGTAAGAGATTGCTCTGTGCAAACCATGATGGTTCTCCAAGTCTATAAGAGGTTGTTTAATACTTATGACTCTCCAAGTCTGTAAGAGATCGCTCCATAGAATGCATGACGACTCTCCAAGTCTGTAAGAGATTGCTCCGCCCAATCCAGGGTGTCTCTCCAATTCTATAAAATGTGCGTAATCCATGACAAATCTCCAAGTTCTGTAAGGGGTTGCTCCGCGCCACTTTGGGCCAATCTCTAAGTTTTGTAAACGGTGGCTCTGTGCCATCTCAGGCCAACTACTAAGTTTTGTAAGTAGTGGCTACGCGCCACCCTAATGAATCTCTAAGGCCTATAAAGGGCAGCCCGTGGAAATGCCAACAAAATATAAATATATTCAACAAGCATCAAAAGTCTGACAAGCACGCTTTCCAACATGGATAATGACTCATAAGAATATAAAAAATGAGTCAAAATATCATAAGTACATATGCAAAAAGAAAGAAAATCAACTAAACAGGTGTTTAACGTCATCCAAAAGATATGAAATGGAAAGCCCAAGAAACAAGTAGACAAAAAAATATCTAAATCTAGAACAAAGATCTTATCAGCATCTGATCTAAGTAGTTGCGTCCTGAGGGACTCCTCCCACAACTTTATCCCTAATTGTCTTAGTAGATCCATCGCAAGTTGTCTCAACAGCTCCATCATTGATTGCTCATGCCGCTCCAAAAGAGTCTCGTCACCCTAACAAAAATATTTAACTCCTAGCTAGCCCCACTCTGCAGTCTGCTTGGGAGTTAGGGGTATGATAAGCATATTCCAAATCAAGCTCAAATGATATTCAATTTCAGCCCAACGAGACATTCTGATCCAAGAAGCCCAAGACATGTAAGAGACTCATGTGGTTTAGAGACATCAAATATTGGCCTAATAAGACATATAGGCCTACGACCAAATTACATCAAAGATCCATACGACGCATGTCCCACTTAGACAACTATAAATACCCTCGTCATTCTCATTTATTAAGTATGAAATAATTTTGCTTAATTCAAATTTAAGTTTAGTTTTGTTCTCTTGGACACTCGCTGACTTAAATATTGGAGGGGTTTCTGTGGGATACTATCGAAATTCCCTTACAGTCTGTTCGTATTGCAAGCGGGGACCCTCTAAAAAAGAAGTTGCTCATAGAAGATCTATTTTTGGAGAAGAGTTCATTTCAGCATAAGGAATATTTATCCATCTTAGGGTATGAAGTATTTACTAACATTAAACTTATCTCTTAAGAATGATAAAATGCCAAGACAAGGAGCCAAGACTTTCGTGATAGTAATAATTAAGCATTTAGGTTACTCCAATAATAATTTAGAGGGTGTTTAGCTTAGTTTATTTAAAATATTTTATAAGTTTCTACATTTTATAAAATATTTTGGAGTTTATAAGATATTAGATCTTATTTTCAAAATAAGTTGTTGAAATATTTGGATAAAATAAGATTTTTGAACTTGTAAGATATTAATAATAACAATTTTGTAATTAAAACTATCAAAATTGAAGAAATTTATTAAAATAAAATTTTATTTTAAAATTAAGTTAGGATTAAGGTATTTATTTTTTTAGTAATTTATAAACTATCAAATAACTTTCTTTTGAATCTTATAAACTCTTACAAAATAAAGTTATCAAATATTTTTTTGATAGTTTATAAGATTTTGTAAAAAGCTAACAAGCTAACCATTGTACCAACGGTCCAACACACTTTGGGATGGAAAGACAGCATTCATAAAAAAATGAGAATGACGTATAAATCACCTCTGCTAAAAAGTTATGCATGCGTTTCAGTTCCCAATTATTAATGGCCCTCTCCATCTTCAACAAGTCAAGTTCTTAAAATCAATGCCACTAGAAACAACAAATTTTTCACGTAAATACTATTCATTGTATGGCTACATGAAACGTGCACACACTGATGAATAGAAACTCCTTTTCCTTTTTTGAATCAATAATTCATGTGGGGTTGTCCAGATTTACCACAATCGTGTTTTATCAAAATTGTCGAAAAAGACAGGAAAATAGCACATCATTTTCATCATTCCAAACAATGAGAGGGAAAGATCCGGGATTGGAGTAGACTTTTGAGTTAGGGGTGAGATTGAATTGTCAAAAAATAAAATTATTTATTTATTTTTTCACGTATTAAAATTTCTTTCAAGTGGCGATTTTTTATCTTAAGTTAACTAACTAATAAAGCACAAATGCAAATATAAATTTAGAATGTGAAATAGATGCAAATTCATCATACCTAGCATATTTTTGTATAAGTATTAGAACAAAAAGAAAAGTTCTAAACATTAATAAAAAGTAATTCTAATTCAGCACAGGATAATATTTTAATTTACAAATTAAACCCTAAAAATTAAAATAATTCTTAATATTTCATTATAATCTTGTGAGTCAAAGTGGTTTCATAGTTATTATAAAAACCGTATTCTTCATATACAAATATGATTTACATAAGTAGTCTAAATATGAAACCTACTTTAAACAAAAAAAAAAAAAACACTTTTAATTTTCTAAGTATATTGTTGTAAAATTATCTTTTACGTGACTGAAATAAGACGAGGATTTAATTCTCATTAGACCAAATAAAAAAAAAGTAATCCAAAAGCAAAATATAAGACAAAGAAAAAGAAAGTGTGAATGACTTAAAAAAAATAAAAAAAAAGTCCTTAACTATTTTTATTGTGAGAGACTCATTGTTCAAAAAAAAAAAAAATACTTCTTAATATTAATAAAAAATGACAGTGACCACATCAAAAGTAAAATTTTTCAAATAAGTTTTCTTCCAAAAAATTAATGTAAAAATTTGAGCATTATTTCATAATCATTAATTAAATAAAAGTATATTTATATTGTGAAAAACCTAAACCCATAATTTTCTATAAAATAAAAATTAGGATAATCTAACCCCCGGGGCATAGATTAGTGAAACAATTGATTTGGACTTGTTTCCAGCGGTACGGTGGGGGTTCGAATAGTGATGGGAACCTGCGGATGCATTTCAGTATGGAGCAATCACTGTTCTGCCAGTGGGACCCTGCGACTGAGGTGTCTCGAGTTATCACTGTGGGTTGAGCTCCTTATGCGCAGAAGTGTACAGTTCTTGTTGGAAACTTGAGTGTTGGTTAAGGCATATCCCGCGATTTACCCCTTCTAGGTGTTAGAAGCAAATATGTAAGAGGTTCGAAACTAATTCGATAAAGTTGGGAATCTAGGTTATCAAAAAATAAATAAATAAATAAATAAAAATTAAAATAATCTCAAATAACAAGGAAAGAGAGTAGAATAAGATAAATCAACCATTAAAAGATAAAAATTAAAAAACTAACATCAATGAATATTTCTTGACTAAAATAAATTATGTTTGAAACATAATCATTAAACATTTTAAAGAGTAGTACAACTAGCTTCTTTTATGTTTGTATTAATAATAAATTCTGCTATCTAAAATTTTATTTTAGGACTTCTTTGTCTGAAGAGGAAAGAATAGAGAAAGAAGGTTAGATGTATTGAAGGAGAAAAAAATTGACTGAAATTCTTGAACAAATAATAATAAAAATAAATATTTTACCTCAATAGTATGCAATTTAATCGTTCAAAGGAAAGGGAGGCAAAAATTTTAATTTTATGAAATTCAAAAAAAGGGAGGGGGGGCAGAATTTTAATTTTATAAAATATATGCATATATATAAAAGGAGATGAGAGGCATTTGAGGGGGACGGCTCCAACCCCCACCCACTGGAAACTATAATGTCGAACATGTTTAGCACAACTCCAAATATACTAATATCGAACATAAACAAGTAAAAAACATTATTGTATCTACATAAGATACAATACATCACTTTTCACACACCACTCTTACTAAAATAATTTTCATTCCAATATCAAACATTCAACATACTTCACTTAAAAACCTCTCGAACTACTTAAGGCTATTTGTTATTTTTTATTTTTTTTTTTTTTTTACTTCTTAGAAATTACTATCTTTGCTTTGCCATGCTTGAATGTGATGAGCTCTTGGCTTCTTATAGCCATCATAAAATGAACTTAATGGAACCACACAAATTAAAAAAAAAAAAAAAAAGTAAAAGAAAAAAGAAAATCTCCACCACACACTTCATGTAATACAATGTGCACCTAAATCAGGAAGCTATTGTACCTAACTTTGAGACCTCCACACAATGGGCTTAAGTTAAGCAATTGGCTTCATGGACTGACATTAATTCTTAACTGTCAGTTTTCATTCTCTGCTTCTCTGCACCTACCTTAAAACTTTTCAAAGTTACTGGTACTCAAAACATTTTGTAAACAACTCTGCAACTTGATTGTCTGTCTCTCTTTTTGCAACACCTTCTCTCTATTGAAATGATAATGCACATCCACATGCTTGATCCTCGCACGAAACACTGGATTTTGTGCCAAATGGGCTGTCGACTGATTGCCGCAATAAAGCATAATTGCATGATCAACTGGTTAGTGTTGATCTTCCATCAACTATACCAACCATGTGCTTTCTTGAGATGCGATTACTGCTGCTTGGTGTTCTGCTTCAATGGTTGACAAAGATATAGTCATTGGCTCATTCACCATTGCTTTCCAGGATAACTCGTCTTTTTCCCTGTGAACTACTAGCACTGGAATACGTTTGATAATCGGATGGTTCATGTCCACTTGCAGCATAGACTAATATGATACTCCTAAGTGAGAGTTGAGACATGGGTTTATGTCTGGTGAATGAATGAAAACTAAGATGGTTCATGTCTAACATTTCCAAATTGTAGTCTTTTCTACTTCTAACAAACCTTCAGCAGCTTCATTTTTGTCCAAGGACTTTCATCCCTTTACAGTAGAAAAGTAGAGCAAAAATTTTGATGAATTTGTATCTGCCATAAAAAAGCCTAAGAAACTGTAATGGACCTAATGCGATGAAGTTCTACATAATTTTGATGTCCAAGCTTCCTCTTGTCAGCTTCACTCTGTCAAAGAGTCGGAATGAGTTTTAAAGAAATTTTGAGAAATACCCATCCCAAGAAACAAGAATAAGCACACAGTTAATTAATTAATCATTTGTATCGTCACTTACCCCCTTTCAAAAGTGTGTTCAAGATAGCATCTTTGGCACTACTATCAGCATATGCAAACAGATGTCCAGCATTTGGTAGTTCATGGTATTGTATCCATGGAAGCTTCTTAGCAATGTATCGCTGCAGAGTGACAGGTACCACACTATCTTCAATGCCATGCCACAAATGAACAGAACCTTCTGTGTCGTGAAAAGGATTATTAAGATTCATAGGATCAAAATCCCAATGCCCAAATCCAACCATCATATCGCGGTGAAGTGACTCATATACTCCCTGTTGTGTTGCATATTCCTGCTGATAAGCAAGCGTCAATATGGAATCCATTGTAATAAGTTATTTGAACATGAAATAAATTGCAAAAGCTAATCTGGAAAGTAAACTAGTAAGATTAAAGTGCAAAAATTAAGTGCAATCTCCTCAAATTCCAGGAGAAGGGAAATTAAATTAGTCCAGAATTCCTAGCAATAATCTTTTTGAATTTTTTGTTCTAAATTTTCAATTATATAACGATCTAGTCTCATTCTTAATGAAAGACAGGCACTCATTTACAAGCAGGTACCTCATTCTTACTGAAAGACAGGCACTCATTTACAAGCAGGTATCTATAGGCATCACCAAGATACAAGCGACAGAAAAACATGTACCCTGAAAGCCAGTCTCGCAGCAAATTTTGGAAAAACTTTAAGATCTGGAGCAGTAAAATTAGGTTTTACAGTTACAACACTAGAGGAAGGAAACCATTTCTGAGTGTTCCACCAGTAAACGAGCCACGGAGCATCATGTGCCACTCTTAATGCCCATTGGTCCTGGGGGAATTGCTGATAGTATGCTTCTGTAGATAAATTTGAAGGAAAACCAGGCCACCAATAATTGACAACCGGAGCTATCAATGTTGCTCCTGCCAGCCTGTCATCATTTGATAAGTTAACAAAACTAGATAACAGAGAATACAAGATATGCAGCACACGGCAGACACAGCAAATGGTGAAGTTTCAGGTATCAGATATTGCTATCAAATGAGGATTATGCATCAAAGTGCAAACTATTACTCTATCCCAAAATTTTGGGTCCAGTTTGACCTAGCACGGATTTTTAGATGAAAGTTAAAAAGTGTAAAATAGTGTGTACACTGTACTTATAAAGTAATGGTAGAGAGTTTTTAGTGGTGTCGCATCATCACTTTGATTAAGAGGGTAGATAAAAAAAAATTCAATTTAGAAAATGAAGTTTTATTTTGGGACGTGCCAAGAAATAGGAGTAATAAATTTGGGACAGAAGGAATACACTGTAATGAATGAATTTGTCAATGAATCCTGGTATATCGCTCTACATGCTCAGCGGATTATGTAAATCAGTTTTCAACATGGCAATACAACATGGTGTATTATTTTTCTCTGTTTAAATTTTTCTCTCCATTATATAACATTCTCTGTCAGCAGTAACGAACTTGCTTTAATTTGCTGTCTAATTTTTCTCTGGTTAATGCAAGTCTATTAGAATACACTAAGGTGTAGTTTCTTTTCTTGTATATTTGTCAAGGATCTTGATGTATAGGGCCATTAGTTGACATGAGAGCACCCAAACAGATCATTACAGATGTTGTTAAGATTTTTACATTTTTATTCAGGCAATAATTCCAGTTCTTTTGACAACAAACTTGTCCTAAAGTTTGCTTTTTCCATAATTTTAAATAGTCATATCAATATCCTCCACTGCAACCTTGGCAGTCCATGGCATCAACAATGAGTCTTAGCCCTTGGTCTACGCACATCATTGGTCCAGACAGTTAAATATCAGAAATACAAGTGCCATGTACTCAACAAAATAGGTGATGTAGCTAATGATTACCTGTGAGAGATGTACTTGAGGCATCCCCAGACCAACTGTCCTCCAAAGGAAAATCCAATAACGTAAAACTTGGGACCAAGTTCTAATTGATCGCCAAGCTCTTCTATGTCTAACACTGTGCTTTTTATTGTTCTCTTTGGGTCAGGATCACTCTCTCCATAACCTGGTCTATCAAAAGATACAAAGTGTATCCCCAGTTTTTCAACCAATTCCTGAAATTTAAATACTTGGAAGTCATTTACAACACAGTCTTCAGTAAAAATACTGTAAAAGATTGGTGAATGCAGACAAAAGTTTCTAAAAAACAACAACCCTTTTTAATATAATACCGATGTGGTAACAGAAGCCTCGTGTTTACAAGAGCCAAAACCATGAAGCAAGATGATCTTATATTTAGCTGTCTCTTTGGGGACTCCATGCTCCTTGTAGGCCAAGTGTCTTCCATCTCTAAGTTTGATTCTAGGTCCTTCGATGGCCGGACCACCAGTGGAACCACAGATGCGAGGAGGTGGAGGGCAAAAGGCATAGTAAGCCCACGCTAGAAACCCGATCAACAATACTACTATAATTTTCCAAGACATAGCTGAAAACAGAAAATACAATATATGAGATTCTTGTACGAATTACACTCGTTCTTAATTTGCATTTTCTTTAGAATATGTTAAAAACATGAAAAATGGGTATTTCATCACTAACACTTCTATCAAGGCAACGTCCTTACTTTGATTAAGCGAGGTCTAAAGGAGATTGGTTGACAATATAAAAGAGCGTTGATTAATTGCATGACTTTTACGTGTTAGCACAAAAAAGAAGAAAGTACGAGAAATTTCGAGATAGTATCGATTTCCATTCTTTTTCACTTAAATTCTTGAGATACAACCATAAGTCCTCAGCGCTTTTTCACTTAAAATCCCAGATCAAGTCATGGCATCATTCTAAGTGTGACATTCAACATACATCATCAAATCTTTGATGTGTAAATATGGAATATAACAAAAATTACATAGAGGAACTATCATTCCAAATACAGACTTCAAGAACACATACTAAAATACCATTTCCCTACACATGCACATCATGCACACACACAAACTAATCATATAACAAAATTGTCTTACAACTAAAATACGGGAATCGATTAATGCAGCCTGAAGGATTAACACGCGCCATGCTCATAGGAGGAAAAAAGGATAGTTGAAGATGAGAAGTCAACTAAGATAATCCCAAATAAATTATGAGATTGTATGACACCATTCTGCAGGATCACTCTGTCTAATGTCAACTGCTACTTCTTAACAAATACTATATTGAAAACCCAAAAACAAAAATACAGCTTAACCATATTTTCCAGACATCAAGATTATCCATCTGGATGGTGAAGGAATATGTTATACCTCCAATTATTTTGTAGAAACAATTAAACAACCTTTTCAAACCAGAGAAATATATTGTAACCAAATAAAAATCAAGAAGAGAAAACACCAGACTCTGAGAAATCAATTCCTCACATAATTTTTAAAATTAAGATTTTTTAGCTGCTAAGAACTAATATCAAAACAACAACTAGAATTTCAAGAAACAGGGGAACAAGAACATGAAAAACCAATAAGATAAACATATGAATTTTCCAACAGGGCCACATAGTAATACATACGCAAAACACACACAACACACACAAAACAAGAATCTGGAATTACCTGAAAGAAGTGAGAACAAGAAAATGAATCAATTGTGGGAAGCCACCAAAAGTCTTCACCTTTAGGATATACTCCTCTATAAATTACTTCAGCCACTTCTTAAAGTCATCAAAACGGTGTACTGTGTGTAGGAAATACGTGGGCTTTGTGCGTGTATGCAGAGAGAAATTCTGCACCGAGTTTCAGAATTGAGAAACAAAAAAGAGTTGATGGGTTTTTCAAAAGCGGTTGTTGAAATACTCTCTCTATTCGGACAGTGACGTTGATTAACTTTTAATGAGAAGTCAAATAAAAGAAGAGAAAACATACGCTTACTATTTTTAATTAACTTTTAAGTTTTATTTTATTTTGTTTTCTTCTTTTTTGAAAATTTATGTATAATAAAGAGTAATATTAAAACTACTGCAGGTTTAAAAACAAATCGAATCATTCTATATTTCTATATTCCATTCAATGAGAAGTAATATCACAATCATTGTCAATAGTAGAAGGAATAAGAGTGTGATTTTGTGGTGAAGTAGGAATTTCTTGATTTTGGGATATTGAAGAATTTTCATTTAATAAAATTTCTAAATTTGGTGAGATAGGAGATGAATAAAAAATCGAGAAGTTGAAACTTGGTTGCTTATTTGATGAATCTTCACTTAAAGGAGCTATGGGTGAGTTTCTTGTAAACCATTCATTTGAATGTGGAAAAGTAGTGAGAAATAAATTATTAGAAGGGTTCGAGAAGTAATTATCTTTTGATAAATAAGGAAAATGGTGTTCATTATAGACAACATGTCGTGATATATAAACACAATAAGTATTTGTATCTAGATATCTATAACCTTTATGCAATGGACTATATCCTATAACTACGCAAGGAACTGTTTCCTTAGAAAATTTATGCATTCTTGATGTTTTTAAATAAGGAAAACGTTGAGAGCCGAAAATAACTAAACCAGAGTAATCAGGATCCTTACCAAAAAAATTCAAATAAGAGTCTCCTTACCAGTAGAAGAGAGAGGCAATCTATTAATTAGATATATTGCTGTTAAGACTGCGTCTACCCAAAATTTTAGAGGAATATTTGCATGAAAGAGCAATGTCAATCCTGTTTCGATAATATAGCGATGCTTGCATTCTACAAGTCCATTTTATTCTGGCGTATACGGGCAAGACATCTAATGTGTAATTCCACAGAAAGTCAAGTGATTAGTAAAATGATTGCAAGTGAATTCTCCACCACCATCACATTGAAAAACTTTTATTTTTCTATCAAAAAAATTCCCAACAAGAGCTTGAAATTTAAGAAAATATTGAAAGAAGTCAAATTTATTTTTTAAAGGATATAACCAAGTATAACGAGTAAAATCATCAACAAATATCACATAATATTGGAATTTTTGAGAAGAAAGTATTGGAGCAAGCCCCCATAAGTCACTATGAAATTTTTCTAAAGAAAAAAATTGAAATAGTTTTTGATTTATTAAAAGAAAGTTTACAACGTTTCCCAAGTTGTCAACTATTACATATTATATTTTGGTTAACCAATTGGAAACATTGATGACTTTCTTATTCTCTAAAGTTTGCAAAAATTTTAAATTAGGGTGTCCTAAGCGAGCATGCCATATTTCTGAAGAAACTCCTGGAGATTTGACTGCAATGAAAGTTTTAGTAAACTGTCCTCCCTCAAGCGCATACAAATCTCCTTCTCTATGTCCTTTGGCCAGGATTTGATTCTTCTAATCCTTAATAACAAACTTGTTAGAATCAAAAGTAATAGTGCAAAAATTGCCATCAACAAGTTTACTGACAGATAACAAATTCTTTTGAATTTCTGGTACTACTAAAATATTAAAGCTTTTCTTGTGTGTGTAATAGATAAAGCTTGTCCATTGCCAATGAAAGTAGAATTATTACCAAAATAAGGTTTTATAGACTTTAGATTACCTCCTTGATTTGTCATAGGAGCAGTAGCTTCAGAGTCGGCATAAAAATTTAGATCATTCTCATTGTTTAGATTCATGGTTGCAAAAGCTTCTTGGACATTTTCACCTTCTGTTTCATAGTTATACCTGTAATAGCATTTAACTACAGTATGATTGGTTCATCCACAAATCTGATAGGCGACTTGATTTGTATTTTGCTTATTGGGTTGTCCTTTTCAGTTGTTGTTATTGAACTTTGATTGATTTTGGAAGAATGGATGTTGATTGTTATTGTGATGTCAATTTTGAGTGAAGGAATTTGAACCTCTACCTCTGAAGTTTCCTCTTCCTCCATGGTGACCTCTTCCTCTTCTTCTTTGTCCGAAGAATTCTTCATTATGATCAAGTTGCTGCATTTCCTCTCTAAGATAAACCTGCTCAAAATTCTGTACAGACATGATAAATTGATTAAATGATGGATATGGTGGTTTTGACAAAATAGCAATTCGAAATTCTTTGTATTTGTCTCCAAGTCCTTGTGAAACTTGGAAAACTTTGTCAACATCACCGAGTGGTTTTCCAATAGCTACAAGTTTATCACAGATTCCTTGAACTTTCAAATATACTCATCAAGTGAGAGTGTCCCTTTGGATAAGGCATATAAGCTATTCTTCAATTGAGCTTCAATCTCTTCAGTGTCAGGCAACAGTTGCTCTTGGAGTGATTTCAAAATTGAGTAGGTTGTATCCCCACCAAATATCATGCTAAGAACTTCTTCCTTCATGTTTCCAAGAAGCCATGATATAAGAAGATCATCATTGGCGATCCATGGATCAAGATTAAGATTTTTTATTTTCTTTCCAGCAGAATCACTGCTATCATCTACTAGCCTTTTGGGATCATTGATATGATGCTCTATTCCCAAGCTACAAATCGATGGAAGTATTAGGGATTTCCAAACAAGAAAATTTATAGTAGATAGTTTGATAGAAATTAAACTAGAATGCTGGTGGAATGATTGAATGGATAGCTTGGGTTCTTCATGGGAGGACATTTTTTTTTTACTATGTGTTCTGATACCAAAAATAGATTTTAAAAATAAGAATGATAAAACTCATTTATTAAATTTTTTGCAGAATATTACATATTATATACCCATAGTTTCCAATGGTAATATAACTCAAATAAGAAAGTAAATGATGATGAGATATCATTCCTAAAACTATATACTTGATATTTAGAAAAATATTGACAGCTTCAGTCCTTAGTGTCTAACGGTTTTCCTTGATTTTCTTCTCGAATTTGGTCATGATTTTTTTCTTGAACAGAGGATTGCATAATAGGAATCTTATCATATGGTTGTATTTGATTGGAAATATAGTTCACTTGCAATATTTATTTAAAAAAAGAAAGGTCCAAACACCCATAGACATACGTATACACACACAAGAATCTCTCTCTTTATTTCTATCAGGTCTATCTATTATTTTATCTCCCTCTTTATACAAATAATCCAAATAAAATCAGATAAATTACACAAAATTATATGAAATCTCGAGCGAGGTTGGGTTTTGTTTTGGGAAAATATTTTGGAGAAAGGTACTTTGGGACAATATATTGTTAAGTGTATAGTATGTTTAGTTTTATATAAGGAATGATTGGGTAAGGTATTTAAGAATAAAGTTATGTTAGGTTTTATGTTTGGGGAGACATTTTCTATTGTAGATGTGGTATGATTTTATATGGTTAGTAGTGTCATATCAATCTTTTTAATATTTTATGTAATTTTTATTTTAATATAAAATTAGATGTTATATATAAATAATTATGTGATGATTTGAAGATATATGCATATGTCATTGATATAATGATTTGAATATGTATAAAGATATATATAAAAATATATAACACTTGGAACATATTTAATATATTATATAGATATATAAATATATATATTTGTAAAGCAATAATTAGTATGTTTTGAAAATATTTTGAGGGAGAAAATGTGTATTGGAGAAGATTAAATGTTTGATATTATTTTGTGAGAAAGAAAATTGTTCTAAGGGAAGAAAATCAAACATTGCCTCGGATTTACAACAAGGTCCATTCGGAAGAGTAGTTTTATAAATAGCTCAATTTTTTCTTCTTTTTTTTATTTTTCTCGCCTCAAACATTCAATATGGTAGCCACTGTTACTAGCGATTTCAACCAATCTTCGATAGTCTGTTCTTGATAGAACTATTTTTATTTGAAAAGAAACATCCTAAGGTTTCCATAGCCACTTGAATCAAGATAATACTATTTTTCTATGATATATTATGAATTTTCAAATTTGGTGCTGTTTAGGATATAAAAATTAGAATTTAATCAAATTTTCTTTAAACTAAGGCAAGATTTGTATGGATTCTGTATGGTTCTGAATCGTTTTTAATATTATATATATATATATATATATATATTAAGAATGTTTAGATATTTATTTGAATTATATGGTTTTTTAACTTATTTTTTTGTAACACAATTATGGTATCTATTATATTCATGCAATATAATAATTGAATTAAAGTAGGATAAGGGAACTAACCTTTCCACCAGTGAGATTTAAGCCAACAAAATCAATCTAATGAAACCTCAAGTTCACCCTCGGCTTCTATAAACAAATGAATTATGAATGTAATTTTAAAAATTTATTTGATCTCAATTTATTAAATATAATAATTAAATTTAAATATATATTTTTGTTCAATAAGATTTGAAGTTCGGTTCGAATTCGACTCAAATAATTTAAAATATATAAAAAATCAAGTTATTATTCGACTCGATTAAAACTCGTTCAAACTCGATTTGATTAACGATCAGACAAAAGTTCAATCATAATTTTTGAAACTCAATAAAAATTTAAATAAGTTTGAATACTAATATATTTGACTCGACCGACACTACAGAAAAAAGATGAAATAGTGACGAAATTTTAGCGACGACAACGTATGTTTGTCGCTAAGATACTTAGCTTAGCGATGAATCAATCAAAATCCATCGCTATGTATGGTTAAAAATTAGCGACGACTGGACCTCAATCGTCGTTAGCTTTATATTTTTCAGAAATGTTAGTGACGAATTATGTTCGTTGTCGCGGAAGCATCGTCACTAACGTAAAAAAATAAATAAATTTATATTTATTTCCTCTCTTTTAGCGACGACTATAGAATATTTTGTCGCTAACGTAAAAAAATATAATTTATTTTTTTAAATTTTTCTCGTCATCGCTAAGTATCAATTTTAGCAACGATCCTTTTTATTTCGTCACTAAGTGTCATTTAATTTTTAATTTTAACAAATATGTTAGCAACGACTTGAGATACATTCGTCGCTAATATGTATATTAGCGATGAGGTGGCTACATGATATCGCTAAGGTTCATTTAATTTTTATTTTTAACAAATATATTAGCGACGAATATCTCGAATGTCGTCGCTAAAATGTATGTTAGCGACGATGGGTCTTTGATTCGTCACTAACTTAACGAGTTTTATTTTCTCTCTTTCTTCCTTTCTTCCCTGATTGAAACCCTGTGATCATTGTGATTGGGGTTGGTTGCAAAAATACGGGGAAAAAAATATTAGCGACGAAATTAAAACCTTTCATCGCTAAAACACAATCACATTGGCGACGAATTTTGTATTCTCGTCGCTAAATTAGCAACGAAAAATCTTAATTTCATCGCTAAAGTTATTTTTTTTTTTAAACTTTTGCGATTAAGATGTTAACAATTTCGTCGCCAAATACTTTTATTTTAGCGACGAAGAACGTACTTCATCGCGAATTTTTTTTATATATATTTTTAATTTAACGACGAAAAATATTCCACCAATTCGTCGTTAATATTAATATTAGCGACGAAAATTATTGTCTTAGCCGCAAACAAAAATCGTCACTAACTTAACGACGAAAACTGTCAATTTCTTCGCTAAGTGTTGGCGCGACGATGATATTAACGACGAAAAATATTGATCGCAAATGTTACTTGGCGATGAATTTTTGCAAGTTAGCGACGAAATATTTCATCGCTAAAAACCGTGTTTGCTGTAGTGTGGATTAATTCTATTCAACTTAGTGTCAACTGTGTAGATATTTGTATTTTCGCTTTAAACTTCATTTTTTCAGCATATAAAATTGCATATATTTTTCTTAAATTGAAATAAGTCCATCTTTATTGAAAAAAGAGACCAAGATCTGTTTAGATAAATTAGTAACTAATTTAAATTCAAAACTCTTTTATATTTCATTTATATTCTAACTGATTAGGTCAAATTTTAAAATTTTGAAGTGTTTATTATTCATTCATTACTTTTAGATTTAATTAAAAAATTCATCATCAGATAGATATCCGAAAGAGTTTAAGATTTGTTTAAATAAGTTAAATCCAAAACTGTTACATGTCTCATATATATACTAACTTACTACTACAATTTTTAAAATTTAAAGTGTTTATTCATTACTTATTTTCAGATTTAACTAAAATTAGATAGATTTTCTTTTATATGGAAATATACATCTACTAATTATTTTATCAATTAATTGGATAGAATTTTGAATTTTTATACTAAAGTTTAAAATTTTCATTGGATAGCTTTATTAAATGCAGGTTTTATTAATAAATGTAACACATCCTAAATTTAAGCATAAATATTAGAAAGACTACTTTCAAAATAAAAGATAAATTAGTTAGTTTATCCTCTATTCAAGTGCATTTTTAAATTTTCAATATATACTTTTCTTTTTATTTTTTGTAAGTCGAGGTATGGATGGACGGACGTGCTCTTTTCAAAAATTATTGATATTCATTGAAGTCCATAATAGAAATATAAAAAATTTGAACTATATAAAGTAATCTTAAACCTTTTTAATCTTCAATGCAATTTAACATGTTACTTTCTTTTAACTAATTCATTTTTTACTTGAATTTTTTATTCATCTAAAATTAATTTTGAAAAAATTAAATATACTAAACTCGTCTAAATAGCCATGAAGATTACATTACACTGAATAGTTCTTACTTTTTTTACATGGGATCTACTTAAATAATTGGTAAAGATTTGGTCAAAAATCATAGTTTAAAACTGATGTCCAACATTATATTTTTATTATTTTTGGTTCAACTATATTTTTTTACAATTCTTAACTTTTTGAAGTAAGATGATTATTTTGTTCATTATGAGTCTCTTTCATATTGATGTGTATCTAATTGATTGATTATAGATGCCAAAATTCACCTTATTTTCTTAACTTTAATGACTTAATCATTGTGTTTTCTCTCTTAAAATTTATCCATATATATGAAATAAAAAATAATTTCTTTTTTTTTGTTTTGCTTCATGCTTAATATAGAAAATTACATTTAACTCGAGGATTGGGTGATTTTGCATCAATTATATCTCCCCAAATCCCCTTCTATCATTCCAAAAACTTATGAATTTCCTCATCTTTTGCCATATAAACTTATCCATCTTTTTCCAGTTTTTGTTCCACGTTTGAAAATTATAATTCTTAATTTTATTTAAAAAGTAAATAACTTGCTAATTTCGTTTAATATGCATTTTTAATGTGGTTTCTAGATTATAATAAGTTTAGATTATAATAGATTTTGCTTTGAAAGTAATGATTCACTGATGTGTACAAGAAAATCAACTAAAACACATAATTTTATGGATAGGTTAAAAATGTATTACAATTTTAAAGATAATAGCATATTACAGGTGTAATTTTTTGTTTTAAAAAAAAAAAGTTGTTTCAATTTGCATTTTGGACATTTTTTTTATTTTTTTTTTTGTGATACTCAGGTATTCTACGCTTATGCCCCGACTAATTCGTGAAGTGAATGCCCACCCCCAACAATACCCATTGGGTAAAATCAGCTGCGTGGTGTCCACAGTGTACACATACCTAAGTCGACAATTCGGTATGTGACTTCTACCGGAGCAGCAACACACTTGAGTTCACCTCTCAAGCAGTCTTTTTAAACCTCCAAGGATAATCGAACTCCCGACCTTCACGTTGGTATCCCAATTGCTATTCACCGTGCCACTTTGAGGCTGCATTTTGGACATTATTTACCTCTCATTTATGGGTTTTGGGTGTTATTTTTTATGTTCTTATTTTTTTACTAAGACAACTCTGCATAAGAGTTTGAGATAGACTTTGTACCTTTTCTTTTTTCTTATGATTCAAATTTAAATTGATATATTTATTATATTACTCTCTTGCAGTGAAAGAGGACGATGGGTGCACTCTTTACTTACTACGTTACAATATAGCAATGGGCAAGGGACCTATCTATAGAACCTTGGATACTTAGTTTAAACAAAACTAGTTGAGAATTAATGTCGTTAGTATAAATATGTCATCTAATAAGAGGATTGTAAGTTGTTTTTTTGTTAACTCAGTTATTAATTTCTTCCCTATAAACTTTTGCACATTGGGAATCTTTGTTGGCACTACTTAATGTTATACAGTACACATGAATTATTCCCTCTAAATATATTATTATTTAAATCATTGTTTTGAAAATTGGATCGAACTAGTCGATTCAATCAAAAATCGAATGTTGGTTTGATTCGATTTATAAAATGAAAAATTCAATTTGATCGGTAAAGACCGGTTAAACCAGCTAAAATCAGTCAAATCGGTTTCACAGGTTTTTAGTTTTTTTTTTAGTTTTTTTTTTAATTTTTTAAAAGGTTTAAATTTGATATTTTATTATATTTATGTGGTTATTTGGATTTTGTATTTTGTTAGATATTTTTTAGGTAGTTATTTATCATTTAAAATGTATTACATAATAATTAGTCTATTATATTATCATTTTATATAATAAATAAGAAATTATAATTAATTTTTATTATACCGACCCGACCGTCGGTTGAACTGGTCTAACTGGTTGAACCGCTAATTCATAGTAAAATCGATCACCGATCCGATTATAAAAATATTAATTTAAATACTATTAAGAAATGGTGGTACAATTACTACTTTTTATATTAAAAAAATATCATAAAAAGTGAATGTGTTGAACTTTAGTCTATTATAAATGGGAACAATATATCTGAAATATTTTACACGTTATACTTTTTTATATCTTTTCCGTGCATAACATCAAGTGGTAATGCAGAGCATCTCACGATTGATGCAAATGGATTTTTTTTTTTTTCCATTTTGCATAAACTCTATATTCTAAGAAAATTGTAGATGAATCTTGAGACAAATTTTCCTGTGCAAGCAAACTTTAAAGTGTGAAGAATACAATAAAAACTTCACATATACTTAGAACCTTCACACTTGTTCCAAAAACCAATAAGAACTGAAATGAGTAAAATATGGGGTGAAGCATATACCTGCTTTCCGAACAAAAGATTCATCTTCTACCTTCTTTTTACCCTAATCCTTCTGCATAATTTTGTAGTTTTTATTGTTAGGGGGGGGGGGGGGGGGGGGGGGCGCAAGACAGAGAAACTATTGTTCACGACCAATGTTCATCCTTTAATGTAGAGTGGCTGTCTCACCATGACATAGAGTGACTGACCCACTTCACTGGTTAATACAAAAAAATTGACTCTCATTCCATAATAAACTTAAAATGTATATGGAAGTTCAATTACTGTCTACCCCATTTTGATCAAACAAAAGGCCAATAATAGAAAAAGAAACCATTAAGGGATGCGAAGTTATTCAACCTACATACATTATAAAATCAGTACCAAACTAAGAAACAAAAATTTCAGCTTCAATCTAAAGAATGATCAAATGCAAGACAAGGAGCCAAGACTTTGGCAATCATAATAATTAAGCATCTAGGTTCTTCTCCAATAATCACTTCATGGGAAAGAGAACATTAATCAAAAAATGAGAATGACGTCTAAGGGGTTATGCATTCGTTTCAGTTCCCAATCAAGAAATGCCTTCCATCTCAAGCAAGTCAAGCTCTTATAATCATTGCCACCAGATATAATAATTTTTCATGTAATTACTACTCATTGTATGGCCGCATGAAACATGTATGATGACCATAAACTCCTTTTCCTTTTTGGAATCAATAATTTATGTGTTGTTGTCGAGATTTATCACAACCGTGTTTTATCAAAATTGCCAAAAAAGAAGGGGAAAATAGCACATTATTCTCAATATTCCAAAAATGAGAGGGAACAATAATGTTGAACATGTTTAGAGTATGAACTCTAAATATAACAATATTGGACACAAACAAGTAAACAACATACTTGTATTACATCCACACAAAATACACTACAACACTTTTCACAGACCACTCTTAATGAAAGGATTTTCAATTTAATATTAAAACACTCGATACACAATTCATTCACAACTCTAGGACTACTTAAGGCTATTCGCCATATATGTTTTCTTAACTTCTTGGAAATTACTGTCTTTGCTTTGCCATGCTTGAATGTGACGAGCTCTTGGCTATTTATAGCCATCATATAATAAACTTAGTGATCCTTGAACCACACAAATAAAAAACCACTAAATTTTTCTCAACCATACGCTTCATGTAATACAATGTGCACCTAAATTAGGATGTTGTACCTAACCTAGAAACTTCCAAACAATGAACTTAAGTTAAGCAATTAGGCTTCATAGATTGACATTAATTCTTAACACTCCCCCTCGATATCAGTTTTCATTATCTGCACCTCATTAAGTTGACGATTAATCTTTTCAAATTTGATGGTACTCTAGCCTTTTGTAAACAAGTTTGCAACTTGATTGTCTGTCTTGACATGATGCATCTTTATCTCTTCTTGCAGCACCATCTCTCTAATGAAATGATAATGCAACTCCACATGCTTGATCCTTACAAAAAAGATTGGATCTTATGCCAAACGAGCTGTCAACTAATTGCCGCAATAAAGCCATATTGCATAATCAACTGGTTGGTGTAGATCTTCCATCAACTGTACCAACCATGTGCTTTCTTGAGCTGCCATTATTGTTGCTCGGGATTCCGCATCCATCGTTTACAAAGATACAGTCGATTGTCTCACCAAGAAATTATTCATGAGCCAGGCTTAAACACATATCCAGTAGTTGATCGACGAGTATCACGATCTCCTACATAGTCAACGTCATAATAACCAACTAATTTTGGTATTCACCTTTCTTATACAAAAGACCAAAGTCAATTATACTCTTCATAAATCTCAGTATTCGCCAAACCGCTTCTAAATGAGATTTCTTTAGATTTTGCATATATCGACTTATCACGCCAACTACATAAGAAATATTAGGTCAAATAAAGGTTAAGTAGATCAAACTACCTACTAATTGTCGATACATCATGGCATCTTCCAAATCTATCCCTTCATGCGCACACATCTTGGCATTTGGTTCCATCAGTGACAAGATTGACTTGCACTCATGCACCCTAAACTTCTTTAACAAATCTGTCATATTTTTTGGTAACAAAGAAATATTCCCTCTTAGAAATATTCCTTCTTGTGTGCAATCGACCACTAGTACTAAAAAATGATTGAGCTCTCCAAATTTCTTCATTTAGGTAACATGCTGATAAGTTTTCTCTTGTTTATCGAATTTCTCTTTCATCATTACCAATGATAATCAAATCATCAACATACACTAGTACTATTGCTAGCTTTCATTCTCTAACTTTCACAAATAAACTAGAATCTGTATGTGACACAACATAACCATTTCACCGTACCATACCCTTGTTGGGTTCGCGCGATTCCGGAAAACGTATACGCAGTGGAATCTAAAATTTTTAAAAAACATAAATATACATTACATCACATGTAATTAAAACGAATCCCGGAACCCTTTCGCGATTACTCAGTTGTGCGTTTTCTGATAGTTAAAGTAAGAAAATTTTAGAAACTCTTACATTGATTTGCACTCCGGCTGATGTAGGGATTCAAAAGATTCAAATCGTTATCCCTGAATGAAAGTATCTCCATGTTCTTCAATTCAAAACCCCTTTGATTGAAATCTAATTCGCTTCTAGGATCTCAAATGTTATCCCTCTAACGGTATCCACACATTGAATGCCCACTCGCAATCGAATCCTATGCTAGTAGTTTTCCATTCGATAATTCTATCCCAGAACGATTTTGTTTGGAACAAGAACACACTAATAATTAGTGTTTTAGGTGTTTAATTTAATTCTTAATTCAATAATTAAATCAAGAATTAAACTAGATAAAAGGTTGGTGAACTTTTAGAGATTAAAGGAAAGGAGAGATGAATTTTTGGGGATGAAAGAAAACTATTTTTCTTCACAAAAATCTGCAATTAAAATCCCCATAAAAAATATCCAAGAAGATTGTCAATCAACACTATCACAAGTTCTTTCCATATAGGACTCTTCTTCCTTTCTTATCTCTAACTCTTTTGGTAAGTTTCCTTATCCCATAAGAACTTTCATTTTTCCTTATTACCCTTAGAAATTGAATTCCCAATTCAACTTCCTCTATGAATTGGCTTCCTACAAGCCACACCTAATGGGCTTCCTACAAGCCCACACCTAATGAGCCTAGGCCTAAGTAATTAATTAGGCTCCACTTTAAATGATCCAATCAATTAAATTAATTCATTTAATTAATTAGGCCCATCTTAATTAATTGATCCAATCAATTATTTAAATGTTCCAATTGGGTTCCCTAATCCAATTAAGTCCAATCAATTAATCCAATTAATTAATTGAATTAATTCCACACTTGAATTAATTTAACCCCATTAATTAATCACATTAATTAATTTAATCCAACACTTGGATTAATTTGTAGGCCAGAAATGGACTTGTCCAAGTTTTGTGTGTGACCCCTTAGGTTCACTTTAAGCTAGTTGTGGGCTCACAATTCTTGTACTTAGTTGAACAATTAATTGTTCTGATTAATTAATTCAATTAATTAATTCTTTTGGAATTAACTCATTAATTCCAAGAA
Source organism: Paulownia fortunei (assembly GCA_019321725.1). Lineage (NCBI taxonomy): Eukaryota > Viridiplantae > Streptophyta > Magnoliopsida > Lamiales > Paulowniaceae > Paulownia > Paulownia fortunei. The sequence continues at coordinate 18,627,480 of CM033114.1, forward strand.
CCCACAAGACATGAGAAACACCTAGCAATGCATCATGACTCCTAGTCTAAGGTGAATGTGTGAACCTATTTCAATTATGAATACCATGTAAGTACGATCCTTCCGTCATCTAATCTTCCGATTGAGCCTAGGGCATGGATGTTTAGTCGAAACCCTATTAACTCAATAACTCTATGTTTCCATTCCTAGTAGCTTGACTAGATGATGAATAATTAGAAAACTCCACGTCTAATTTCCATCCAACCTTTGTCAAGGATTTTAGAGTCAAGTACAGTGGAACACATATGAGATTCACTTATTCATCTAGATAGGTGACGGATCCTTTGTTGGCTACTCATTAATCTCCATACATGAAGATGTTACACCCAATATAAATCCCTTGTGATTGTCATGCAATCGGAAAATACATCAAAGTACAACATGTCATGCACAAAGTTACCATGGTATCTCAAGTCCAAGGACTAATTCTTGCACTATCGTAATGAGAAAATTCCCATTCGACAATAGAATATTTCCAATTGAAAATTTTCACGTGGGGTTGTTCAGTGTACTTGTTCCCAACAAGCACCCACATACATGCACTAGTGTCTCCATACCAATACCTATGGAACAAGGCATTCTCCTTTCAAGCCTGCATCGCATGCGCAAGTCTCAATGGGATCAATGATGTCCCATCTCATTGATCCTTAACTTGGAAAGTTTTAAGATCACAGCCTTAGAGGCATATTCCACGATCACCATCATATGCGCAACCATGCCCCATAGCTATGTGTGATCTAAGGACTTTATCTAATTTTTATGATGAATTTAAGATAAAGATTTTCATTTAAATGATATTAATATAAATAAGAATGATTCGCAAGAGTATAAGAACGACCATAACAATTGGCACGCCGGGCACTACTCTAACAATCTCCCACTTGCCCTAGAGACAATTGCCCTCGTATTAAAGCCCATCTTCTGAAGATGTCCTTCAAATACTTATCTAAAGGGTTAAAATAGTGGGTCTGCTATATTTTCTGCCGAGGTAAATCTTTCCACGCTGATGTTGCCTCTACCATATTTTTTCATAACCAGGGTATCGCTAATCTTATTTCTGCTTGGATCCTTTGATGAGACCTTGGCTTCTTTGCTTGTGCAATAACCCCCATTGTTATTGCAGTACTCCAGTACTCAATCAACAATGGTTGGAACTACATCTAACATTTAGATTAAGTTCCTTATCCAAACAATCTATTTTTCCAGCATCGTATGCCTAGATGTATTCAACTACAGTGGTGGAATCCACGGTTGTTACAAGCTTGGAACTCTTTCCAACTAACCGTCCCACCATTTAGGATGAACACGAATTTAGACATAGACTTCAAGTCATCTACTTTAGACTAAAAACTAGATGAAGCATCTACTTTAGACTAAAAACTAAAGATCGTCTTTACGGCTTCTAATATTTTGCTCGTAACACTCAGAGCATTTCTGATATCAAATCATGTACATAGATTTGCATATTTTATGCTTTCTTTCAATGATGCATAAAATATGTGAGTCATTATTTCTCTTTCTTTCAAAAATCTTTGGGGATGAGGACTTCGAAAGAAAAATCCCATGACTCATAAACAAGAATCTCACCTAGGATTCTTTCATGCTAAACCCTTTTAGCATCTAATCTATGTACTTGGATTTAGGATAGTCCAAACATCCTTTCAGATCTATCACCATAAATCTCAATCCCCAATCCCTAGGATGCTTATCCCAAATCTCTCTTGGAGAACTTTGTAGATGACAAGTTTCAGTTGACTGCAACATTTCTACATCATCTCTATGAGTAAAATGTCATCAACGTAAAACACAACAATCATCACCATACTCCCACTAGCCCTCTTGTACATATATGGCTCATTCGCATTCCTAAGAAAATCAAACCATTTGATTGCTTTAGAGAATTGAATGTTCCACATTCGAAAAATTTATTTTGAGTTCTTAACAGATCTCTGAAGCTCACGAACTTTTTGCTTGCGTTTGTTTGATATGAAGACCTCAGACCACTTAACTTATATCCCTTTCTCAATACCCCTATTGAGAAAGACGGTCTTCATATCCCTTTGCCATATCTAGTAGTCGTAATACGTAGATATAACTAGCATACTCTAAATAGATTTTAGCATCACATCTGGTAAAAGATATCCTTAATAGTCAACACATTGACTATGAGCGTAACACTTTGCTACCAGTCGTGCCTTTATAGGTCACCACCTCCCCATGTTCTTCAATTTATATTTACAGACCCATTTGTAGCTAATGGGAACCATTCCCACTAATGGGTCCACCAAGATCAAACCTTGTTGGAGTACATAGAGTCCATTTTGGATTGCATGGCATTTTGCTAATTTCCGAATTGATGTCATACATCATTACTCCTTAGTTAGATCAATATTTAAAAAGGAGATCCTCCTTGCTGCTCTCTAGCAAGAGACTCTTATCGTATAAGTAGCCCCGAGATCCTTTCAGATCTCATTAGAGGTTGTGTACTAGAAATTTTAGTAATTTGTTTATACACCATTGCCACTTATGAGATAAACTGTGGTTCTTGAACTATTTCAAGTTCTATGATCTAGCAATTTCTATCTAATAGAAATTCCTTCTTCTCAAGAAGGTGGTGTCCCTAGAAAACAAACTATTTTGTTATTAGGAACCATAGAAATGGTATTCTTTAGATTCATTTAGATACCCCACAAATTTGCATAAGTTGGATTCATATCCATCTTATCTCCCACTAACTGCTTTAAAGAAGCAAACCCATTTATACCCTTAGGTATATACGAGGGGTCTTTTACCATATCATATCACATATGATGTTTTTGAGCACCGATTTAGATGATATCCTTACTTGATAAGAATATCATTGATTCTAGGGTGAATTCCCAGAATGAAGGAGGAAATAAGTAAAACTCAACTTGGATTCACTTAAAGTGAGAATCTAATTCTCCATTAGATAATCAAGAACTTACCACCTTAGTATTCTCTTCATCGATCACATCGATTGATTTAATACTTTGGCTGATTTAATTCTCTACTTCATATCTAAATTCTTTGAACCCTTCAAAGGATCTTAGAATGATGAAGTAAGAATAGTTCGCTTGTACACTAACACTTAGTGGACTGCTTACATTCCTTTAGATCATATCCAAAGGCGTGGTTTGCTCCATTTGTCCCACAAATGGTGATTTAGTCATGTTTTCCTAAAGATAAGATTTACAAGTTCGCACCTCATGCAAGTCCAAAAGGTCAAGAAAATGTACCATCTTTTGAACTCTTTCTTTAGAGATATGACCTAATCTAGCTAACCACAAGTATGCACTGTTTTGATTATCTAATTCTTAGATTATTTTGTTGATTATGTAGCATGGAATGTTGGGATTGTATAGTTCATTTGTCAATGTAGCAAAGACAATTAACTAATACTATCATAATTTCATCCAGAGTTAAGTGGATCATTCATATAGCCAATAAAGCAACACTTACTTTATTCTCAAGCTTAAGGATCGTCATTTATCTTAGTCTCCATTTTTCTTGTCATCCACTGCAACCCCTTGTAAAGATGGGATCATATCCAAGAAAAAATTTATCAACCTTAATGGTTGATATCAACAATGTATAAACTTGAATTAGAACCCCTTCTAATTCAACTAAGCAAGTCAATACTTGTGTTTCCTCTTTCTATGCCCTAAATATCCACAATGGTGACAAAAATCTATATTGAGCTGGTAAGTTTGTCTGTTTGTTTAGATTATCCTATGTGGAATTACTAGCAATAACCATTATCCTATGCGAGGCAGAAATTTAAACATTCATTCAATTAATATCCATTTATGATATGGTCTTTAATCATAAATGTCTCCCACTATTTTATTCAAATCCCATCACACTCTAGATGGAAATTCGGGAAATCTTATGAGCTCATACAACAAAACTAAAAGGTAGCTAACAACATTAGCAATTGCATCCCCATGCAACCCTCAAGCTATTTTGCCTCACTTCTTCCCATACACCCCAATTTTATGATTTTTTAAAAATTAAAATTAACATTAATTTTAAAATGAAAAATTATTTTTCATAAAAATCCCAAATTTGAAAGAAATTGCACATAACATAATCGGTAAATTTATATGTTTTCATTATCATGTGATGATTTATGTTAAGTATGCTAGTTGGATGATCATGGAGCCTAGACCAATGTGATTGGTTTAATTTTATGCATAATTGGTTATTTTTAGGTTTTAATTAAAATGAGGCCTGCGAGTCTCACATTTCTCTATTTTATTCTTCATATACTTCTATCTCCTTCCTATGTATCTCCCCTTAGAATTATTCCAAGGTTTCTTGTAGTTTTAGCAAATGTAATGAGAGTAGAATTAGGCAGTGAGGTTAATCTTTTTGTAATTTGGCGGACATTACAAGAAGATTGAATGAAGACGGAGGAAAAGCGAGGAAACAAGGCCCATGAATGTATGGGATATATTTATGTAATAGATATGTCTATTTGCATTTTAATTATCACCCTTAGATTGACCTACATCTACTTTGGCTTGAGTGGATCGCATAGGATTAAAAGCTCATGATCATCTATTTATTTTAGTATGTATGTCATACATGTGTTTATTTAATGCTTTCTTATGATGTATGCTTGTCATCGTTAGGATAGTGAACATTAAATAAACAAAAAAAAACGATGAGACCTTGTATAATAAATCTAGTATGACCCTCACTTGAAATTATTTCAAGTTGAGAACCTTTATTAGTTCGATATCAAGAGTAAATGGGCAATATTGGGTAGGACCCAATCGTCCATGCCTTCCATCAAAAGTAGTGGCATGTCGATACGCTACCACATTTAGTCCATTGACCATGAGTCATGGGATGTGCTAAGTGTAGGCAAGCTGTGACCACTACTAAGTATTGAGATGCCTATGGGGTGGACTCGTCTTTATCGTTGGCCATGAGTCGTGGGACGTTTAGATGCTCCATCTACATGGATGTTTGATGGGTAATGGTTGACACTTAGTACTATATGGGCTCATAAAATTTGGTATCAGAGCGAATCAGATTTCAATCAAAGGGGTTTTGAATTAAAGAACATGGAGATACTTTCATTCAGGGATAACGATTTGAATCGTTTCAATCCCTACATCAGCCGGAGGGCAAATCAATGTAAGAATTTTTAAAACTTTCTTACTTTAACTATCAGAAAACGCACAACTGAGTAATCGCGAAAGGGTTCCGGGATTTGTTTTAATTACATGTGATGTAATGTATATTTCTGTTTTTAAAAAATTTTAAATTCCGCTGTGTATACATTTTCCGGGATCGCGCGAATCCAACAGTGGTATCAGAGCCAGGTTCGTGCGTTTCTGATACTTTTCGATTATGTTTATTTAATATATGTGATATATTAAATATTTATATGTGTGATTGGTTTTGAATCAATTAATTTCTTTGTTTGGGATTAATATTATTAATCGTTTTAAATCTTAAAATATTTTAAGAACTGAGATGAGTTAAAAAATTGGATTTCTTAATCATTCATTCAATTAATATCCATTTATGATATGGTCTTATATCATAAATGTCTCCCACTATTTTATTCAAATCACATCACCCTCTAGATGGAAATTCGGGAAATCTAATTTTTTAGTGGGCTTAAGGTCCAACTAGTCTTGCCATACACCCCAATTTTATGAGTCCATACAACAAAACTAAAAGGTAGCTAACAACATTAGCAATTACATCTCCATGCAACCCCCAAGCTATTTTGCCTCACCTCTTCCCATACACCCCAATTAAAACTCAAAAATAACCAATTATGCATAAAATTAAACCAATCACATTGGCCTAGGTTCCATGATCATCCAACTAGCATGCTTAACATAAATCATCACATGATAATGAAAATATATAAATTTACCGATTATGTTATGTGCAATTTCTTTCAAATTTGGGATTTTTATGAAAAATAATTTTTCAAAAATTAAAATTAACATTTAATTTTAAAATGAAAAATCATAAACTTCACGTAACAATTACGTAACGAGGCGAAATGGACAACAGTTCAACAAGGCTGCTGCCTATCGAGTGGTTGGGCAGACCACCCGTCGGGCGGCTGGGCGCCCGCACGTCGGGTGCCGACTGGCGACCTGTCGCCCGATGTCGGGTGGCCGACAACCCACCCGACGTGTGACGTCGGGTGGTCGGCACTCTAATTTTTTTTTATTTTTTTTTAAATTGTCCAAAAATTCAAGATTTCACAAAATCTTGATTTCATAGTTTCTTGATCTCATCAAGAAATTTTGAAAATTTGATAAAAACTAATTTTCTTGATCAATAAATCAACTTATTTGATTTTTTTATTTATTGCCACGTTTAAAGAAATTCAAGATTTCACAAATCTTGAAATTTTGTATCAAGAAATTCAAGAATTCATAAATCTTGAAATTCTTGAAAATCAAGAAATCCAATTTCTTAACTCATCTCAGTTCTTAAAACGTTTTAAGATTTAAAACGATTAATAATATTAATCCCAAAGTTCTTAAAACGTTTTAAGATTTAAAACGATTAATAATATTAATCCCAAAGAAAGAAATTAATTGATTCAAAACCAATCACACATATAAATATTTAATATATCACATATATTAAATAAACATAATCGAAAAGTATCAAAAACGCACGAACCTGACTCTGATACAACTGTTAGGTTCGCGCGATCCTAGAAAACGTATACGCAGCGGAATTTAAATTTTTTCAAAAACATAAATATACATTACATCACATGTAATTAAAATGAATTCCGGAATCCTTTCGCGATTACTCAGTTGTGCGTTAATAGATAGTTAAAGTAAGAAAATTTTAGAAACTCTTACATTGATTTGCACTCCGGCTGATGTAGGGATTGAAACGATTCAAATCGTTATCCCTGAATGAAAGTATCTCCATATTCTTTAATTCAAAACCCCTTTGATTGAAATCTGATTCGCTTCTAGGATCCCAAATATTATCCCTATAACGGTATCCACACCTTGGATGCCACTCGCAACCGAATCCTATGCTAGTAGTTTTCGATTCGATAATTCTATCTCAGAACGATTTTGTTTGGAACAAGAACACACTAACAATTAGTGTTTTAGGTGTTTAATTTAATTCTTAATTCAACAATTAAATCAAGAATTAAACTAGATAAAAGGTTGGTGAAAACTATTTTTCTTCACAAAAATCTGCAATTAAAATCCCCATAAAAAATATCCAAGAAGATTGTCAATCAAAACTATCACAAGTTCTTTCCATATAGGACTTTTCTTTCTTTCTTATCTCCAACTATTTTGGTAAGTTTCCTTATCCCATAAGAACTTTCATTTTTCCTTATTATCTCTTAAAAATTGAATTCCCAATTCAACTTCCTCTAAGAATTGGATTCTCAATCCAATTTCCTAACGGGCTTCCTACAAGCCCACACCTAATGGGCTTAGGCTTGAGTAATTAATTAGGCTCCACTTTAAATGATCCAATCAATTAAATTAATTTATTTAATTAATTAGGCCCATCTTAATTAATTGATCTAATCAATTATTTAAATATTCTAATTGAGCTCCCCTAATCCAATTAGGTCCAATCAAATAATCCAATTAATTAATTGAATTAATTCCACACTTGAATTAATTTAAACTCCATTAATTAATTTAATCCAACACTTGGATTAATTTATAGGCTAGAAATTGTCTTATCCAAGTTTTGTGTGTGACCCCTTAGGTTCACTTTAAGCTAGTCGTGGGCTCACAACTCTTGTGACTTAGTTGAATAATTAATTATTTTGATTGATTAATTCAATTAATTAATTCTCTTGGAATTAACTCATTAATTACAAGAACCCACAAGACATGGGAAACACCTAACAATGCATCATGACTCCTAGTCTAAGGTGAATGTGCGAACCTATTTCAATTACGAATACCATGCAAGTACGGTCCTTCCGTCATCTAATCTCCTGATTGAGCCTAGTGCATGGATATTTAGTCGAAACCCCATTAACTCAATAACTATGTTTCTATTCCTAGTAGCTTGACTCGATGATGAATAATTAGAAAACCCCACGTCTAATTTTCATCCAACCTTGGCCAAGAATTTTAGAGTCAAGTACAGTGGAACACATAGGAGATTCACCTATTCATCTAGATAGGTGACGGATCCTTTGTTGGCCACTTATTAATCTCTATACATGAAGATGTTACACCAAATATAAACCCCTTGTGATTGTCATGCAATCAGAAAATACATCAAAGTACAACATGTCATGCACAAGGTTATCATGGTGCCTCAAGTCCAAGGACTAATTCTTGCACTATCGTAACGAGAAAATTCCCATTCGACAATAGAATATTTTTAGGTGGGGTTGTTCAGTGTACTTGTTCCCAACAAGCACCCGTATACATACACTAGTGTCTCCATACCAATACCTATGGAACGAGGATCCTCCTTCCGAGCATGCATTGTATGCTCAAGTCTCAACGGGATCAATAATGTCTCATCTCATTGATCCTTAACTTGGAACGTTTTAAGATCACAGCCTTAGAGGCATATTCCACGATCACCATTATATGTGCAATCATGCCCCATAGCTATGTGTGATTTAAGGACTTTATCTAATTTTTATGATAAATTTAAGATAAAGATTATCATTTAAATGATATTAATATAAATAAGAATGATTCGCAAAAGTATAAGAACAGCCATAATAATTGACACGTTGGGCACTACTCCAACAGCCCTTAGTGCTTGTTTCAATCCATAAATGACTTTTCTTAACTGGCATACATAGTTGGAATGAGCTCCACTCTGAAATGCAAGAGGTATTTTTCACATAAACCATAATTTCCACTCTTTACTAGCTTCAAGCGCTAAAAGGACTCATACGGTAGTTATTTTTGCCATCGTATTTTTTATTTCATTAGAGAGAAGGTATCACAAGAAGAGATAAAAATACATCATGTTAAGACAAATGGTCAAGTTACATATAGATAAATAAAGTTGTGTATATATTAACAACTGTAGCTTTTTGCTTATTGCTTAGTAGTAAGCGGCTTGATCCTAACAGATAAATCTCATCAACAAATGACATACAAGATTTTTAACCCTAAATAAGACAAAGACTAATCTGCAAATAAATATATGGTCCTCAAAATCACAAAATTACTCCTATCGCTCATTCCAAAACGAAAGCAAATGACACATAAGATTTTTATCCCCAAACAAGCTACAGACTAAACAACAAACCTCAACACCACAAAATTACTCCGATCCCTCATTCCAAAACCAACATAAAACCATGCACTTTTAATAAAAAATGAAAGCAAACTAAGCAAGAATACTCGAATTCTATTCCATGACCGGCCATATTAGAATCATCATCCTGCCATCACAAATTAATTGAGTTTTCGATTCTAGAAAGGAATCCCCTTAATACCTTACAAAAATTCTGTTTATATTTCTATTCTACTGAAAACCTTTAGAATATAAAAAGTGAAAAAACACAGACAAACAACATCCTAAGCTTCAAAAGCAGTCATCATATTTGATCGATCTTGTACAGCTTGTTTTCAACTAGAAAATCACAAGCAACAAAAAAATCATATAAATTAAGAAACAAGCATATATACGTGATTAGTCCCAGATGCTCGTCCCCATAATTAGCTAGCTCCACTACCAATCCCGTACAGGCTCGCATAGACTAGATCACAAACAACCTAGTTATCACATGATCACTATTCTATCTTGCGTCACGAACAGAGAAAACACAAACAACATCACAATGAGCAACATACAGTACCCAATCAAGCCGAAACACTTGTGCATATCCAAATTCCCATTTTTTTCTGCGAGCATATTGAAAATGGCATAGAGAACATCGACGCCATCATCACCCATCCGAGGATTATTCTAAAATATAGTTTTCCAGCGATGAGCTGGAATAATCTAAATTCCATAAGAAAAAAAATGGATCGGAGAGATCGGTGTCTTCGTGGATGTAGTGGTTGATTCTAAAAGGGTTGAGGATTGATATGGTTTTTTGGTAGATTTTCTTGGTGTTTATGCCAAGTTCTTCAAGGAGTTGGGGCTCGTCCTTGAACCCGATGGAGCCCCTTTTGCTACTGATGGTGGAAAGGAACTGAGGGCTGCTGAGAAGGAGGTAGATGCAGTGGCAGAGTTAAAGTTGAATGAGAGAAAGGGCAAGGTGGGGTTTGGAATCTAGGGGCGTAGGGAGACAGTGTTGTTGGGGGCTAGAGGAAAGGGCGACCAATTTCCCGCCGGAAAGAAAAACCACAAGCAACATGTTCAATTCTGTTACCAACCAAATAAAATATGTCAGCTCAAATTGAATGTTCCAACAATAATCAGGAAGCAGTAGGCAACAAGTAACTCAGCAACAAATAAGAGAGGAAGAAAACGTGAAGCAGCCAAACCCACTTTTATAAGTAGAATAACATTTTTAGAGATAGCAACTTTAGAAATAAAAGCAAGGATCGTGTACACTAGGTTAGTTACATTTAATAAGTGGTTAAACTAACTAACCACCCAATTAGTTACTAAACGACATTCCTATATAAATAAGGAAACAAACTTCACCAATAAATTCATTCACAGTTTGAGCTTCATTCTTGTTTCTTGAGTTTTTGAATGTTGAAATGAGAGTGAAAAGGTATTCTCTAGGTCTGGGTTTCCATATTTCTCAGCTCCATAACCTTTTCTTCCCTTCTCCCAATTTTGTTAAGTAACCGCTTGGTATCAGAGCCATCGATCCTCGACGGCTCAGTTCTAAGTATGGCATAAGGTATTAGAGTGGTAGAGCTCCGGAAGGACGTAGAGGGATTGAATGAACAATTTCGATTGAATATAGAAGGGTTGTATGTACAAGTTCGATTGAGCGCAGAAAGGGCGAAGAAAAATATTGAAGAATTGAGAACCATGATTGCTACAATGGCAGCCACATACCATAATCCTCAAGGTACTATGGGTTAGGGGGCTTCTGGGGAGATTGGAGGAGAATCTCAAGTTCAAAGAGGAGAAAATGGGTGGAATCATGACTACCAAATTCCTACCAAATGTTCTCGGGTTGAATTCCCTTGGTTTAATAGAGTTAATTTGAGGGGTTGGGTTTATTGTTGTGCACAATTCTTTGATGTCGATAAGACACCTTACAAAACCAAAGTCAAGTTAGCAGCAATAAACATGAATTGTAGAGCTCTACAATGGCACCAGATGTACATGAAGTCAAGGTTTACTCTCAGAGGCTCCAAACTAGAAAGAATACATACATACCTTGAATGACAAGTTTGGTTCCTTATTGTATGAAGACCCTATATCTGAATTGATGAACTTAAAACAAACTGGAACTATTCAAGAGTACTTCAATAAATTTGATGAGTTATTTAATTGTGTGGAACTGACTGAACTTTATGCCATAAGTTGTTTGTTGGGGGGATTGAGAACTGAAATTTCATTGTTTGTTAAGATGTTTAAACCTAAGAACCTACAAAAAACAATAAGCTTAGCAAAGTTGCAAGAATAAACCAGCAATAACAGAAGATCATCCACAATAATAAGTTTCAAGGTTGGCCAAAACACACACAGAATTTTTTCAGGTCAACAAAACTTTAGGAACAACCAGTGGAATCACAGTAATAGTGCACCATATACTAATAATAACAATAATCAACCTAGAAACATATCTCAACCTTCCAAGAATCCCAACTCTCTCTTAATTCCATCCAGAAGACTAACCCAGCAAGAAATAGATCAGAAAATATTTAAGAGTCTCTATTTTTGGTGTGACAAAAAGTTACCAGAGACCATCAACATAATAAGAAAAAACAGTTGTATATAATGGAAGTGCATGAGGAAAATAATGAAGAAATTGATTTAGAACAGAATGGTCAATAAGAAAATTTAATTGATAATGTAGAATTAGAATAAAACACCATATATTTTCAAATCTCCATGCATGCTATGACAGGGGTTTATGATTTTAAAATAATGAGAATAACATAAGCTTCTAAAGGTATGACAGTGCACATACTCATAGATACTGGAAGTACCCACAATTTCCTAGGTTTGCAAACTACAAAAAGACTAGGATGCAAACTTGAAGACACTAAGCCTTTTCCAGTAGCTGTAGCGGATGAGAGTAAAATTTATAGCACATTTGTTTGCAAGGATTTCACTTGGAGGATGCAAGGGGTATATTTTTCAATAAACATGATGATAATACCTCTTGGAGATTATGATATGGTACTGGGAATACAATGGTTAGTCACACAAGGAGATATAAGTTGGAACTTTATTTAACATAGGATGGAGTTTCAATTAGAGGGGATAAAGGTAGCACTATGAGGAATGCAACCTAACACTCTTACACTCATCAAGAATAAAAAACTTCATAAGGTGTTAGGAAAACTAGCTCAGATTTCAATGTTACATGTAGGTATTATACATAAAACTAAGACAGAAACTGAGCAAGGGATAAACAGCCTGTACTCAGAAGGAAGTAGTATCTTGGAACCAAAACTAGATAAACTTAACTCACTTTTACAGGAGTATGTTGAGTTCTTTGAGGAATCAAAATCATTACCTCCCCATATGAATCATGACCACAAGATTCAAGTAAAGAAAGGGACATATGCCAATAGTGTAAAACCTTTCACGTACCCTAATGCCCAAAAAAATGAAACTGAAAAAATTAGGCAAGAAATGTTGGACAATGGGATCATTAGGGACAGTACAAGTCCATTTTCCTCTCATGTAGTGTTAGTGAAAAAGAAGGATTGGTCTTGGAGAATGTGCATGGATTATAGAGAGCTAAACAAGCACACAATCAAAGACAAGTTTCCAATACCTTTCATAGAGGAGCTAGTGGATGAATTACAAAGAGCAAGAGTGTTTGAGGTCTGGATATCACCAAATAAGAATGAGGGAAGAAGATATGCTTAAGACTGCATTTAGAACACACCGTGGTCACTTTGAATTCTTGGTAATGCTATTTAGATTAACCAATGCACCTTATACCTTTCAAACTTTAATGAACAAGATATTCCAGCCTTTTTAAAGAAAATTCATCCTTGAATTCTTTGATGACATTCTCATTTACAGTAGTGACTGGCCTTCCCACGTAACACAATTAAGATAAGCTTTTGAAATATTAAAAAGGAACCAATTGTTTGTAAAGAAAAGAAAATATCAGTTTGGGCATGAAAAGATAAAATATTTGGGGCATGTAATCATACAAAAGGACTAACTACAGATTCTCATAAAATACAAGTTGTAAGTGAATGTCCAATGCTTTTTGGGGCTTATAGGTTACTACATGAGGTTTGTAAAAGACTATGAAAAGATTGAGAAGCCTTTAATTGAACTGTTAAAGAAAAACAACTTTCACTGGGATTTAACTTCATACATAACCTTCACTCAATTAAAATTAGCCATGTGCGAGGCACCTATAATAGTATTGCCAAATTTCTCTCAAGAGTTTACCATTAAAATTGATGCATCTACTGTTGGAATAGGGGAAGTGTTATTGAAAAAAGGATGACTAATTGCTTAAATGAGTAAAGGACTCACAGCTAAGCATCTTGCCTTATCTATTTATGAGAAAGAAATACTAGCTATTATAGTTGCAGTTCAAAAATGAAGGCCTTATCTCATTGGCAGATATTTCACCATTAAAACTGATCATCATAGTCTTAAGTATCTTTTAGACCAAAGGATTTCCACTCCAAGCCAGCAAAAGTAGTTACCTAAACTCATAAGCTATGATTATACAATCACTTATAAAAAGAGACATGACAACATTGTTGCAGATGCATTATCTAGAGTTTACCATGTAACAGATCAACAAGGAGGGCAATTGTATAACATCCATCTAATGCAGCCCAATCTACTAGATAAGATCAAATGAAGCTATATTAATGACAACATAATTCAACACATTATCCAGAAGGTTTTGCAACAATCACATAACAAACCCCATTATAAATGGAAGGATGGTATCTTGACAAGGAATGGAAAATTGGTAATAGGCCATAGTACTTAGGTCAAGGAATATATTTTGAACATCTATCACAGTAGTGTTGTAGGAAGACATTCTGGCATCCATAGTACATTACAAAGGAAAAGGCAAACAATCTACTGGCAGGAAATAAAAAATGATGTGCACTAATTGTGAAAGAATGGCATATTTTGCTAAAGAAATAAAGGAGAAAATATAGCAAGTCCAGGATTACTACAAAACTACCTATTCTAAATAGGGTTTAGGAGGGCACCTCTATGGATTTCAATGAAGGATTACCAAAATCAGATGGCAAGGACTTCATTTTGGTTATAGTGGACAAATTAAGCAAGGCGACCCATTTTATTGCTTTGAAACACTCCCTTTACTGCTATCACAGTAGCTCATATCTTTCTTGATAACATTTTTAAGTTACATGGCATGCCTAAGACTATAGTCAGTGATAGAGTTCTAGTCTTCATAAGAAAATTCTGGCAGGAGTTGTTTAAGCTACAAAGGGTTAAGTTACATCCTTCTACTGCTTACCATCCTCAATCTAATGGACACACAACATACCATACACTTTTGAAGCCTAAAACACAAGTAAATAACAAGGTGACAGTTTCTAGCACAAGTGTTTTCTATCAAATATTTCCAACCACAAACCCTTTCTTTATGCATCAAAGCCTATCTAATAACATCCTAACACATTTATAAACAATATTCAAAGCTGAATAAGCCAATAAACTTCAAAATAAATCTAAAATTCATGCCAAACCCGTAGGTTAAGCTCACCTTGCATAGTTTTCTACTTGAACTTGGTTATTTCTCCTTCTCTTTGCTTGTTTTGCCTCCTTCTTTGGTTGGAATCACTTAGGACTTAAAGTGGTGAATCAATATTTAAAGTGTTATCTCATATGCATGATAGGTGATAGACCAAAAGATTGGGTACATTGGCTTCTATTAGCAGAATGGTGGTATAACACTAGTTACCACTCAGCCATCAAAACCTCTCCTTATGAAATAGTGTATAACCAAGCCCCCTCAACACATTGAGTATAGTCTCGGAGAATCATCCCTTGAAGTGGTTGACAGGAGTTTACAACAAAATGAGGCAACTCTTAGAGTGATTAAACAACATCTACTATAGACTCAAAATAGAATGAAAGTGCAAGCTGATAAAAAAATGAGTGAAATGACAACAAATGTTTATGAAATCTCATTCCATAAACTTGCTCCAAGGTATTTTGGGACATTCAAGGTTCTACAAAAAGTGGGAAAAGTGGCATAGAAACTGGACCTTCTGAAACTGCCAAAGTTCACTATACTTTTCATATTTCTCAGCCCAAGAAGAAGCATGGCTTCACACACTGCACCCCTCACTTACCAATAGCACTCACAGCACACGGGCATAATATTTTGGATCCTGAGGCAGTCTTGGACCACAGATTAATCAAAAGAAACAACAGACCGTAACTCGAGCACTCATCAAGTAGTTCAATGCTCCTATGGAGGACTGCTCTTGGAAAGATCTCTTTGCAATCCAACAGAAATTTCTCCATTTCAGTCCTTGAGGACAAAGACTTTGTTAGTGGGGGAGTAGTTGTTACCAAGCAAGTAAAAGATGTTAGCTCAAATTGAATGTTCCAACAAGAATTGGGAAGCATCAGATAATCAAGACTAGTAACTCAACAACAAATAAGAGAAAAAGAAAAGATGAAGCAGTCAAACCCACTTTTATAAGTAGAATAAATTTTTTTAGAGATAGCAACTTTAGAAATAAAAGCAAGAATCGTATACACTTAGTAATAATTTTGTAACACTTTACAAATTAAGTTTAGTCATTGATTAGCTATAAGTTAGTTACATTTAATAAGAGATTAAACTAACTAACCACCCAATTAGTTACTAAACTATATTCCTATATAAATAAGGAAACAAACTCTAGCAATGAATTCATTCACATTTTGAGCTTCATTCTTGTTTCTTGAGTTTTTGAATTCTAAAATGAGAGTGAAAGGGCATTCTCGAGGTCTGAATTTCTATATTTTTTAGCTCCATAATCTTTTCTTGCCTTGTCCCAATTTTGTTAAGTAAGAAATTCCTTTGCCATGGATCATGGATCAGAGGGATATTGGTTTAGAGTTTTTTGTTGAATTTTTTTTATTTTTAAAATATAAAAAATGATTTTAGCAGAGATATAAATAAGACGAAAAAATTATGGTCTTTTTGAAAATGGAGCATTAAATAAGGGATGATATCACCAAATAAATATTTATTTAATTTTTTAGAGTTAATTTCATTTTATTAAATATTATATTTGTGTAAACAAATCGAACCGAGTCAAACATGATATTATTCAAATTTGTTTGAATTTTTATTGAGTTTTAAAAATTATGTTTGAGTTTGATTTGATTGTTAATCGAATCAAATTTATACGAGTTTTAATTAAATCAAACACGAATTGAGTTCGAGTAACTTAATTTTTTTACACATATTTTTTTATTTTTTTTACTAATCGAATCGAGTTCAAGGCAAGTTTTAAATTTTATCGAACAAAAAATATGTTTAAACTTAGTTTTTTAAATCAACAAATCGAGGACAAACAAGTTTTTACTAATCAATTTTGAGTGGAATATCAAATAATTTGGTTTGTTTTTCAACCCTAACTCTCAAATGCATTAGTTTATCTATTTATGCTAATTCAGCAACATCACTTTATCATCTTATAATCTTAAAATGCTTTAAATATTTATTTTAAATGATTGAATCATCATTTTTAATTATTTTAAGTGTTTTTTACTAATATTTTAATTATATTTTAAAATTAATAAATTTATATATATTTTTTGTAATTTTTTTAATTTAAGTAATTAACACTTAATCGTAAATTAGTTTAAAGTTTTATTGTATCTAAATTTTATTGATTATTTTTTAAATTTAACATAATTTATATTTTTAGTATTTAATTGATTTTATATTAATATTTAATATATTTTGTGTATATTTTATAATTTTTTCAACTTCACTAATTAATACTCAACAACAAATTCACTTGAAATTTTATTGTATTTTAATTTTAATTTTTTTAATTAATAATTTTTATTTAAATATTATAGTTTGATTAACGATAATTTAAAAAAAAATAATATTTTGTTAAAACTTAAGATGAATAAAAAACGAATTATTAATAAAAAAAATTCTACTATAGTAATATAATATATTTAATTGTAATTTTGCAAGGGATTTTTAGATATTTTTTAACAAATGGCCTTTTTTGCATTTTTACCAAAAAATATAGTTGGGTTTTAAGCATTTTATCCTTTTTTATGTTGCATATTTCACATTCAGTTTGAGGCAAGACCACAAGAGAAATGGCGGCCATAGCTCGGTTTCATCTTCTCCAGCCATCTCCACTCCTCAAACCCTCAGCAATTCTATCCAAGTTTCCTCGGCCCTCACCTTTCTTCACTATCCAAACCAATAACAACAGCAATTCCCGCCACAACAGCGGCCTCGGCTGCGGCGGCCGTAAACTCTCCACCACTTCACCACTTCGGTCTAATTCCGAGGTCTCTGCATCTGTATTGTTTTTGTTCTTTGTTTCCATTTTGTGATGTATATAGTTGAAAATTAATATTCCAGATTTTGGTTGCAGAGCAGTAGTTCAAGTACTGAATCGAGCCAGTCAATAGTTGGCGATCTTCTGGACTACCTCAATGAGTCCTGGACTCAGTTTCATGCTACTGGTATCGCATTTACTATTTTTGAAATTATGCATTTTGCAAGAATTCGGTTTAATTGTTGAACTAATTGCCACGTATTTTTCTTTGCTAACTTTATGTACCAAAAGGAGATTCCTTTTTTCTTTTTTTCTTTTAACTTCAACATGGTGTTACGAGGTAAGTTGATTATAAGATGTGCAAAAATCTAGAGTAATCCCCCTTGTTCCTTGGAATTATTAGGCTTGAAAATTGAAACTAGGACGAGAATGAAATCACCCATTATATTTTTCTCAGGTTTTGATTGAGATATGAGATCAGGAAAATGTGCGAAAGGGAGTGATCTGGTAGAGCTGACGAGAATTATAAGTACAGAGGAAATGTGTGCTCATGTATGTATGTGGATGCTTGCAAACTAGAAAAAGAAAAAAGCTTGAAGCTGTGGTCCCGAAAATGGACATACCTAATTTCACTGGTATATTCAGCATTTCATGTTGAATTGCCTGATGTCAAAGTAAATAACTTTAAGTGATAAAGCAATGAGAGTTTCCTAAGATTACCATACAGCCACTGAAGCAATTTTGATGGTATCATTTACATGTCTTAGCAGGGTACCATTGCTGAAAAAGGTTTCATTGAATTCAAATGTCTACAAACTCCCCAAAACAGAACTAAACAAACTCCTATTGGTTACTCAATATACTTTTGAAATGGGGATCTGGGGATTCATATCTAACTTAATGTGGGACAATGACTAGAATAATTTGAATGGACTGGTGTAATCGGCCAATCGGCCAACGGGGTCATCTAAACACAAAGATAGAGTGAATAGTACAAGGACCGTGAAAAAAGTTGATACTTCTTTCCAACATTACTTTTACACTGGGATATGCATTTCAAATACTCTTATTAGCTACTATGATATTCTACATTGGTTGTGAAAGGAAATTGGAATGATTTATAATTGGATAAAATGGACTATCTGACAACTTGGGTTAATTATTTTCGCATAACGAGAATGAATGCGAAGTAGTTGCTAGCGGAGTCCGTTGTGCCGTGGTCTCGCTTCTGAGCCCCCACCCTATGGACCCGGGGCGTGACAACTTCGATGGAAAAATCTTTACTTTCTACAAGAAAAGAAGATTTGTATACTTGGAAAAAATGTTACTCCACTCTGGTGAGGAAGTGAATTCTGAATGTTATGCATTTACTGTGAGATGTTTCCTGATATTGCCGAATAGGCATTCTTTGCAACTGCCTACACTTGAGGAAGATAATGAAATATTCAGTGTGGAAATGGTGGAATAAAGTTTAATAAAGTCAAATTGATTATTCCTGCTATCACATAATGGGGAAAAGTTAGTTGCTAAGCTCTTCACATAAGTCACTTCACTTGGTTTTAAAGTCCATTAACAATGAATAATCTTCTCTCACACTACAGCAGGCATAAATTTGTCAATATTGAACCATAAGAGTGAGAAAGCAAAATTAATGACACAATATGTAAAATAAATTATATGTGCATCATACAGAATAAAGCAAATCTTAATGGTCATGTCACATGAGCAAAATGTGCAAAGTCGTAATAGTGAAATGTCATCTGGTTTGGATTCTCAACAATATTTTGGATTCAACAAAGAATCTGGTGTTAGCATATTCTTGTGGATTGTTTACATGTTGTATGCCATTTATATTTCTGTTGCTCACAGTGCAGTCTATGTAGAGAGCCGATGTAACTCAACCTATTCTACGGAAAAGAAACAAATTAATAGGTTTCTTTTTTTTGCGTTTAAAATCTGTAATTCACTGTTACTCTCTATTGTTTTCTCAGCTGAAGCAAAACGACAACTAGTTGCTGCTGGATTTCGTTTGCTGAATGAGAATGAAGAATGGGAACTGAAGCCTGGTGGTCGCTATTTTTTCACGCGGAACATGTCTTCTTTATTTGCCTTTGCCATTGGGGAAAAGTGAGTAAAATGCATCTTATACATTACTCCAGATTCTGATGTGCCTGAGGCACTGGATCTTGTAAAGATAAATGTTTTTTTCTTTTTCTTTTTTCTAGATATACTTGTAGCTTCTCCAAATCATTTCCTTGATTTCTTCTTTCTTGTTGTCTCTTTTTCATCAATGTACTTTATGGTTTTTGCTTGGTGGCCTACGACATCAAAACTTTTTATTTTATTCCCTGTTTTCTCTATGATATTGGTTAATGAAAACCCTACATTAGTGTTGCAGGTATTCAATTGGCAATGGTTTTCACGTGATTGCTGCACATACAGATAGCCCATGTCTTAAACTGAAGCCAAAGTCTGCATCATCCAAATCTGGCTATCTTATGGTCAACGTACAAACTTATGGTGGTGGTTTATGGCACACTTGGTTTGACAGAGACCTAAGTCTGGCTGGAAGGGTTATTGTTAGAGCTGATGATGGTTCCTTCTCACATAAACTAGTCAAGATAAAGAGACCTTTATTGCGAGTGCCTACACTTGCTATTCATCTCAACAGGTCTGTTGTTTCTCCCAAAGAATCACTTCCTCATTTCTCCTATTTTCTTGCTAAATTCCATACAAGTATATGCTCCGAGTTAAAATGCTGTTGACTACTCATGGCTGCAAAATGCTTTTTCTTTTGATAGAGTGGTTTGAAGGGTTAGGAGTATCTATCTGATAATCCTCTAAAAATTGAAAGAGTTATAGTCAACTTATATCTAGTTGTGACTCTATTCCTTGGAGAGGCCATTTCTGGTGGATTTTGAGGGAACTCATGGATAATTCTACTTTTCGTTGGCCTACTGAACTAATTGGCTCATTTTAATGAGCCATTACTGATGTAGTTGGGGATTTGGGAAATTACCAGAAAAAGGAAAGGAACCGAAAAAAATGCACATTTTAGTCTGTAGTCTTGAACCTTCTATCTCTATTTAAGGTCAAAGAATCTATATTCCTCTCTACTTTTTCCACTGTTTATATTTGGTTATATGATGCTTGAGATTCATCTTATAGTGTTTATATGTGATGGCACCCATATTCTCTCTCTAAAAAAAATCAACTTTTTTTTTTTAAATTATTCAAACCCTTACAACTGATGTTTTCTAATATGGTTTATTTGAAGTTTCTTCAAACTGCTTCATTCTTGAGCACCACTGTAAGGATTTTATCAATTTATGTTGCTTATTTTTCTTATAGGCTATTCCATGCAACGTACAACTGTGTTAGAGATTTTTGTTTAATCAGATTGTGGCGTCACTGATGTTTGTGGCTTTTATGTTTGCTTCTTGATTGTTAGGACAGTAAATACAGATGGGTTTAAGCCAAACCTTGAGACTCACCTCATCCCTCTTTTGGCAACAGAAGAGGACAAAATATCTTCTGAGCCTGATGACAAAATTAGTGCGTCATCTTCAAAAGATGCTCACCACCAACTGCTCATGCAGGTATCTATCCGATCCCATTCTTCTATCGTAGGCATGGTGGTGTTTTGGGTTAATATGTGGATGAGAAAAAGTGAAGAAAGATGTGAATTTTTCAAAATAAATATATGCAAAAGGAAAGTTACTTCTGTGTAAAACATGTTGATCTGTAACTGGAATTCTTACAAGTGCAAGAAAATATGGAAGGTCTATGTGCGCAAATGACGTATTGTTGGTGAATGTAGATTTTTCTCCTAAAAAAATCTTTGTCTATGGATCTAAATTTCTACATTGTTTACAGTGTTCCCAGATGTTCAAAATTGCATTATCATGTTCATTCTTATCTAGACTCATATCTCCAACCACAACAAAAGAAAAGATAGACATTTTAGTTGCCTAAATGGATGATTAAGAAATTTTGCCAGCCGCCAGCACGGACGGTAAGACACATTCTCCGGTCACCCTGGAATCCAATTGATGACGGTGGCTGTATAATTTCGTCTTCTCGATCTATTTCTAAATGCAAGTTTCTATTTGGGATTGAGTGGGAATAACTGAAATAGTAGTATCATAATAAACTTAAAGCATAATCATACCCAGAACAAGCAATAATTTCCAAAAACAATTGTCATATTTCTGTTTGTGGGGTATCAACCTTTAAGATTGTATCTGAAGTGAGATTTTATAATGGGGAAGCAGAAGCATTTTTTGAGATTTTAAAATTGTTTTTGAGCTCTCAAATCGTTCAGCACAGACCCCACACTTGTTTCATTTTGATGTATAGACCTTTAACCTAAATCATATAAAATTTCTCTTCTGGCTACACATCTGCAAGAGTAAAGGAATAAATCAAAAACTTCCAACTCGCCAAAATTGTCTTCATATATTACAGATTCTTGCTTCATTCATGTGATGTACTTGTACCAATCAAACGTTAATTTTCATGCTGGCCTCAGTCAGCGATCACATCCGAATCTTTGGTTGGTATAGATGATAAATATTTAGATATAGTGAAGAACATCTAAGGCATATGCACATATACATTTCATTTTTCAGATCTTGTCTGATGAGCTGGGCTGTAAGGTTCAAGATATTGCCAGCATGGAATTAAATGTCTGTGATACTCAATCCAGCTGCCTTGGAGGTGCTAATGATGAGTTCATATTTTCTGGAAGATTGGATAATCTGGCTTCAAGTTTTTGTGCATTAAGAGCTCTTGTTGATGCCTGTGCCTCACCTGAAGATTTAGCAAATGAGAATGCAATTCGAATGGTTGCTTTATTTGACAATGAGGAGGTAAATACCATTTGCTGCATAATTTTGATCGTCATGCCCTATCATTTGAATCAGACTCTCTTTGACAGAACAACTTAATAAATGGTAGTTGAATCAGCTCTTACTGTTCTCCTAGCTGTTGTAAGAGTTGAGGAGTCTTGTGCTTTTTTTATACTGGGGACTCTAAAGCATAGCAGGATAATTCGGATATCTCATAGTTTTCTTGCTCCCTTCTCCTTTTGAAGAACTATACTCAATATTGGTGTCAGTCAAGGGTTCCATTGATGACAGGCATTCTTTCTTAGAGTCTAGTTGGGGATGTTTCCAGATGGATAGAGGGTGCCATCAATTAGTGTTTGCCCCAAAACTTCTACATCCCTCTATAATAGAGCAATTGATAATGAGAGTGTATCTTGCATGCTAAAAAGGTGTACTTAGAGAAGAAAAGAAAAAACAAGGCTTGATGATCTTGCAAAGAAAATCCTGAAGTCACCTTTTCGACGAGACTCATGCAAGAAAAATGGCTTTTTCACACTGCCAATGAGACATTCTCAAAATTTTGAGATTTTTCTCCTACCCAAGACACCATGTAATCAATCGAGTCACTTCTCTGGTTGCCATCAATGCTTGACATAAGGCCCCTATACATGAACTTTGAAAAATATCATCCATAGCAGTGGCATAGGAAAAGGCTCCCGATTTTGTGAAAATGCAGTAATCACCCACCATTATTGGAAAAATAAAATAGCTAAAAGGAGTGCTTATGAGTTTTCCTTTGTCTTTAGCACAACACTCACATCAGAGAGGTTGTTTATCCAGGACAAACATGAAATAGAACATTATTATTGATGCTTTGCAGTAGTATACGTCGAATTCAAAGAAAAGATGCCATTGGGACACAGGCATCCATACTGTGATAGTGAGACATGAGAAAATTTACGTGTAAATTCCTGAAGCATTAGTGAATCCAGGATCAGGAATCAGGTCAGATAGATGAATCATAACTAGATGGAGTCCACAAAGATTTCCTCAGCCTGTTATCATTGAATTTTCTACATGAAATGGAATATACAAAAACCGAATCAACCTCCAGAAAAAATTGCTCTGAGGTTTTGTGGTTGAAACTAAGTACTTGGAATGTATTTGCTGTTTCACAAGACATGATTTATGCCATGTGCCATAAAACCAAGGGCTTCAAGCCCCTATGATATGCAACCTCTTTCATACTTAACCAAGGGTAATGGAAAAGCTTTTACCATTTCTATTGATACAAAATGATATGTTGTCACACGTGGATGGATGAATTCGG
The DNA here is from genome assembly GCA_019321725.1 of Paulownia fortunei. NCBI lineage: Eukaryota > Viridiplantae > Streptophyta > Magnoliopsida > Lamiales > Paulowniaceae > Paulownia > Paulownia fortunei. The sequence goes on from CM033114.1 coordinate 18,651,284, forward strand.
AACATATCTATAATGAAAAATCCATGCAGAGATGAGAGATGATGGTGAGATTAGAAGATGGCAATGTTTTGGTTTGTTTTTGGATGAGTTGGTTCCAAAGTTGTAGAAATTATCTTCAACGTGCCATACAATCTGCACAATCATTCCAGATTGTGTAGAACACTGATCGTTTTTGTTCTTTTTCTGACACATTATTTCAGTAACCACTCCATGTTGTTACAGGTTGGTTCAGATTCATACCAGGGAGCAGGTGCGCCAACTATGTTTGAGGCCATGAGACGAATAATTGCTTGTTTAGGTCAACAGTCTGTTGGGGAATGTGGCTTTGCTCGAGCAATTCGTCACTCTTTTCTTGGTATGCTAATCTTTTTGTGGCAGGAGTATACATCTTTTTTCTCATAAATCTAAGTGCTATCTGTGAAATTCGATTTTATTTTCACATTAACTTAAAATTATAATTGATCTGGTTTTCTTAGAAAAGTAGAGATTTTCCCAACAAAAGGAAAAGACGTGTGCCATTATGAAGCATGAACTCAACAAATGAACACCTCTCTACTTTGAGGAAGTTCACTGAAAAATGATACAGTGTATATGGCTACGAAACTTCATATAGGTGGGAGACAACCTATGCACATGCCTAAACCTATCAAATATGCACTCTATGTTAGTACGTACTTGTTAATCATTTTTATTTAATTGTTGAAGTAGATATCTTTAGTCATTTGACCCAGCTTGCAAATACCTCAGCCATTGAGAGCTAGCTTGACTTGGTTATCTTCTATTTGAGTGATTAGTCCTTATTTGAGAATAATTGAGCACCTCTTTGCCAAGTTTCATCACTGTGCTGGTATGTGGGAGTGGAATTGGCTGGGTTAACAAATCCAAGGACATGATTTAGTAAGCCAAGAAAGGAAGGAGGACAGAGAAATTATTTTGTCGATCATTCTATATATAATTTCTCCTGTCTAAAACATCTTATACTTATCTTAAGTTTGCTCTATATTTGAACACTTCTGCAGTGTCTGCTGACATGGCTCATGGAGTCCACCCCAATTTCATGGATAAGCATGAAGAAAATCATCGGCCAGTGTTGCAAAAGGGGCTTGTTATAAAGCATAATGCAAACCAACGTTATGCTACAAGTGGAGTCACATCTTTCCTTTTCAAGGAAGTTGCTAAAATTCATAATCTTCCCACTCAGGTGATTAAACTTTTACCTGACTTAATGCTACTAGATAAGGAGAAGAGGGAAACTGGAAACATAATTTGCTTCTTTGTCCACTAATTTTTAATGCACTTTCTCATGCTTTAATGCTTTTTGTCCACTATGTAAGCTGGTAGTTTGTTAATTGATCCTTTGGAACATAACAATTTTAGCCATTTAATTTATTTCAGAGTTGGCTTGGAACTGAGTTAGCATCATGCCCTATTAGGACATAAAAGCCCTCGAAGCCTCATTAAGAGTAGGGACATTGTAGTAATTTACAAAAGCACGAGACTTGGACAAAAATGAGGAAATAGATAGACCTTCTGCCATTATGTAGTTTCAGAAACTTCACTGCTGTTATAACAATATCTCCTCTCAAATAAAGGAATCAAAGGATTCTCCTTCTCCCTGTTGTTTATCACATAAGATGTACCAGTGAAATTTTGCACCTTATTATACAATGGAAAACTTGTTTATCACAGTGATAGAAATTATGATGCTTCCAAATAGTCAAGTGGGGGATTTCTCTTTAGTGGGGCTCTTTCGTGTGTTGCTTAAGGAATCTGAATTGAATAGATGAGTTGTCAAAATACGTAACAAGAAGATAACAAACTGATTGCAGCTTCATAGCTTGTGAACCTCCAACTCTCTGAATGACAGGGATAAAGTAATTAAGTAAGAATTGGTTTTTCCTTTGGTGTTTCTTTACTTTTAATAATTGTTTTATTAATATTACTTCAATGTCCTTATTTTTCTTTTCGCATAGGCTGTTGTGGCCACTACTAGTGGGCAGTTGGCTGATTTACTACCTTTAAGTAGTAATTCAGAAAGGCCGTATTTCAGCTATATAGCTTACTCTGATAACTCAATGTTGCTCTGCTTGCCACCTAGTCTTTGCAGGTTGACAAACAGGTGTACGTATCACAAGTAAAACTTCAAATAAAAATATAGCAGGAAATGAATGCAGAATTGTGTACATTAAAGTCTCTGTACTCAATCAACTCCTGTTGCATCAATATTGGCTTCCTTGCATCAAATTAAACCTATCAAGAATTGTAATTTCCTGCACTTAGACCATGTTCTTCGAGTCTTTAGCATCAGATTATCATGTTTTAAGGATCCGAATCAGACACTTAGCCTTGTTAACATAATTGGACAATAGTCAACTAACATTAGGTGCATTTTGATGTTTAGGGGCCAACTAAGGCCTTTAGGTCACTCACAGAGTTCTCCACAATGGATGTAGGATGTGGTATTACAAACTCCCTCACTCAAATACTTTGACATGCTTGTTGCATCCATTCCACGGCAAGTCCCAGTCAGTAAGTACAAGACCAAGTTGATAACTCCATCTGGGTGGCTTTGCTACCATTATAAGGACTCTGCTTTGACTCTTGGCCTTTTCACATCATTGGACCCTCGGCAAACTGGTTCAAAATGCTTAAGCTCATCTTAACAAGTAGGAGTTGACAAAAGCCTTGTAATCACTTGCATAATTATCCCACAATTGATGTGAATGTGGGATGGGACATGTATATTGCATTTCCATAAGTTTTCGGTGGCATTTAAGTTTTGCTACTTTTATTGTTTCATTGTTTGGCCGTCACTGACACGAGATTGAACCTTCTGGCTCAAAAATGCACTAATTACTAGAGGTCATTGCCAGTGTTTAAATAGTTATCCATCAACATAGAAGATTGAATCTTCTGATTGAAAATTGTTTTAATTACAAAGTGGTCATTGGTAGCCAATTTTCAAATCATTATTCATCAACTAAGGTTTATTGCTGATGATCACGGTTTCATTCATTCTGGCATTAGTATGTTAAGGCAACTTTTGTGACATGGCCAAAATATTTGCCATGACAATTATCTTAAGGTGGATGTATTTTAGGCGTTAATGATGTTTACTTTTGTATATTCCAATCTTTTACATATATAATTAGTGTATCATGGAAAGATCTAACTCACTCTTCTTCTGATGTGTTGGAAGTTTTTGAACACAAATAAAGGCAAATAGTTACAATGGAATTTAAAGGCCATTGTTATAGAACTATACATAAAAAGTTGCTTCTCAAAATTAAGGAATAAAATAATAGATGGGGGAGTAGTGGATAGGGTTGGCATAACTGAGCTGTATAATTTTCATTCTATTTGATATCTAATGTTGTCATCATCCAAGCATTGTGGTTATCCAATGCATTATTTTGTGCAGGAATTTGTTGTGAGAAACGATATGGGATGTGGATCCACTATAGGTCCCATACTGGCTTCAGGAGTTGGAATTCGTACAGTTGATTGTGGCATAGCTCAGCTATCCATGCATAGGTGGGCATTTAAAGTTACGTTCCTGTATCACAATTATGTTCAGACTCTAGATGTGTTAAAATGATAGCACTTGGACATTCTCAGAAAAACAAGCCATTTCATCAATGCTTCTATATCTGTTTCCTGGAAATTCATTTCGTATATCTATTCTTAAAATGCTGTTCGTATTCAGTGCGCCCTTTGCTTTCTTCTCTCTATTTGCAGTGTGAGGGAAATCTGCGGAAAAGAGGATGTGGACATTGCTTACAGGCACTTCAAGGCATTTTATAAAACATTCTCGAGCATTGACAAAAAGCTGAATGTGGATTTCTAGCTTTTCAATGAAGAAAGATTTTAAAGTCATTCAGAGCCCCAAGCTTCACGTTGGTTTCTTTTATCTCTTTGTTTGCCCCCCTCTTCATTTTGGGTGCAGCTGGGGTCTGGTTAGGGAGAGGGAAGGAAGAATAAAGATAGATAGATACATGTGCACATGCACACATATATTGGAGGAAAGGAGAGGGGTTTAGACTACTATATTTTCTAATTGCACAAATGTTTCTAAAAAGCAACTTTATTCTGTTTCTGAAAAATTGCAGAAACGGGTATTACTGGATGCAGATCGATACGACGAAAAACAAAATAGACTAGAAAAACATTTATCAGCTCATAGGGTTTCACATAAATTATAGAACATTGGCAAGGAAGTTCCAATAGGTCTCCAAACTTGTTTAGTTGTGTTTCTGCGAGCGAGGTTTATTGCCCTTCTTGTTGCCTGTCACTGAACTGGAGCTGATTTTGAGTTCGGATATTTGTTTGGTATTTGCCTCTAAAAGCCTCTGCTTTAACTCAGATAGCAAGGCCTGATTCTCCTGATTTAGTCGTTCTGCTTTCTTGCGCAGCCTTTCATTTTCACGTATCATTTGACAGTTTTCCATGTACAGCTCAGAGTTTTGCTTCTCCATGTCCAACTTTTGACTAGTCTGCAAATCAACAGAAAACATGCATACTTCAGGTGCGAAAAATCGAGAAAGGGGAACAAAGCACATTCAAACATAGGTTTAGCAACATTGGACATTGATGTCTAAATGGAACATGCTTTAGAGTGTGTGCGCTTGTGTGTGCATGTGTGGTGTGTCTTTGAGTAAAAGGTTGAGGTTGGAAGTGGAAACTAACCTGTTGCAGCAAGCTATTCGGAACTTGGAATGATATTAATCCCCACAACAGGGGCAGCTGTGCAGTGTTACTAGAATCACAGCCAGCTATTTATATCGTCTAACTCTATCAACAGGCACACGAGAAGAGCCCCTGTGCTCCTAAAGCAACAAAAATCTATCTCTAAAGCCTTAATTCTGTCCTTTCCTCATGCTATAAGACATGCACGCACGCTTTAGCCGATGAGTTATGCTTTGTCTCAAGTGTGAAAACCAGTTTTTTAGGCCATATAGCACGTGGGAATTGCTGGTATGTAGTTGATGCGAGGCATGTAAAAGTGCGAATTCAGGGAAAACAATACAGGAAGCAGTTGGAATGTTAGTGTACATAGGAAGATTAGTAAGTGGGCAGAAGAGACAATTAAGTCACCACAAACATGTGTTTGCAAGGTAAGAAGTTTGTTACTTGCATGCTCTTGCATGCTTGTATTCTAGATGGATTTACATTTTCCCTAGGAAAAATTTGACCATAATCTTAAAAGTACATTATGTATGTTAGGATTTAAATTTTTTGGTACTACTTTTTTAACGACATTGATGTTGATGTCGGTGTTATTTTCTACTTGATGTATATCATTGATCGGGGAATTTTATCATAACGTAACATCACCGTACCAATCAACTTTACCATAATGCGACACCACCATAGTGCGTTGCTCGTACTCAAAAGAGCATATAGATTACTATCTTCACCTTATTTTTTTGTTTGACTCATAAAGTTCAATTTTTGTGATTTAAGATCTTTTATAATACTTGATTTTACACTTGAGAGAAAGTAGTAATATGAGAATAAATATGTAAACATGTAGTATTGAGTTTATGGGCCGGACATGAATCAATACTAAAACCAGTTGGTTAGGTCTTAATTTTTTGTGTTGGATCTAATTTGGGGGATTCAGTTCAATCCAATTTGGTTGTGTGGCCAGTAAGATACACATGATTTGAACTTCAGAATTATTCTGAAAATAAAAACTTATATGGTAAGAAAAGTTAAAATAACACTGATAGCCTCACGAAAATATAGTGCCGTTACATTTGGATACAAAATGATTTTTCTGAAATAATTTCTTTGGAAAATCAACTTTACAAAATCATTTCTTCTGCAATTATTTTTAATAAACTGTGTCAAACTGATCCAGTCATTTTAGCATAATTACATTTAACTCTTTGAATGAAAACCAATCTTTCAGAAATGAATTTGTAATATGACTCTATTAAAGATTTCAAGTTTTTTAAGTAGCAACCTCCAAGTCTCCTGATATTTCATCAATTGATACCATTCTACTCTATGATAAGGCCCAAAAAGAAAGAATAACAAGCAGATCATTATAGGAAAATTTCACTTTTTTTTAATTTTTCTTTTAATTGAATAATTAAAAATTAGACGGAGTAATAAGTAAACCAATGATGAGGAGAGAGGAGTGGTTCCCAAGTGACATGAACTATTTAACTGAAATTTTAAATTATAATTATTTCTTAGCGAATATCAAGATATCATCATCGTTGATTTATGAATATCACGTTTTCTCAAACATATAGATCCCAATACTTGCCAAGAAAAAAAACCAATTCAAATCAACGTCTTCTTGGGCTCAAGTCTTCATCTACAGTTTATAGATAATTTACATTTAGGCCCCACAATTTTCAATTGCTTACAAAACTATAAACTTTTGGTCCTTGAACTTCTACACCCTCAATTTCTCAAATTTTCCAAGAAAGTCCTCATACTTTGACTTGACAAATTTTCAATCCATATTGCAAGAGTCATAGTTAACTGGTCCAATCTATTGAAACCAATGGGCAACAAATTTTAACCTTTTACATTGGACACTAGAGTTGCATTTTAGTGCATCAGTAAGAACAGGACATATGTAAATTTATGTTCCTGTACTACCAACCTTGGTATAGAGAAACACACAGAAAAAGAAAAGAAAACATGGGGGGGGGGGGGGGAGGAAAATGAGATATGGTGTCAGAATTATGGGCTTCAATGAAAGCAAAGAGGCCAGTTTTGTCATTTTGATGGTTTTTATTCCTATTTCAGTGAATTATTATCACACTATTACATTATTGTATGATTAAGATATTAAGTCAATGGCAACGTCTCTTTACCTTAACAATGAATTGAAAATATAACAAAAATAGACAAGTATGTCTTTGAGCAATTAGAAAGAACAAAGTTATGTGGTTGAGAATTTTTTATGTTAATTAGGTGTGATAGGGTTGTGTTACTGTATCAAACCACAATGACATGAAGGTCACAAAATCATGAATATATTCAGAAAGCATAAAATAATAAGATTGAGTAGAAACTTTTGCATGAATCTCAAAACTTGAAATAATTCGTTTTAAAGTTTTGAGAATCTGGAATTACATTGCAAGCATTTGATATATTAAAAACTATCTTGAATAAGGTTGGTGATGACAACAGGACAGTTTAAATCTGAACTCAATTTCATACTTGTTCCACTTACAAAAGGGTTCGAGACGGGTTTTGAATTATTTTTTTTCAAACCCACCTTCCCTCGAATTCCTCCAATTTATTTTTTTTATTTTTTAAATATATTTATAATATTTTTTAAAAATATAATTTAGAAAGTTTAAATGTATTATTTTTAAAAAATACATATTGTTCAATACTTTTAAAAATGAATCTAGTAGGTCTAATCCACCAAATTGGGGTTCTAAAAATTTTTGACGGGATGGATCTCAAGTCTAGTCAAACTCACCCCGTTGTTATATCTAGTTATACAAGCAAATCCTAAAAAGCTCATCAATTAATCAATGGAAATAAACAACATCTAGGCCTACAAAATGGGACAAAATTGAACCTACTAAAAAAGAAGAGAAATTTTTAATCAAACTACATTACCTAGCTTCAAAAGCCAACTTAGATATTACAAAGGAGTGGGTTGCATTGCATGCTCAATAAGCACTGCTCAAAACCCTCTGGTTCAAGCATAAACTTCCAAATGATATAGTAATACATGTGAAATAAATGTATATTAGTGAAACAAAAATTAATTTTTATGGAGATGAATAATCAAATATATCTCAAGTCCAAAACAAACGCAACAAAATTTTACTAGTCGGATAATGAATATTTATGATTAATTTAATATAATTATCCAAATATACTCGTATTGGGCAGTCAAATAATAATGGAATTATTTTTGAACGACAAAAAAAATCCTCAAAAAGGGTCTTAAGTAAACGCAGGCCAATTTGAAATCAAAACAAAATAATTTTTCAATCTCCTTGTAGCTAAAACTGTTCGGGAAAAAGATCCAAAATAAATGGCACGAATGCAGTGGAATCAGAAAATTCTTTTTTCACCTGCAAGATTAAAAATGGGACCAAACCAAAAATTTCAGAAAATAGTGCAAGAAAGTAAAAATGTGACACAAGAATTTTTACGAGAAAAACTCAAATTGGGAAAAAATACGAGACCATAGTCCATTCAAAACTTTCACCATGTATATAGTATGCTAACAAATTCTCCCTAAATTAAGGAATACATAAATAATTTTCAAGAGAATATTTTTTAAATCACAAATATCTCAAGTTTCTTAACTTGAAATACTAAAAAAAAATAGGAAGGCTATTTAAAAAGAGAATGAAAAATTCTCAAAAAATTTCTCCCTATTTCTTCTCTCAAAACACTCTATTTTTCTTTCACTCAATTCTCTTGTTTTCTCCATTTTTCTTGTGTGTTTTAGTTATAAAATTAGACCTCTATTTATAGGCAAGATTTAGTGTCAATTTTTAAAGTTTGATAGTTTCAATATTTGAATGTTTAGTAACCATATTTTTTTAAAATGTTTTGATAGTTATCCTATTTTGAATGCTTTGTAGCCACCCACCACCCATGGACTTACCAACAAAAACATATCTCAAAATCCAATCTTTCTCATGCAATCACAAATCAATTAATTTTATATGCTTAATCTACTTTAGTTAAAAGCTGATTGGCCTTTCAAAATTAAGAATTGTTTTCTTCTTTTATTCGAAACGAAGATCTAAGAGTTGAGACAAAATGATCCAGTATGTGCAAATCATTAAAATATAATAATCTACACTAGTAATAACAAAAATAAAAGTAGGAATACATCAAGAACTGCTAGCTTCAAGTAATCTACAATCCTGTTCATTACTAGTAAAAACTTTTTTTTAGGGAAATTACACTTGAAGGACTGAGGTATAACCTAATTGCAAAATACACCTCATTATTTGGAAAATTATACATGCACTCCCTTAGGTATGTCATTGTTAAAAATTTGAAACAGAATCAATGGTCTAAAACTGATAGAAACAATTCATTAAATGATTGGACCCCTCTTTTCCAACCATACAAGGGTGTATGAGATATATTCAATATCAGAAAGGACATTAATGTAATATATCATAAGTATGTTCTTTTGACGTTTTTCACTTTGGTTTGTAAAAAATGTATGTTCGTATGTATGTATACTTACGTATTAATTTTTTTATTTATTTATTTTCAGTATATATGTGGGTTTACGTAATATTTGTATACTATAAAGGGTGTTTGTGTAATGCATCGATAACAAAAATATTAAGGTCTATATGATTTTTATATAATGAAAGGGGTGTTGACGTGTAAATGATACGATTATTTGTTATATTTCAACATCCTATTGGCGTTTCTGAAAAAGTAAGGCTGTGATACTTGTCCTTTTTTTTTTCGTTTATTTTCATTTTAAAAAAGAATAGTAATAAAAATATTTTAAAAAAAAAAAAGAGTTAATTTTGATGGTGGGATTGGATGTAGGATAAAATTATAATATTACAGTTGATATGATGTTTTTTTTAAGGAAAATAATGATTGGATGTTATTGATAATTAGAAAAATAAATGTGAATGAATAATATATTATTTAAAAATTTTATAAAAATGGTAGTTGATATGATGTATTTTTGTAGGAAAATAGTGATTGAAAAATGAGAGTGAATGAACAATATAATATTTGAAAATTTCACAAACAATCATATATTGAGTTCCTAGTGTAGATTTTACAAAAAATTCTTACAAGCGAACACAACCTTAACTTTTTTTTTTCTTTAAAAATTACTTAACTTCCATGTACTCCCTCTAGTTTTTTCCTTTATTCTTTTTTTTTTTTTTTTTTGCCGCAATAAAATTGCTAATTAATATGAATATTTAGTTTTACCACATTCTGCCCTATTACCATCACTACCTTTGTTATGACCAATCTCCAATATCCACTTATAAAGATCCTCTCTAGTGCCACTAGGCTATATGCCATTTGGTAACTAAACCAACTTTGATACGAAACAAATTAACTCAAAAAAATTGTTTCATTGTTCAATATTAACTTTTCATAGAATTTAGATTTTGATTTCAATTTAACTTTAGGATTGGTTAATAATGCCAAATCGAAAATCAATTTTTTTTTTATAAATTAGTAGATAGTTATATTTATCAAACTTAAATTTAATGTCACAATTCCCCCTAAACACTAATATCTCAAAAAAAAATAATTCTCGATATATTATCACACTACATACTACTACTATATCAATTTTTTCTCCGAGTGATTTCACTTATTACGGCATATTTAGTCTTCTTTTCCATTTTCAACCCATTAGTATTACTAAGAGTAGTTCGTGATGAAGCTGTATAAATAATATTCATAAAAAATATACTCAAAAACTCTAGTTGTTCATAAAATACACAGTGCGTCTGCTAAATTTTCTACTGATGAGGTGGAGAAGTTTGATAGAGGAAAACGTTAGGGGTTGCGTGCATAATTTTCAGGGAAAGAAAATCCAGATCGCATAATTTTCAAAAACCCCAAGCCTTTTTGTAAATAGGTTATACCTCAAATGGTGTACATGTAATTTAATCCAACTTTTGATTCATTTTATCTAAAGTATTTAGCCAACTTTGTTTTCCAAATAAAGAAAAAACTAATGAACTAGAAATCTTCTCTCAATCCAAATATGACCTCAGATAACAAACTTATAAATGCTTTCTTTTGAGCTTATCTTCAGCGGTATATAATTTAACTTACCTATTCAGCAGGCTTTAATTTCACCAATCTGCAGATTAAGAGGGCAGGGTAGGGGTGTTTGACTGAGATTAAACATCTTATAACATGTGCTTATAAGGTCATGTAAAATATTTTTTAGAACAAAAAAGCTTTAAGCGTTCAAAATAAAAAATTAAAAAAATAATCTAACTTATTTTTAAAATAAAATTTTATTTTAACAAATTCTCATAACTTTAATAATTTTAATTATAAAATTATCATTACTAATATTTTAAAAACTATGATGTTAATTTATCAGACACTTTTAACAACTTAATTTTAAAATAAAATAATATTATAAATTCTAAAAATATTTTATAAAATATAGAAGCTTATGAGATAATTTAAATAAGCTTAAGTCTTAGTCAAACACCCTCTAAAACATCTGCAACCTCTTTCAAGATGGAGCCTTAATTTCCATCACCCTTCCAGATAATTGCCGTAAATGAAACAGCTTGAAATATATATATATATACTTATGTTAGAACCCTTTGACAAAAAATCTGCCAATGCATAACCAAGCAAGGGAAGTAGTTGACAGCAGCACAAGCTTTCACTAACCCCTCTACAATAACCAACTTGCAACCGACTACCGAGGACCAAATTTAACAATACCAAACTTGTCTAGTGCCTAAAAACCATTACTTGAATGAGAGCAGAATTCATAGGTTCAACTACTCCCACCTATATTTTTCGACAAAATTAGCATTGCTAGATATTTGAGCAAACTTAACAGAAATGTGAAAAATTAAATCAAGTGGCAAGGATGTTGAAAATGAGTAACTGGTTGTAGGATTAGATTTGATGAGGTTCAATGTGATATTTAACCACACACTTTGCAAGCACAATAAAAATGGTAATCAGAGCTCTAAACAAGTCACAGTTGGCCAAGCCCCAATTGTCAGAGGCCCAAACAAATGGCAGCTTACTCGTCAACACATTCTTCATTCTACATCGCTTTTGCCATATGCACTGGTGCTGTGACAAAACAAAACAAATTTAAAAAAATAAATCATCTTCATGAGCTCATATCCAATAAAAAAACAAGACAATGGAGGTAGATAAGGGGTTGAAGATACCTGTGCCTAACATTGGAACATGAATTTAAAGCTGACATTTTCCACTTCATGTGTAGATTTTCATCATCATCACGAGCAGTGGCAAAGCAGAGCTCTAGGGAACTCATCCAATCTTTCACATTGCCACTATCAACAAGCTCCGTCCAGCAACAAAGCTATATTGAACTGAGACTGGCTGAATGGACCACAAGCACAGAATGCAAGATCAAGCAACACCATCCAGCACAATCCCAGTTTCTTATGCCTGCACCCTAGTCAGTTGGGCTGAATATGCTGCCCTAGCAGCCACCATCAAACCAAGCCCAACACTATCCTACCAGGGCGCAGGCGTTGCCCATGCCCCTCATCGGGGCCGGGCCAGTCCAAAACTCGCATCAGGTTGCTGCTGATGAGACTGAAAAATAAAATTGAGCAAAGGATGGTCAGATTGACTTTCTTTAGGAAAATATGTTAGTAAAACTGGAGGATCAATGGGGTAGATAGCAAATAACACTCCAACACACAAGACTAGGCTCCTGAAACCAGATTAAAATAGAATACACAAACACATAAGAGTATCAAGTGTTCTCTTCGCTGTCCTAAAATGATGGTCCTGTACCAATGAAGCCAGTAGCAGCAATCACAACTGCTTTATCAAATTTCCCTTTTCAAAAACCCAAGAGGACAAGTCTTCGGAAATGGTGGAGAATGGGTGAGACGCTACTTCATTTATTTTGTCCAGAATCATTTTCTCCCTTCAGTCGCACCAAAAAGTCTTCTCGAATGGAGTTGGTACATGTCCAAGGGGGTAAGCATGATACTAAACCCACATTGTCATAAAATCAACAACTAAAAATGGGCAGTTGATGATGTAGCCTGTTGGGTTGGTAAGCTCCTTATACCTACGACCATGAAACAACATTATTGGTCATGGGTTCGAAACATTTGGAGGAGAGTTGGGAAACCAGTATCCTCCTTTTAACCAAAAAAAAAGGGGCAGTTCATCTTCATTGGAGGTCATGCCAGCAGATTCCAGAATTGCCACACTAGAGGGTGCTCCACCCATCTCCATGGATTCAGAAAATCTCGTGCAATTTGACAACTCGTCAGTTCAAAAAAGCACTACCAAACACACTAAACAAGACTTTACACCAACACTGATAACAAATTATCAGAAATCCTATAAACAACTTCTGCTGTTGTCTGGAAATGAGAGATGAAATGAAATCAAGTTAACCATATTGTTGGGCATAACAGTAGTAGTATATCAAGAAAAGTAAAAATTTAAATGCATCATCTGCCACGAACCATATGAGTTAAAACAGAGAAAGACATGCAAATGAAAAGGGCATACAAAACTACATAATTCTAGCAAATTTTGGGCTACCTCCATGCAGAACACTCGTCCTTAGCTGAGATAGTTTTTCAAGAAAATGCAGCCCTTTACGACGAAACAAAAGCTCTTCTACAATCTCTCACCTCATGAGAACACTCTCCCAACCATTTGCTAAAGCGCTATATTGCTCCTACCACTTAAGTATCCCTCACATTCAAGCTTCTGTCTGGGCAAGTGTTTCTAATGCACCTATCATATTACAAGTCAAAGCTAGTCGTAACAAGAAACCAAGCTCCTATACTCCGGGTATATCTCATGTGCTATACTGACAAAGAGGTCAGACCGAGCCACTCTGAAACACTGATTTATGTGAATTCATGTTTGAGCAAGTGGGTCTGCACTATATACCTGCTAGTGACATAAATTCTTGTGCAATATGCAGTATAACATGAGAATAATTTGGTAATAATTACTATAAACATCCAGATAATGTCGTGCTGAAAAATATCTTCATAATGCTTGAGAGAGAGAGAGAGGGGAGGGACTCCGGAAGAAGGGAAAGGAGCAAGTTGTGTAATGGTCGTTGTTCTAGGTAGACTATGGAGAACATGGAGAACAGTAATGGGGATAAATAGATCACTCAGTCAATAAATTGTGGGCATGGCATAGCAAACATAGATAGAGTAGCACAGATCACCTCATTACTTTTCATCCTATTTTTGGAGCCAGGCAACAGAGCAATGAATCAATGTTTCCAGAAGCACACGTGAGTATATTCATCCATATATATACTACAAGTTGGAATGTCCTGATCCATGATCAACAACTAGGATCATTGTAGGCTTTTAATGAACGTGCGACTAGCATCATTGCCTATGCTAAGCATAGTTACAACAATCGACAACAAAAAGTTCCTCCCATCGATTGAAATGAAATTTCATAATCCATGCTGATGGTAAGCATAGTTAAATACTCACCTACAAAGATCCTCTCATGGCCATTAATGAGAATTCAAGTGCATTGCTAAGCTTTCATCTTAATGGCAAGAGTTATGCAGGTCCATGTTTCTTTTGGAAAACTCAAGTAAAAATGAAAAGGTGATAAGGTTTTCAATAGGTTTGGTGGAATGGAAAGGTAGTATACGTACATTGTAATATCCCACATTAGTTGTGTGGGAATATTCGGTGTGGTTTATAAGTGGATACACCTGTAGCAACTTTGGATTAACCATTTTCGCAAAGTAAGAATGAGTGCGAAGTAGTTGCTAGCGGAGCCTCTTATACCAGAGTCTCGCTTCAGGGCCCCCAACCTCGTGGGCCCAAGACGTGACAAATGGTATGAGAGTTGACCCCAGATATACTATCGGCGCAGAAGGTCCGACCAGATGTGTACTGGGGGCGGTCCTGGATTGTGAAGTAACGCGAAGTCTCCAGCGGGCGGTGATTGTAGCATCCCGCATTAGTTGTGTGGATATTTGGAGTGGTTTACAAGAGAATACAATAGAATCCTCTAGCAACTTAGATTAACCACTTTCGCAAAGTGATGAAGAATGCAAAGTAGTTGCTAGCAGAGCCTCTTGTGCCAAAGTCGTCGGAGTCTTGCTTCAAGGCCCCTAGTCGTGGGTCCAGGGCGTGACAAAAGGTAGTTGACATAAATTGGGTAGTAAAAAAAATATGCAAAATAGTGCTCATGTTTCATGCAAACAGAGTCTTCTGCACTACCAGCACATGAAAAGCTATAAAAATATTACAATACCTCCTAAAGCCTCAAAAAAAACTTTGTGGACATTTCCTTGTTTTGCCATTCACATTAGCATTTTTGTAATTCAAGATATTTCTTTTCTAGCAGGTAGCTAGAAAACAAAGAAAAAGGCATCAGTATACCCAACATTTCATGAAAAGAATTTAAAAAATACAACTTGCAATGGATGGAGAATATTTGCTTCATCAATTCCAGAATCTAACAACTAGCCACGACTGGCTCTCGTTATAATAAACACAGAACATTCACAGGAACCTATTTTCAGACATGTAAAAAGACTTAAGTTTTCCATCAGAAGTGCACGGAAAGCCTCTACAGAGGGGCTGCAAATCAGCAGATAGACATTTGACTCCTAGTGCTGTAGCCTTTTCCCGCATCTTGTAGTGTTAACTATTACGGAAGCCACTAAATTAGGCTAGTAGTTACACATGTTGGGATGTATAACTCGGCAGCTGTCTCTATGGGGCTGCAAATCAGCAGATAGACATTTGACTCCTAGAGCTGTAGCCTTTTCCCTCATCTTGTAGTGTTAACTATTACGGAAGCCACTAAATTAGGCCACTAGTTACACATGTTGGGATGTATAACTCAGCAGCTGTCTTCTTAGACCAAAGTTTGTCCAAGTACTTTGAAACAGGACATAATAGGAACTGTTGCAAGAATCTATCCCTCGGATTTGATTAATGACTTGTGTGTCATCTGATTTGCTTTCTATGACTCTTTGATGAAATATGAACAGGTGATCATTTTTCATTCAGTGGGAATGTAGTCATTCATTAGTTGCCATATTATTGGACCATGAGAACAGACAAGATGCATCTCGCATATCATACCTGTGAAAAGGGTTGGTGAATCGGTTCAAAAGGATGGATATATGGCAGTCCAGATCGTTGACAAGGATATTGAGTAGAATGTAAGTAGAGACCAGAGTTCGACCGTGCATTGACATGACCAGAACTAAATGGAGACAACATGGTCTCAGCAGGACCATACCCAATACCAGCAGGAGCTGATGGAGCAACCCATGGCCCAGGTAGGTGTTGGGGAAGAGGTCGAGGTTGGTGCTCAGAAGAAATTGGGGGCCTATGACTTGATCCAAGCTGTGGAAATTCAGTGTTGTAGTTTATTGCAGGTGCATACATAGGCTGAATGGTATATGGAACTCCACTAAATCCGAAGCCAGGATCAAACCTCTGCATGTATCTGAGAAAAAAACTTAAAAAATTATTTCCAGGTGTGCTGATAATCAACAGAGATTTTTCAATCAATTCAAGCTACTCTATGGACAAAAACTGGATTCATTTCCAAATTGAATCATGCTGAGTTAAAGTGGGAAGATAGGTACACAAACTATTCTCCATACATCAGAATCCCCTACAAGCTAATGAAATGGTAGAAAATGAAAATAAGATCAATTCTGATGATTAATCAATTTGATACTCTGTCCATGCTAAAACAAAGAAATATACAAATACAACAGAGAATTGAAAGACTTGCTAACAGAAGGAATAAAAATAGCAGCAAGGCCATGTATGCTACAGAAAATCCATATTTCAAGACTCTTCAAAATGAAGAAAATTATACTCATAACAAAGATCATATACAACACTAAAGTGGAAGCAGTATCTAGGACTAAAGAAAGGGAAAAAAAAGGGGGAATGGAGAGAGGGGAAGAGAGTAAAGTATACCTGTCATAGCTCCTGTCATAGTCAGGATCTTTACGATCAACGTCACGATCCCGAAAGATAGCCACCCTATTATTTGTCTTCGGCCTTCCAATGGGCTCCTTCTCTGTCCTACTTCTAGGTAATCTACTGCTAGATGTAGAAGAGTCAGACAAACTTCTGCCAATAATCACATCAGATCCACCACCCGGGAAGATTCTCTCTTCTGCCTTTGTTATCCCTAATGAACCATGCTGGAAACTATCCTGAATCCTTGTATCGCTTTCTGGTTTCCCACTGGAACTCCCACTAGAACTGTTGGAACTAAATATCCGTGCTCGAGCCCTATTGTATTCCTCCTTCCTTTCCTCCACACTTTTAGAACTATTTGATTTTGCAGAATGCGCATTTGAATTGCTATTAATCTGTGACCCCTTTTGGGGCCTCTGCTTGATTGCAACCTTAATAGCACCACTCTCTTCAGTAGGTAAATTTAGGGGAATGTCAGCAAGACGAACCAATGGAAGTCGGAGATTAGAAGTCTTCCGAACAATGATTCTGGAGCCAGACCCATCGGGCAGGTTATTATCCAATAAAACCATGGATTGCAGTGAGTAGTGCTGTGCCACACGATGTGCTGCCAAGCGCAAGTAAGAAGTGGGCAGCTGCTGGAACTCCATCTGCTCCCTAGTAGGATCCCGAATGAACTTCTCCACATCCTGCTCCATTCGCAACACTGAACAGACATGTAATATCATTATTTTCTTCAGGATCCAGGGCAAAAGGCCAGAAAAAAAAAAAAAAAAAAGAAGAAGAAATGTACTAGTATCACTATGAGCATAAAAGTGTGAATTAATCATCAGTAAGGCATAATCGTGTTATTTCATTCATGCAAATTATCTGAGGCAACATTCAAAGTTTATTTTCAGAAGCATAATAGAAGTTTCACAACTATCAATAGTCAATTAATGTTGGTTTTTGGATTCTAATAACAATGTAAACAGATTTATAACTCTTTGCAGCATAAGTAACGTTTTTACAGAAAAAATAAGTGCAGAAACCATAACTGCACAATTCTTTGCTTTTTATTCAATTTGAAGGTAGAAAGCTGGACTTGCAGAAGTTTAGGGATACATGAGATAAAATTGAAAATCCATAGACAAATACCGCGATTCTCCGCAAGTATGCCACATAAGTATTAGGACCCGGTAGGGACAGAGTGGATAATAAAACAAAAGTTCAAATAGTTGTTTTAATTTAACGGATAAAGGCCCAAATATGTTGATAATCAGTCATTCAATGAGGTCAGAATATTCCCAGGTGTGATTTGAATTAAGTTTTTGGTAAGTACTAATCCATTGTTGTAGCCTAACCCTCGCTGAAATTTTTTCCTACTTGGAACTGCCATACTTCTTTTGACCATACCTGAGCAATATGGGCGGGCATTCGGGTCGGGTTTCAGGGCCCAGAACGACCCAATAGGGGTTTTTTAATTTTTTGGGTACTCACTTAAAATATTATATATATGTGTATAACAGGTAGAGGCAGCAAGCTGTTGCCTTGCTGCCTCTGTAACTGAGGCAGCAGCAGCAAGCTGTTGCCTTGCTGCCTCTGTAACTGAGGCAGCAGCAGCAAGCTTGCATCTGTCTCCTGTTATTTTTAAGAGGGGAGAGAAGGGGGGAACCCAAAACCTGACTGGATCAGGTACCCAACCGAATGTTGGGTACCCGAGTATATTGGGTTGGCGACGGGTACCAAAATATGCTACCCGACTTGGTGGTTACCCAACCCAATATAAGAAAGCCAATACAGCAGAGAACCACCAAATGAATCATTGACCATATTTGAGCAATATTAGATAGATATTGCCAGTAAGGGGAGTAATAAAAGAAAATAGAGCATAGAACAACTGAATGAATTGAAACCCACTTATAAGACAGAAGATTGAAAAAAAAGGGCTTCAAGTTCTCCAAGGGGTGATTTTACATCGTCATTGTAGCTACTGCTTCATTCCAAATTTTGAATAACAATTCCCCGCATAGGGGATCCATCTTCCCTGACTTGAATCAACTTCACCTACCTGGCTCAACATTTAGATTAAGGGTTAATTATAGAAACTACCTAATGTTTAGCCTATTTACAGAGCTACCCCTCTAATTTTCAAAAATTACACTGCTCAAGTTTCCAAATATACAGGCGCAAATACTGAGGGCAAAGTTGTCCGTTTATATTTTTAATTTTCAGCATTTTTCTTTCTTTTTTTTTTCAACTTTATGTCAACTTTCCGTCAGGGGTAAAAAGGACTTTCACAACTTACTGTAATTTTTTTCAGTCTTTTGTTAATCGTGGGGGCATTTGTAATTCCAAACTTAGAGGAGTAGAGGGGTAGTTTCGGTACAAAGGCCAAAACTCAAGGATGGTTTCTCTAATTAAACCTTAGATTAATCTGGAAAATAGCCCCCCTTGCTTGTGAAATATTCAGGTTTAATTTGTATGTTTCCCTTCTATTCTCTAAGTTGCCCCTCCATAATATTATATTTACAATTCTCTAACAAGCATTTAAGTCAGCCTAGAATTGAGATTTAAAACCATTTTTGCAACCATAAACTGTCATGACACAAAGCCGGCCAGTTCATCTAAAAAAACTTTCTTAAACTCTATTCTGTAAACTGTAGTCATATACCATCCTTTTATAGCAAAATAATCTACTGAATCATTCACATGCTATGCATGTGTCTTTATCATGTTCAGAAATTAGCTTAGACTAATCATATCAAGCTGTTACCATATTTAATGTCGATGTTCTGTTAAAAACTTTCAGGTTGAATATAGACTTCTGCTGCCTGGCTTTGTAATGGCAACTCTGTAGGCAGCCAAGCAAAATTCAATATTCAACACCCCCGCCGCCAATAATAATAATAATTATTATTATTATTATAAATGAATTAACAAATAAATAAAAGCGTACATCTATGGTCAGTGCTCCTTCTAAGACTCAGCCACGCAATTAGGCAAAACATAACAAACTCCAAATTGATACATTATAAGCTTCACTTAGCAAACCACAAAATATCCTTAAGTAAAATTATTGAAGACAACCAAACCCAATACAACTTGTAGAACTGCATTAAAAGCTGAAGTGGGGCATGCCAACGAGCTACAAATTATTCATTGAGCACTCAAGAATTCTATAAAATAGCCTGAACTTTGGAAAGTTCTGTCTTGCCCTAAAAAAAATTCAGGGAGGTCTCGCGATTTGGTGCTACCAAGAAGCATCACATGTCAGATTTTCCAAAATTAGAATGGAAATATAGCTAAGAGCCTCTGCGTTCAGATTCACAACATCTTGCTCAGAATTTCTGTAATCCATCAGCAAAAAAAGCACAAATACGGTAATTTCCCAAGCCTATATGTGCTATCTCCTTGAAGTGACCCTACCTCCAACTTCATAAAATAATAGCGCTCAATAAGTGCACAGAGCTTCTCTTTTTTGGTGTTCAAATTCTGCTGGCCTTCCATGGCTTCCTGCCTCCTTAATTTTAACTGTGCATGGTGGTTCAGCAGTTACAGTTCATAATTGATTTGAAATTTTTAATTCAATAGTATATGATAGCTGAGTTTCCCTTTTGAAAAAATTATTCTAAAATGTAGCTTACTGTCTATCTCGAAAGCGAGTTTCACCCACTCAACATAAATATAACTTTATCAACAATTACTAGAAAGCTCTAATTAGAATTCCTTATCCAAAGAATCAATAAGGGAAATAATTCACAGTTTACAGAGAAAAATCACGAACCATATCAGACAAATATATTCAATAACTAACGGAATCATGTTGGGCCAAATGTACAACTCTTTTGCAAACAACACAACTAGTAAATTGAGAAAAGAAAACACGGAAAACAGCTAGCAGCGCACGGACAACCCAAAATTACTTCAAGAAAACTCACCAGAGAGGCGCTCGCGAGGATTCTGTATAGCTTCCCGCAAAAACTGATCCACCGTGTTAATCAAATCATCCGACGTACCCAAACACACACTCAAACCCGAACCCATATTCAAACCCGAACCGGAGCCCTCAGCTATCTCATCCTGCTTATTACCGCTACTATTAGAATCCTTTCTGGAGGAAAGCATGAGGCGGCGCATGCTGGCGTCCACGTCAGCTACCTCCCACGACTCCGGACCGTCCTCCGCCGAGGCCAACGACGCCGTTGCAGGGCCCTCCATAAACGCCTCGAATAATCTTGTCCGATTAAGACGTAGCGAGTCTTTAGAGCTTGATTCTAGAACAGCAAATCATCAAATCCAGCTGAAATTCGAGGAAACATGAGCCCCCGATTCGGAAAACCAGTCGAAATTCATCTAAATCATCTGCTAAATTTATGGAAAACTGAATTTCAGATTAGGGTTTCGAGAGAGAGATGGGGGGGAAAATAAAAGAGAAGAAAGATAGGGTTTGACGACTGTTTTTATGTTTTCTTTTTCTTATTTATGCGTTTGCGTTTGCGTTTGCGTTTGCTTTTGCTTTTGCTTTTGCTTTTGCTTTTGCTTCGGGAGTACGGTGAGGTTGGCACGTGCAAGCCACGTGATGTCCGATGTAATAATCCTTTCTTCATGAATCTGGATTCTCCGCTATGGGAATTCGTGTCAGCTTTGGGTTGGCCAATAGAATGTGTGAAAGGGTTGTACTTTTTTGGATATAAATAATCAATTCATTAGTTGATTGTTATCTGTAATTCTGAAATCTTAGGCAATATTTGATTTATTTTTACAAAATTATTTGTATTTTTTAAAAATAAAAATGTGTTTGATAAGTATAGAAATTATTTTTATTTCCAAAAAATCCCAAAATAACATTTTCTAAAGCTTTCTCATCTTTATACATATTCTAATTAAAAATTATTTGTATTTTTTAAAAAATAAAAACATGTTTGATAAGTATAAAAATAATATTTTTATTTCCAAAAAATCCCAAAATAATTTTTCATTTTTCTAAAGCTTTCTCATCTTTATATATTTTCTAATTATTACATCAAATCAAAAATATATATATTCGTGTATATCAAATCAGTACAATAATAAATAATATTTATATATTTATTTTTATCTACTAATTTATCTTATATATATTTTAAATTATTACTATTATTATAATGCAATATAAAATTTTAATATGATATCACTATCCAAATAAATATAAAATTATTAAAATAAAAAAAATCAACTCCATAATAATTCAATCAAAACACATTTTTCACAACAAAGCATCATATCTTTATTTTTCAACAACTTATTCAAATATATTTCCTCCCGCATTTCCTAATCTCACTTATGAAATATATTATCCGAAAATATTTTTGGACACGGAAATAATACCAAACATAATAGTAGTTTTTTTTGTTTAAGCTAAAAATGGATATTATTTTACTTTCAACATAGTTTCTCAATATCTTAATGGGTGCAAACTAATTGATCCTTTGAAAGTAATGAATGTATGTATTTGATCATTTTCCTAAAAAAAGTATCATGAAGTGGGAATTATATTTTTGAAAAACAAAAAATCATTGAAATTTAATTTCGTAATACACCATTAAAACATATAGATTCAATTATTTATTTATTTTAAACTCAAATGCAGGTAAAAAATTTGAAACAATTTCATCCAATGATGGATAAGTGTAATATATAAACATTCCTATTTTTTATGAAAAATATTAAGTTTTATTTGAAAATGTTTTCAATATTTTTGGAGAGAAATGTCACTATAGATGTAGGATGAAAAATTGAAAAGAAGGTTAGATTTGTCCAAAGGTACAACTGGTGAGAAGCTAATAACAGGAATCCAATTGTGTATACGCAGGCCAATATAGAATTACACGAGCAGGATTATGGACGATAACAAGGTGAATTCAAACTTATTTGAACTCGATCTAAACTTATTTTTTTTTAGATGAATATTAACAATATAAATTGATTTGAATTGAGTTTTGAATTTTTTATTTTCAAATTCTATCAAAATCCAACTTGTTTAATTTTTTATTTTTAAAAAATTTATTATATATATTTGTATGATATTTTTTAAAAATTAAAATTTTAAAAGTTTTAATAATATTTAAAAAAATAATATTTTTAAATTATAAAATATGCCTGATGAATTCATTGAATTTGAATTTAAAATAAATTAAAAAATTTTAATAAATTGAATATTAGGTCAACCCAACCCAACCAAACCAAAACTCAATCTGTATCCATGCGTAGGAATGGGAACCGGAAGGGGATAGTGGAGAATCTAAAGGAAGCATGTAATGGGGCCTACAAGAAAGGTAGACTTAAAGGTGATTGGGATTTGAGAGGGACAGAGAATGATAATATCTATTTGGATCTAGTGGGGGTTATATATTTTTATTTTTATTTTTATTTTTATTCTAAAAAATAAAGACCTTGACTTGTGGAAAAATAGATACTCAATTATTAGAAAAGTAAATGGGGGATGTTGTGTGTGTGTTTGTGCTTTTCTTTTTTTCTTTTTTTTCCTTTTTGTTTGAGGTTGAGGAGGGCATGAAAAGGAAAAATTGAGTCGAAATATTGACAACAAATAAGCAAATAAATTAGGAAATATGTGTTAAGCTATAAAAGATTTCCAACAAAACTTTTGAAAAATTGATTCGATGGAAATATGTTTTAGTAAAATGTAAAATTGGCTTTTAGAAGAATTGATTCTCCTAAATGTTGGGATTGTACAAGTCCCGAAATGCAATGCATAAGTAGTAAAAATTTAAAAAAAAAATTAACCAAAATATGACACATAAATGTGATTGCATAATTATGAGTAATTTAATTTTTGTGATGAATGTTTAAACTTTTACCTATAAGCTTAAAAGGACAATGAAATGATTCGAATCTTCCTATTGCTTAAATCCAAAATTCTTGAATTCATGTAAAACTTCATATGAAAACGATTCACCTTAGAGATTCAAATGTGATGATGTATGAAAATTTAAGGATTAATTTAACGACTTACAATACTAAGGGAGTATATCAAAAATTGTCAGACGTTAGTGCGCACCTGCAAAACACAGCCCTAGGATCGTCCCCAGATTATGTCCCCTTGTCACCTGGAGCCAGGATTTATTTATCTAGGATGTTAGACCTTGGTATCCAACCTCTAACTGAGCAATGACTTTCTCTATATAGTTGGGCTCTTTAGTTCCATTATATTAAGAAATCTTAACATATCATCATATTGATCGGTTATATTTGTAGTACATAAGTCGCATTCTGGTAATGCTAAGTGTCTATTTACATAACGACAAAATTATTCATCATCACTTGCCCCTCACTTCTTGGGCGCAAAATCAATAGATACTCAAGAAGTATTCAGAGATATGTGAAAGAATTATTATTTTAGCGCAATATTTTGTATTGTGCTATGGAATTTTTATCCTCCAGTCACATTTCAAACTCTTATAAATTAATTTATATGGTAAATGATTTCATTTCACTCTCATTTTATATTTGAAAGTTGTAGAGATAAGTAAAAATTGCGGATGAAAAATTACCAGTTGAGGTATAGTTCTTGGCTAAAGTAGCATTAGACCTCTGCTCCTCAACTCTTCAGTTCTTAGTAAAAGTAAAAATCCTTACCAGCTTGTTAAGGCATGTCTTCATTCTTCCTTTGCTCCTTAGTGTTACTTAATTCACTAAGGTCTATTTTTCACTTCACAATGCCTCAGTTTTGCTAGGAGTGGTGCCAAGGTCTTCCTAAAGTCCACTTCATTCAATCACTTGCAATAAAAATAATATGATAGGGTAGCAAAAAAACCATCGTGCATGCAGACTTGGTAAGAGAGAAAAGCAGAAATGTTTAGTAGGTAGCCTAGAATTGTAACTTCAAATTTATTTGTCCTTTGCTTTGATATTTTAGCTTTCTATCACTAGCTCATTTTCCAAAGTCTGGCCATCTCAAAATCCTTAGCCATCCTTAGCTGTCTGTAGTGCTTTATTTTATCCATTGTACAATTAATGTATCTTTGGCAAGTGCTTCAATGAACTCTCAAGACTATACAGGAAACATACGTCTTATCTTTAAGTGCAATGCCAATACCTTAGCTTGAGAGACCGAATCCTTAGCTATCCAAGGTTCGTACCTTACTTTTCCAAGTCACCTGCTTTGCAAAGCTTTTGCTGAAACTTGTTGAAATTTTTTGGCCTAATAATTGCATGTGAGTCCTTAAAATCCACCACTAAATTATTTTACCAACACCTGACTTCAGTATCTTTGATAGTTGTTATTTAATAGAATGATTTTGCAATTTAGAGCATTGCCTCTAGCAATGAAATGTATTTTTATCTCTTATGTAGTCACTTGATATTTCAACACTTGAGAAGAATAAGTCCTTAGCCAAGTTTTTTCCACTAAATCAAAAGGCAAGTTTCACCTCTCTTCAATTTCAATTGTTGCAAAACTTACACTAAGAAGAAATCTAACAATATTTTCTTTTTCTCAACAAGGAATCTTTAGAAAAGGTAAGTAGAGCTTCACAATTTTTTCTTCCGCCATTTTTTTTCTTAGATTTGAACAACCATTTTCACCTTAGAGCTAAGGTCTCCCTTATAGCACTTGATAAACTTTATTTTCTCTTAACAAGAGAAAATAATAAATTCCTTAGCACCTTTCAATATCGAAAGATAATGTCCATTGTTTTCCAAAGCATAAATTTCTTCACTTAGTTTTTTAAAATACTCCTTAGCTAGAGAAAATTTTACTCACTTGGAACTTATTTCACTTTCAGCTGGGGGCTTTGATTTCTTGGCATGTAGTACAAATCTGAACTAATTTCATCTTAGTGAAGTGTCCTAGAACTCTCCTATAAATTCTTACCATGTTATATGAGAGTTTGGATAAGCTTTCAGATACTCCATTAACTGAACTTTATACTTCTCACTAAAAAAATATAGGTTGTACTCGAAATACAATGCGTAGAGCTAGGTCTAAGGTTATTGATTTTGATGATGAAATTTCTATTCTTACTGAGGGTGAAGTAGAGAGGTTTAAAATGATGTCTTATTTCCCCAGACATTGGGATCACTACATTCCAAGGACTGGAGAGGACGATTTGAGTATATTGCCACCAGTGTGGCTTTGTTTGTACGAGGATATGTTTCACTCTGGTCTAAGGTTTCCTTTACACCCCCATCATCATAGAGCTACTCAAATTTTAATTTTTGTTCGGTCCAACTTACCCCTAATGCTTGGAGAATCATCATAGGATTCATGACCTTAACAATCTCAGGGTCAATTTTTGTAAATGTTGTTGTCTTTGCTTATATATATAGAATCCAATAACACCCTGGAGCAAGAGCTTGTGGTATTTTATTTCTATGAGTAAGACTAAGCCTTTTATTGATGCTTCCAACAAAACTAAGGATTGGAGGTCAAGATTTTCCTATGTTTTTCAAGAGGGTTTTCTATGGAATTATAGTTATTATCTTCCTTTAATGCTTAAACTTGGCAAAGATGAAGAGCAAGCAAAATTGGCACTTGTTATTTGAGGTTCGGTAAGCTTAGATGAGCACATAACTGAAGATAACTAGATAGCAGCGGGAATGAGTCATTCTCACTCGTTAATAGTCGTAGACCTTAGTTGCCCTTTATACTCTTCTTCATCTATTTGATATTTACATATATTGTTACCATTAAGTTGACATCTTTATCCTTTTTCATGCAGGCATAGAGGTTGGCAAGGCGAGGAAGATAGATAGGGCTAAGGTCTTGGTACAAGCCGCCTAGAGACAAGCATCTCAATACTCTAGTAGATTAGCCCAACCATGTGGTCCACTACTTAAGAGATTACTACTTCTTTATTCTGAGAGATCTAGACCTTTGCCTAGGCATCGGACTTTCCTTATTGAGCCTGGCATAGAGAAAAGAGTGAGTTCAAACCCTTACATTGGCACTAGGGAGTATGATGCTCTTTTACATGACATTAGGGATCTTACATCTGGGAGTGTGGCCACAATTCAGCCAACAAGTTTTGCCCCCAAGTCAATGATGGTGATTTCCTGTTCAATCGAGATACTGCAGTAGAGGTGACGTCCAACCTTTTATCCCCTAGTGATAAGACTAAGGTTGCGGAGGCTATTTTTTGAAGCATTATCTTATGATGGCTATGATCTCTTAGCTAAGGTATTCATTTACTCAACCTTGTAACATTCCCCTTTTGCTGAGCACTATACTGATATACCTTTATTTGTATTTTAGCTTCTTACCCACCACGGTATGGTTCTCAAGATTAACCATAGAAGTAAGAGGGTTAATGAGCTTATCTTGGAGTTAGAGAAGGAGACCGCACACAAGTTTCAGACTGAGATAACATTGGATGCAAAGATAGCAGATGTAGACTGCTTAAAGAAATATGCTGGCAATTTGAATGAGAGTCTTGCTTCCTTAGAGCTAAGAATTGAAGAAACCCATCAGCAAGTCGGTGAGGCCAACAAGAGAGCTGACGAAGCAGAGAAGGCCAATGAAGCTATGGAAGATGTGCTCTTAGACCATTGGTTAGACGGTTTTGCAGTTTGTAAGCAGATGTTTGTTACAGTTGATCCTTTGTTCGATGTTAGTTGTCTAGTTCCTTCTTTTTCAAAGCCCATCTCGAGTGGTTCGATTGATAATCTGGGGTCTATAGTCCCTGGTGTGAGGCAGAGAGAGTTGGGGATGATGTAGCTGATGATGCTACTGTGTCACTTGATGTCTAGTAGTTCAGTTGTCTTCATATGTAGTGTTGTGCAGTTCCCTTTCGAACTTCAATATCCTTTTGAACTTCAATATTCTTTCTTTAACTTCTTTTGCTATGCTATTTTGGTTGTAAAGCTCTTTGTACTGTACTGTTTATTTTGGTATGAATCAAAACATATTTAAAATTTTTTGAGTTATTATCATAATTTAGGGTAGAACTTAAAATTGCTTACTTTTCATATAATTTTTTTAATTCCATTAATAGATAGGATAGTTCGATGCTGTTCCTTAAACCAATAGTCATTATTTATCTTTCAATTGATTGTAATGAATTTATTGAGGGATTCCTTATCCTTTAAAGGGTTAGCTATCAAACTTCTTATATGGTGCGATTCTAATTTAGCGCGGTGTAATGTGATCGAATGGTATCAGTAATTTTCTAAATTTTATGAACAATTTGCAGTAGAAGATGAAAGCACATGTACCTACCACAGTTTGACTATTCACTATTTTAGGAAAAGATAAAAAATAAAAAGAAAGAAATAAAGAAAGAAAGAAAACGGATCCTTCTCCTCCCCTTCTTCGCGAGAACTCTGAAAAATTTGCAGAAGGAGAGCACATAAAGGGGTTGATTAACAATGAAAGGTTTGGGAAGATTGGTGCATCGAGCAGTTCTCCTGAGCAGTAACAATGGCGGATTACTGTCAAAACCCTTCATTTCACAGAACCCCGCTAGGGGAATATACGTGTTTTGTCGGCTCCTTTTCTCTTCTTCTTCTTCTTCAAGTGGCTTCTCCGATTTAACCTTGTTGAAGTCTTCTTTACGCCTCTCCGAATGGAACAATTTCCAAGGTCTACTCAGAAATCCGGCTCGAATGTTGTTATTGTTGCATTTAATTCGATTGTTATGAATTTGAATGGTAGGGTTTCTGAGTAATTCTTACACGAATTCCATGAACTTTTTATTTCTTTATATTTATCAATTCTTGGCATCGCATTCTGGAGATCTTATCACAAAATTCTGCAGGATGAAAAATAGTTCGAACAATTTTTTATTTATGTTCTATTTATTTACTACTTTTTTCCCTGAATTACCAGCTATTTTTTTTTTTTTTGTCAATGTGAATAATGAGTTTTCTTATGTGCGTTATCTTTTACTGATTTAAGAGCACAAATGTTTACTGGTATAATAAAAACTACCGAATGTGGAAATCGATTTTGGTTGTTCTTTAATATGTACGTGGAAATGCAAAGTTTGTATTTATAACAATATCCGAACTTTTGCTATGGACAGGGCAGAGGAGGAGCATGTTTATCCAAACACAGTCAACTCCTAATCCTGCTTCTCTCATGTTCTATCCTGGTAAGACAGTAATGGAGACAGGGAGTGCAGACTTTCCTAATGCACGTTCTGCTATGAGTTCGCCGCTGGCAAAGACTCTGTTTGGAATTGATGGTGGGCATTCCTATTCCCACTTTTCCCAATGATATGCTTAGGTGTAGAAATTTCTGTCATTATATGTCTTCTGGCTGATGAAATTGTCTACAATATTCCTTTTTATCTGCTTTGTTTGTTTGAGGTTCTGATCATTTTAAAGACATGAAAATCAATTAGGACTGCTGTTTTTGTAAGCAAATTAGTGATGATTGCAATTGCTTGTAATTTTTTAAGTTCTTTTTCAATGGGTATTATTTTCTGAACAGTTATTGAGCTCATATAGACGACAGAATCTCATACGAGTGGCAATGATTATCAATATAAACGGTATTCAGGAGAAAGTTGTATAATAAGCAGAACTTTTCTTTTTCTTGTTTCTTCTACTTGTTCCTCTTTTTCCCTTTGGGCTGAGTTGATGAATGACTACTTTGAAAAGTACCTTATATATCCCCCAATGTCTTATTTTTCCATTAAAAGTTCATGAATTATGAGTTTGTTTGCATTGTAACAAAATGAGTCCATTAGCCTTTGATGATGATTTGATGCTAAGATGCTCCAGTAACTTCAATTAGTGGATTTCTATCTTGATTTCAGCTTAATAAAATGGGAAGGATACATTTATCTATAAAGCATGAGCTTGAAATTCAAGTGTGTTATGTTATATTCTTTAAGAAAGATAGAGAGAGAAGAGTGGATGGGCTAAATGTGTAGTGGTTCCTTGGAGAGAGCCATTTGTATTCTGAACTTGGCTTCAATTATATGTTAATTTTGAATTGATTTTCAAAACTCTTGACTTCAACTTTCCCTATTTGACATTCAAATTTAATTTCAAATAATGAATGTAGTGGTTGGTCTTGGGAGGGCAGAGCTTTTGGTGTCCCTTCCAGGCAAGAATTGGGACCTCACAATCACTAGCCAATAGGCTTTTCTCTCATGCCTTTCTTCATTCATGGTTCGATATTCTGGTGTCCTAGGCGTTACTACAATAGTACATGGGGAAATCTTTACCTTTTCCTTTTCTATATTTGGTTTTGTTTACATTCAGATACATTTTTAAGCATGGTATTGGGCCTCAAAATTGTATCTACAAACGTTTTTGTTTTCAAATCTGAATTTGTTGGTGATTCACAGTGTGCTGCCAAATATAGTGTTGATGGTATCCTGTTAGGAATGTAGAGACAACCGCACATTATTTCTTTACTCGTCTAAAGCTGGAGTTTTCATGGCTCACAAATTCCTTCTGCTGATTTTACCACTGTTTAATTATCTTTTACATGGATTTGGGAAGGTTGTTGAAAGAGATTTCCATAGATCTGACACAGCAAAGAACATAGATACTCCACCAAACTACTGGTAGTGGGCTAGCTAAGAAACAGAAGAATCCTATTGAAAGTAGAAGTAGGAAGACAAGGTGAATCTAGTGATATCTGTCCTCTACATAAGATTCTATGGTTGATACTCTTGAAATCTCAATGGATTAGAAAGTTAATAATGTGAAAACTGAAATGATGGGAGGTTGTTAGAGTGATATGAAGATGCCATCTTGGAGATTTTTGGGAGAGTAAATAGGTTCTTTGGGATAATTGGTCACTGGTACCTTGGTTACTCAGCAATGAGATCCCAGATATCAGCAATAGGAACCCAGATCATTGGCAATGGAGTGGCCTTGGATTGTAAACGATTTGGGTAATCTCCATTTTTACCAACATTTATCAATTTCTCTATCTTTGATGATTGGTTTTTGTTAACTTTGTAATAGATAGAAATAATTGACGTAAGCTCTTATCTCCAAATTTTCACTTTATCTTAGTATGGACAGAATGCATAATCTCTATAAGCAGCTGTGCCTATCAATGCAGGTATGGAGGTGTTGGAGAGTGCTCTACAAACCATGTGGTCCCAACAGTGATAGGATGATGACACTGCTAATGCATATTCCAAACTTGTGCTTCTAGCCCTATAACTGGGGGATGCATCATTTGGTCCCATTGAATATTAGTTCCATCACATTTGGTTCCATGATGCAGATAGCTGCATACATGTAGGTAAATTCAGCTCTATTGTGCGAACTTAAATCAAGCCACATGAATGTCAAGTGATCTTTAGCTGTTTACTCTCTCTCTCTCTAAGTCTATCCACTTTGAAAACCAATAATGCTGGGAAACAGAAAGAACAACTACTTCCAGTAAGTCTGATAACCTGTAGCGATATCATAAGCCCTTCTCTTTTTCTACAGGTATAAAACTCAATCATGCTCCAGGATAGTTGTATTTCGTACCATGAGTTTCTTGTGTCATATTTTATTTAACTCCATGAATCCCTCTTGCTTTAGTGTTAGTTTTTACCTCTATGCTCAACTCTTAGGCTCCTTTTGGTACGAGGAGAAGGCCTTGGGTGTGTTTACTATATATATATGCATATCTGTATGTGTGTGGGTGTTCATTCCTTTCCAATTATTTCGCTTGACTGAATCAAACACCACAACAGAAAAAAATCTTTCCATTGTTGCTTTAGTTTAAGAGGGTATCCAAACATAAGAATAGAAAAGGCCTTTCCATTCCTTCCACCTGGAAAGGCCTTTCTCTACCCCAAATTGGGTCTTACTTCCACCTATTAAATTCAGTACTTTTTTGAGTTTGAATAGTCAAATGATCAACATGACCTTTTTCCTTGCCTAATATATATATATCCTGTTTAGAAATTTTTTTTACCAACCTGTTACACCTTTGCTGTCAGAGACCATAGCATCGAAGAATTTTGAGGGGAATGCAGGTAATCTGCCACTGGCAAAAGAGTTTGCAGATTTAGTTGTCAATGTTTCTTGTAAAACAGGAGATAGCTACTGGGCTTTGAAGCTTGTGCTACTAACAGATAGAAGACTGAACTTTTATTGCCTTATAATTCTACTGCTAATTTCTCGACTCAGGCATGTAATGAAATCTGAAGTCTAAGACTAGCTAGAACTGCTGGCTAACTTCTTTGAAAATTTGGAGAGTAAAAAGTCTTGTACTTGAGGCACAGTTCTTATATTTTGCTTATGGGCTGATTCTCGTGGATCAAATCAGTATGACATAAGTTTGGGGTAAATAATGACGATGAATAAGTTGGAGAACGTGGCCGTAAACACGTAAACGCATTAAGGCTGTCAAGCTGGAATTTCCCATCCAGATGACAACTCGAGCAGCATGACTTTTGTGTGGCATAATTACATCAGTTCTGTATGACTGAGCTCAACTTTCCTGATTATGCATGATAGTTTTTTTAGATCTTAGGACAAAAAGTGATGAAATCATATTCAGTGGGACCAAAAGTAGCACCTTCTAAGTTCTACCCCTTTGAGTTATGGGGTCAAAAATACAAAGTTCCCTTGCAGCTTGATGTTATATGGGAGAACAGAGTGGTGACAAAATGGGATTGTCGGGAAAAAAGTTAAGATGAATCATGGATGTGAATTTAGAAGTGAAAGCTCCATCATGCATAAGGGACGTTAATGTCAAGAGTACCAGAAAGAAGTTTGCGAATGTTAAGAATTTGTGTTGCATACTTGAGACCAGTTTGATTATTTGTATTACACCCTATTCTTTTAATATCCACTTTGCAAATGTGAAGAATTTATGTTGCATACTTGAGACCAGCTTGATTATTTGTATTACAGCCTATTCTTTTAATATCCTGCATGGTATATAATATTGAGTGGTATTGCATTGACACTTGAAAGGAGAATGTCGTAAAGAACTCAATGAAGAAAACAATAATTTTGACATGGGGTTTTGAGTAGTGAGCCCATGTTGTATCTAATATTTATTTTCATCTTATCTCACTATTATGAAAATGTTCCAAGAATGTCTTTTTCATTGCAGTTGTCTGTGGTATCATTTGTTTGAGCTACTGTCTCATGTGATAAATTATATTAGCATTTCATTACCTTGCCTGATTTTCATGTCAATGATTCATTTAAACCTATCTGACCTAATTTTATGCTGGTACAGGAATTACCAGGGTCTTCTTTGGATCAGATTTCATAACCGTGACAAAGTCAGAGGAAATTTCATGGGATTTGCTGAAACCTCAAATCTTTGCAGCAATCATGGATTTCTATTCCTCTGGGCTGCCATTGATCTTGGATTCAACCACTGCAGCTTCCATGGACACAGCTATCCACGAAGATGATTCAGAAACTGTTGCCATGATCAAAGAACTGTTAGAGACTCGTATCCGTCCAGCAGTGCAAGATGATGGTGGAGATATTGAATATGTCGGATTCGATCCAGACACTGGAATAGTTAAACTAAGAATGCAAGGAGCCTGCAGTGGATGCCCTAGCTCATCTGTCACTCTGAAATCTGGCATAGAGAATATGCTAATGCATTATGTGCCAGAGGTCAAAGGTGTGGAACAAGAATTTGATGCTGAAGAAGACGCGGCACTAACTGGAGCACCACATGAGTAAGTGACAACTTTCCCGCATTGCTCCAGTAACTGAGAGTTCGGAGAAAGGACATTTCATTAAGTCTTAAAAGTCATAAATGTGAAGGGTGATTTGTTTCATGCATCTTATCCTTTAATTTTGTTTCTTTTTGTAGTCTTACCCTAGCTGCATTGTAATGATTATTAATAAATTAGCTTTTTGAAAACTGTGGACTTCCAGAGTTTTGCTCGAACATTTTGACTAATAACTTTTGTACGTATCTTTTCTCTTTAGCTGAATTTTATATGTTCTTTTCCATTTCAAAAAAATTAAGCTCGAGTCCGATTTTGTCTACCCTAATTGGTTTAAGGTAAAATTTCATGTCACGTAGGTCTATGCATTGAATATGCACTGAATATGAATATGCTGATGTCATAATGTGAAAAGATCTTGAAAATCTAAGTTATTGAAAAGTAGTGTTTAATCATTGAAATGATGTTATAGTGAATTTTTTTATTTTTTATTTTTTGAAATGGATCTAATGTTTATATATCATTTTCTTTTCTGCCAAATTAAAATTTAGGTTTCTTACATATCTCAAATTGTTCGTATTTTATTTAAGCTAGTAAACAAAAAGGATACCTAAACCCCTGCCAAGTTAATGGTGGTTCACTCGTGTATGATAAAAATGATCAAGAAAACTAGAACATTATACAAAACTATAAAAAGAGTTCTCATCTCTTTACTTTTGTTCCAAAAACATTACTTTGTTTTTTCTATTTTCTCCAAATTTTCAATTATCAAAAGCTTATAAAAAGGTTGTAAATAGAAAACTATTTCATAACATGTGTGGATTACAGTACACTCAAAATTTGGGTTTTGGGGCACAGTGATAGAAATGAGGGGCGTTTTAAGCATACGATGACAGAAATGAGGGGCGTTTTAAGCATACGATGATAGAAATGAGGGGCGTTTTAAGCATATGATGATAGAAATGAGGGCTCTGGGATTTATTGATGTTGATGTTGAAATGTGATTCAATCACATAATAAATCAAGAATTTTTTTATTTTTTATTTTTTTTGTTGAACCAATCACATGATAAATTAAGAATTGTGTTTTTTTTTTTTTAAATTCAAACCCTAAACATTGGAAAAAAGGGTGATGTTGAAATGTGAACCAATCACATGATAAATTAAGAATTTTGAACCATTCACAAGATAAACTTTAGAGATTTTTTTTTTTGTTTTAAAATTCAAACTCTATACATTGAGAAAAATGACTGATCTTGAAATGTGAATTAATCACATGATAAACTTATTTTTTTATAAATTCGAACCTGAACATTGAAAAAGAGGAGAAGGTGAGGACTCAAATCCTCACCTCGTCTATAAGAGATATGCGAATATCACCACTCCTACTCCTTGTGAGTGTTGGCCATGACCGAACGGAATATTAAAACAATTATTGAGTTAAATAGACTCTTATCTCCCTTATATCATTTAGCTTTTATTTGAGTTCAGCAAAATTGAATTTGTACAAAGCTAAATTTTAATTTGACTCAATCAATTATAAGTTGATTTTGATCGTTTATATTTGGACCTAAAATATGCTTGACTCATTTAGATTATAAATCATTAGATTTAATTTTGAATTATTGATTTTGGCATTTGCCAAGTTGAGATTGACAAGCATAACATGATGAAATAACAATAATACCATAATATATATATATATATATATGCATATATACACACACACACACACTCCATAGTAAAAAATATATATACTATTAATTTTATCCAACAATTTCTCATAGCATACACTTCTATCACAATAATAAATTCTAAATCTTTCATATTTATTTTCACATACCATTTTGCATGTCGATTGAGTGCACAAATTATAAAAAAAAAAAAGTTTCATGAAAAACAAACAAACAAACAAAATTCTTCTAAACAAATGCTCATTGAACATAAATTTCCAACACTTATACATTGTCTCAATGAGGGTACATTAATAGAATGTTGATAAAAATTCTTCAGCATAAATCTTAAAATACATTTGTGAAGTGTATGTAAAGAAAAAAAAAATGATTTGCTTGCTATTAATAAGGAAAAATAAAAACATCCTCAATTTTCTATAAAATGTTTTAAACTGTTGTTGTATTTACCAATAAAAAAAATTTCATTTTTCATAAGATTTATGGTCAAAAGAATTACACTTAGAAATATTGTTATTAAATTTGCATTTGTCAAACAAATCTTTAATTTTTTATTATCCACGTCGGCAAACTGAATTTTATCCAAGTGACACATAATTTTATTTAGAATATTCAAGAGATTAAGTTGGAAAAATAAGAAAATGAAACACATATTGGGGAGTGAAGAATCAAATTAATTATTAACAGTACAATAGCTTAAAAAAAAAAACAATATGTAGAGAAACTGTGTATGATTATATATTAATGAATTAAATAGAAATGGTCAATTAGAAGAATAAAATTGCATTTTTGGTCCCTTATGACAGGAAGGTCAGCATATGTAGTCCCAAATCTTATGGGCTTGACACATTTAGTCCCAATTTTTTAATTTTTGTTCATATTTGGTACCCTAGTATTTCTTTTTCATCCTTTGCTCTCTTTTTTTATTCCTATTTTATGATATCATCCATTTTTATTTTTTTTCTTTTTCCTTTCTATTTCTTTCCATTTTCCCCATATTTCTTTCTTTTTCCTTCCGACTTCTTTTCTCTATCTTTCTATATTTTAGCTGACCTAATATATGTTGGTTAGCAAAAATTTAAATCGAACTATATAGTTATCCTTTCAAATTGGTTTGTGTTGGTCGGGTACAAGTTATTTAGTGGTCGGATTGTTGGTTCAGTAAATTTGAATTATATTTCATTGTATTTAAATTTATTTGTAGTTGTAATTTAAATATATAATAATAAATAAAAAATAAAGACTATTACTTTTAATTGCATTAGCACAACTAATAATAATAAAAGAAGAAACAGATGGACAAAAAGAGAGGCAAGTGATTGTCATTAAACAAAACTAAACCTTTTTAACGTGCAGTGAGAAAAGGACTAAAACTGTACGAAAATTTGAAAATTGGGACTAAAAGTGTGGAGCCTGTAGAACTTGGGACTAAATATACTAATTTTAGGGTGACCATGATACACTTTTTTTTGTTTTCGTTTTTTTTTAACTAATTTCAAATGAAATTATCATGTATTTTTTTGTCAAAAAGCAAATTGAAATTGTTATTTTGTACATTAAAATCGAATATGTGTTGTGGCAGTTTTGTACTTTTAAATTAATTTGCTCTAAAAATTCAATAAAATAAATCCAATTTATTATATATGCGTTCTTCCATAACATGAACAATCTTAAAGTTTTATACCATATAAAATAATTGAAAGAAATATTCTTAATTTTTTTTAAAATATAATTATATTATTATTTTTATCAAATGATATGTTTTGAGTGAAATGAAAAGTTTGATAGTAAAGACAGACTTGAATGATATTTTGTCAATTTTATAAAATAGTATCTTTAATATATTATTATATTATTATTTTTGTTGGTTAATTTTCTTCATATTCTAATATTTAAAAAGAGAAATTTATTCATAAACTATAAAACTACTACAAAAAAGTGAAAAACTGAAAAATAAACAGAAAAAAGATTGAAAAATAAACAGAAAAGACTGGAAAATAAACAAAAAAGGCTGAAAAACTATATATGTCAATGCTTCTAAAAGGACAACAGGAAGAACAAGTTGCCGGTTCCAAGAAAAACCTTCTGAAAAAAGAAGTTGCCGGTTCTTTTGCATCAATCCTGCGGTTCAGAGTTCAGACCGTAAGAATTTCTTTCCCAACTCTTTAAAAAGAGAGATAAATAGTAACTAATCGTATGCAGTGGGTGCATGTTGCCGAGAATTTTATTTGACTAAAAATAAAATATTTAGTACAATATTCATGCAATTAAAATTTATTAAAAATCATGTTTTATGTAATTAAAATTTTAGTTGAGTGTCGTTATAAAAGATTGTGAGTCGACTCGAAAGTTATAAGTACATTTTTTCAAGCACAAAAATATTGAGTTGGCTTAAACTCAATCAAAATAGTTCTTTTACTAATTAAATTAGGATCTTATTCTATATTTAATTAAAATTAGCAAGACACAAAGAACTGAGTTTTTGAATTGATTTTCATAGACGTAAAGAAATTCATATATACTACTAAATTTAATATTATTATATAAATATGAATATAAAATGTAGAACATTGATGTTTGTGATAGATTACGGAGATTTATTTTTTAAATATTTATTGAGAATTTATTTATAATTTTAGAAGAATACAGATTCTCTTAATAAATCTATACTTACAAACAAATATTATAAATTTAATATATATCATTAATAAAAAAATATTTTTTCCAACTCAAAAGAAAAAAAAAGGAAAAACCATCACATAGAGAATGTATAATTTAAAGTTGTGTCTTAATCCTATCCCCAACCCTATTTACTTTCTTCAATTTTTAAGGAACAGTCAGACGCCTCATGCAAGCCATTGATATTGCACACGCCCATCGACAGCGGGCACGCTCAAACACTGTGCCCCACTCGCTCAAACCTGCTGCCCCTGCACCCTGTGGCCTGCCCAACCCATTGTACAATCAACTGAGGACAAAGTACAACTCTACAAAGCTTCTTTCAAAGAAAAATATTCAAGCTACTCTATTCGTTGAAAGTTCCATTCTTGCACGACACACGCACGTATACAAATTACATCACCATACGTCTGCTCCCACCTTCATTACTTCAAACTAGTCCTTTCAAGTTTCAACTACCCTCTTTACTACCAACCCATGTTTTATCTACAGTTGAAATAAATACCTCTGCAGAGACACACACAGATACTATATGTTTCTGCTGTACTATATATATAGAGAGAGAAGTTTGTAGATATTGATCAAGAATTGGAGTAGGTGAGAGAGAGAGAAAGAAGAAAAGTTGGGATCTTGTTGAAGATTGATGGTGGGGTGGTGGTGGGAGAGCATGAGGGAGCTTAGGCCACTAGTGCACCTGCTGTTGCCACTGTGTGTGCACTGGGTTGCTGAAGAGATGACTGTTTCTGTGCTGGTTGATGTCACCACTAATGCTCTTTGTCCGGGCCACAAGACTTGCCCTCAAGCCATCTACATCAATGGCATCCAGCAAACTGTCAGTTTATCTCCTCCCCTCTCTCTCTCTCTCTTTACATATATCATACATAGACACACAACATTTGTTCGATTCCATGACCACTTCATCGAAAGTTTGGATTGTCGAAGTTTGACTTTTTTGAACCTGAATTGTCCCTAGTTCCATATGGGATTTTGAAATTTTTTGTATTAGAGTTTTTCTTTATTGGATAGACATGGTGAAAGAGGTGTATATTTTACTTTCTTGGTTGGGGTTTATTAACACTGATTTTTTGTTTTTCTTTTTTGACTCATATGGGGATGTTTGGAGTCTGTGCTTTGTCTTTCTTAAGTGTCTGATCCTGAATTCTTGATCTTAGAAGAATTTCTTTGGGTTTTTTAGAGGATGCCTGATTTTGGGTCCAGCTGTACTTAAACAAATTCAAGTGGAAAGAGTAAGAGTGCAAGTTTGCCTTTTAATAGGTTATAATTTGCATTCAGGGCTCAAATATGAAGTTGATATTTTGTATATACTTAAGTAAGAAAAATTCCTAGAGATTAGCTTTTGATTATGGTAGTGTCTACTTCTAGAGCCGATCATAAAATTATCCCACTTTGACTTGTATGACACTGATGTCTTTATTTTAATAAGCTTATTCAGTTTTTTTTTTTGCTTATTCAGTTTTTTTTTTAAGTGAAGTGCAGATTATGTAAGAAAGTGTCGATTAGTTGGCTCTCTCTCCATTTGTGTAATTACTTCAAAACCTTCTTCATTCATTTTAAAGTTCACTTAAACTATTGGTTTTGATGACCGGAATAAGCATCTCTTGGGGGTTAATTTCCTTGTGAAATCACTACATGACAGTGATAAACATGTCCAAGACACAGTGACATAGTACTATAATCCCTCATGTTTTGTTAGAAAAAGAGCAAGTTATTGTGGGGATTTGCACCAATCAAGATGCTGCAGTGAACATCACTTTAGCTTACGGAGAGAGAAAAATATCTGTTATCAATAATGGAGAATTCTTGAGATCTTTTCTTTCAATTTTTTGTGGTTCAAATTTGTCAAGCAGATGTGCCAGTATGACTATGTTTCTTATTGAGTTTTATTACAACAGCCACAATTATCTATCTCTATAAATGCTTTGAGTCAACATCTGTATGTCATTTCCTTATAAAATTTGTGCTTGAGTCCTCTCCTGGACTTTAAAAAGTTAGATTTTTGGGCTGTTTAGATGCATGAACTTTTTCTTCTATTGGAGTGATAAAAGTTAAATCAGGTACAGAAACAAATTGGCTGAACCAGATAAGAAATTATTTAGCAGGCAGGACTTAAGTCACAACATATGCAAGTAAAATGGCCCACCTTTCAAATAGCATATCACAATCTGTGTCTTCAGTAAAGGCAATTTATTGTAGACGTCATGATCATTGATGTCTATTTGCTTCTTTTTCCCTCAATGTCCTTGTTGTTTTTCGATTCGATTTCTCATGTGATTTTTATTTCAGTGCTTTGAAAGAAGATGTAGGCTTTTCATATATTGGGTATGTAGACTTTAGACGAATATTATCACAATGCAGTAATTTAAGATAGGAATTAAAGGCTAAGGACAATAATTGAAAAGGGCTGCTGCATTCAGAGATTTTTATTGCTGACCGCTGAGGGGTGGCATGGAGTGAGACAGTGATCACGGAGTAGTGTGGTTAAGGCTATATTTGACTTTCATGAAGCAGTACAGACCCATAATATACTATTCCTCTTTATTGAAGTAACTAATATATAGCTGTAGAGGGCTTGCATGAAAAATGAACCTTCGAAGGATAGTTAGTCCAAAAATCAAAGAAATATTATTGTTCTAAAGCATACAAGAATGAAAAGAGTACTTGGTTATTACATCTATACCATTTTCCACCACTGTTTACTGCATTGATTTCTTTCCTCTTAAGCTTAAGCCTGTGTTTGTGCTTGTAGGTTGTTGGAATATTCAAGATGATAGTTCTTCCACTCTTAGGTCAGCTGGCTGATGAGTATGGGCGTAAACCATTGCTTCTTCTCACTGTATCGACAACTATTGTTCCTTTCAGTATGTTTCTTCGGACATCTTTATTCTCTGCAGAAACTTTTTTTAAAAGATCAAGACGTGGACTCTATGTAATGCCTTTTCTTCATATTTCCTTTCAAAATAGCTCAGGAAATGGCAGGAAATGGCTGTGAAAATGCATTCTTTAGGGTCATGAACTTTGCTAATAGAATTCGAGACTAAAAGATGCCCTTATTCCTATTTGGGTATTAAATGAGATCACCCTTACACAACAATTAAGACGTGCTGACTGAAAGATATCCCTTCCTATGTTCAATCCTAGCTTTTTAAATTTGGATCATTCAGGTGTGACGCTTAGAATGATTTACCCCACCAAAGGTTCAATAAATGCTGAAATAGACATTTATAGTAGGTATTTCGATTTCACCATTTTGTCTCACTAGTCTGTGGTGCCTGTCTAGGCCCTGAAAGATGCTAAGGACATGAATTGTGGAGATCATGTGCTTCAACATCATTAATATTGTAAATTTTTATTGTTTAAATGCATATTTTGTCTTAATATTATCATCTTTTTCAGCTTTACTTGCCATCGATCAATCGAAAGGATCTGTATATGCTTATTATGCAATCCGGACCATTTCTTATATCATTAGCCAGGGGAGCATTTTCTGCATTTCTGTCGCTTATGCCGTAAGTTCATTCATTGCTGTTATCACTGGACACGACTTGGAGGCATAAGAACTAGATTTACCAACTCTTTAACAATATTTCAGGCAGATGTTATTGTTGACGGTAAGAGGGCTGCTGCCTTTAGCTGGATCACAGGCCTGTTCTCTGCGTCACATGTCATAGGGAACATCCTAGCACGTTTTCTTCCAGAAGATTACATTTTCGAGGTATGCTTGTGTTGTGACCTTTTCTTGATTTGTATCCATCTTTTACTTCTTATTCATGTAACCTCACTTCCAATTTCAGGTGTCAATAGCTCTATTGACCTTTGTTCCCGTTTACATGATACTGTTTCTGACAGAAACTGTAAGACCAACTCAAAAACCGGACCAGCATATCCCTTGCTTAAAAAAGGCATTTAAGATTGTTAAAGAACGATATTACTCAATGAAACATGCTGTACATGTTGTTACCAGCAGGTACATCTTAAGATGCTTCACATTCAGGCTGCTTCTTATCTCTTATAAGAAAATTAGGATTTAACTCTATTCAAACTTAAGAGCAAAATAAGTACCAATTCCCTTACTTGTATACTTTCTGAATAATTTTTTATTTTGCCTCAGCTCAACGCTTAACCGCATTTCTCTTGTTTCCTTCTTCTATGAATTGGGGATGTCTGGCATCAGCAGTGTCTTATTGGTATGTCTCTAACAACATTAAGCGTAAATGACATCTATGGTCAGATTAATGAAATTTTTATGGACATTTCTCCTTTTAACAGATTCCTTTTTTCTTTTCCTGCTACAGTCAGATGAACTTTGCAAAATGAAATACAACCAGTTATTCGAATATAAGCAGATTAAATATGTTCTTCTAGAGCTCAGTTTCATGTATTAAATTTCTCTGAATGAATACTCCCTCACTGTCTTCTCGATATATGGGGAAATCTTTTATCCTGAACATCTGTTATGACATACTGTAGCAATAGTACAACTAATGGTTTTTAAGGGTAAAAATCTGCTATAACTATAACCAAACAATTTGATATTCGTAGCAGAATGATGTTTTATGATGAAATCATCAGCACTTTGCAATGTAAATCATGTTGGCAGTTAAGAAGCTCTTTAACGTCCTATATGACCCTGCAGTATTATTTGAAGTCAGCTTTTGGTTTCAACAAAAATCAATTATCAGAAATCTTGATGATGGTGGGAGTCGGCTCAATTTTTTCTCAGGTACTTGATGATATGCTCTCCCAAATTTATATGATACTTGATGCTGAAAGTGAAAAATCTATCTGACTAAGCTCAGGCAGCTAAATATGTATTGTTTTTCTATTATCTTGTAAACTGCTGCCTTAGTTCTGAGTTTTTAGTTCTTTTGTTTGGACGAGGGAGTGAGGTACTAGATCTTGCTATCAACTATATGAGGAAAAAGGTTTGGAGTGGGTTTAAGATTCCATTACTTGTCCGTAGGAACATGGAACATGAAATTTTATGTTGTTGAGCATTCCTTCCTTAGAAGAATGTTTCACAATGGTTATATATAGGCAACATATAAACTTTTCTTTCTTGTATTACTACTTTAAAGTTCTTTTTTTTTTTTTTCCATATTTGTAGTTTTAGGTCTTCCACTCTTTTCCTAATATACCACAATCATGGAATCCTGTCCATTTTAATAGTATTTTTTGACAAATGTCTTTCTGGATCATCCATAGTCTAAGTGATTAAGCATGTCAATTCGCTTCTAATTCTTAAATGTCAGTTTCTCCTCTTATCTTTTGCTCCTTCAATTGCATGTTTCAAGATGCTGGTGCTTCCTCTACTGAATCCGTTGGTTGGAGAGAAAGTGATTCTCTGTGCGGCCTTGCTCGCATCGATTGCATATGTAAGTTATTAAAATAAATGTAATTCGAAATATTGCTGGTTGAAAAGTTTTCTGACGACTTTTTTTTGCTGAAAGGAAATGGTCTCACAAAAATTTTGTTTATGCAGGGGCTGCTTTATGGCTTGGCCTGGGCATCATGGGTATGTAATTTGCATGTTAAACCGAGGTTATATGCATGTTTTTTTGGGGGAATTTATGTCACTTAGAGTGATTAACAATTTTGTGCTTCTGTCTATATAATAATAGCCTCTGCAATTGAATTCCCATTTTAATGGTAATTGGTAATTAGTAAAAGCTATTAGGCAAAGACAAGGTTTATCTCAAATATGCTTTCTACGTCTTCAATTCTTCTTCCTAAGCTGGTAATAGCTATTTTTTCTAATTTTTCTAGAATTGATATCTATAGATGACACTATATGAAGAATGATCACATGCAGACCCTCGTTTCCACTTATTTTTGTTGCCTTTTCCTGTGAGGCGTTTCCTGGCATATATTTCTGAGTGCTCTACACAAGAACTAGTGCTGAACACCTCTATCCACTCGCAACTTTGTCATCAGTCTTATTGCGTAGTTGTTGACTGCTGGCTATGCTGACACAGGTGCCCTATTTGAGTGCTTCTTTTGGAGTCATCTATGTCCTTGTGAAACCTTCAGTAAGTAATTCTCTCTAAACTCTGTTTTCCCTGCTACTAGAGCTATAGCTATGTTAAGCGATTCAACATTTATTTGCTCCGTCGTATCAATTTCTCATCTTCTCATCCATCTTACTCATTATTTGGATAAATGGCAGACTTATGCAGTGATATCCAAGGCATCAAACTCAGCAGATCAGGTTAGTCCACTGCCAAATACTTAATATAGAGATTTAATCATGGTATCTGCCTCCCAGAATACTCGTGGAAAATAACATCCAAAATTAAGTATACCTTGAAAAGGAATTCATCGGGACAACCAACTTTAATCCTATGGCAGAATATATACTGGATAAAAAGATCCCATTCCCTAGGAAAAACCTGAAACCTAATGTTAGGATAATGTGATAACTGAGTCTACACCAATATTCTGGATTTGCTTTCATTTGACAGGTGTTATTAAACATTTGTTTCAAACTTCTGTGATGAAGAACTTCAGTTTTATATGCCTGAGAGGGATTGTGTTTGATGTCCCACTTCATCTGATAAGTTCGTTTAAGTGCATTAGTGAACCTGCAACTTATTACCAGGAATTCAAAAACCCAAAATGAGGTTTACTTGAGGACTGATGGAGAATTCTAATGATGTGCCTCTCACTCGAAGTTTGAGTGAATACATTTTACCCCTCTATGATAAATCTGAAAGGCTAATGAACCCGTGTTGGATTACGCCCTTGTCCTTTGAAAATCTGCATCCACCGCCCCCAACTTTGATAAGCCATTTAATTAGATGTTGAATGATAGTAATACCCTCTTATAGAGAAGGCGGCAATTTGCTCACCATACTAAGTGTTTTCTCCCTTTATTACATGATGGTGATATATGACACCAAACATGCTTCAATATCCAAACTTTCTCTGGCTACTTATGAACTGAAACCTCTTATTTTCTACCTGCTTTTCTTGAATTAGGGGAAAGCACAAGGTTTTATTGCTGGTGTGCAATCCATTGCAAGCCTGCTTTCGCCACTTGCAATGAGCCCTCTAACCAGTGAGTCAGCTATTCTATTTGTATCTCTA
This sequence comes from Paulownia fortunei, assembly GCA_019321725.1. Lineage (NCBI taxonomy): Eukaryota > Viridiplantae > Streptophyta > Magnoliopsida > Lamiales > Paulowniaceae > Paulownia > Paulownia fortunei. The sequence continues at coordinate 18,695,989 of CM033114.1, forward strand.
TTTCAGGAAAAACGTAGCCAACTTCTCTTGATTAACTGTTGTCCTGTCTTATTCCAGCATGGTTTCTATCCAGCAACGCGCCTTTCAACTGTAAAGGTTTCAGCATCATATTTGCATCTCTAAGCATGGTAAGCTTGATTAATCTTATACGTAGTAGGACAACTCTTTACGTGCGAGTCTTACTGTGCACATTATAATTCACATACTCGGTTGTCCTTAGGTCATTTCATTGTGCTTTGCTTGGACATTAAAGCTAGATTCTCCGTCCAAAATGAATTCAGAAGATTACACAGAAGACATCGAAACACCACTTCTATCATAAGGATTGATTGAATACTTAGCATCCCAAAATTCGTCGTTGAAGTCTGCTATGGTGACAGGAATGTGTAGATCTAGCTATCTCTCATGGTTTAAAAAGTTATACAGTAGAATAGTTTGAAAGATCATATGTATTTCAAACAGTGCAAGAAAGATAGACACACAGACTATCATTTCCTGATCTAAGCATATAGTGGGTCGATGCTGAAAGTGTAATCATTCTACCAGCAAGAGTAACATGTAAATATGAAGTAGTTAGACCTAAATATGCTGTATCCTAATGTGTTCTTTAATGTTCCAACGGTCTTACTGCCGATCAGCATTGGTTCGAATGGTTTAATGAAAAATAATTTTATTTTTTTTATTATATTTTGTAAAATGGTAACATAGTAAATTAATTGTTATATAATATATTTTAAAGATAAAAAAGATAAATAACTAATTAAAAAATATCTAACAAAATATAAAATTCAAATAACCATCTACATATAATAAAATATTAAGTTTAATTTTTTTAAAAATTTAAAAAATTTGATTTGATCAATTTTGACCGATTAAATCGAAAATTCGATTATTTAAAGCTAATTGAATTGGATCGACTGTTAGTCCTAGTTGAATCAGCTAGTCCAGTCTAGTTTTGAAAATAATGTGTTGAACTATACACTCTATAGGGAAAAAAAAAGACAAAATTCGTCCTCTAAGTTGGGTTAGATAAACATTTGGTTCTTTAAGTTGGTATGATTTGATTTTACTGTACTAAATTTTTAAAATTGGCACATTTAGTCCGACTTTTGTCAAAAAATTCAATTTTGACCGATGATTACTAATGTGGAAACAAGATTGACCGAAAGTTGTCTAAACAGACTGAAATTTAGGAATTTTTAGGAATTGGAGGGAAAATTACCTATACGGCGTTACATGAACAAAATAAAGGAAAACTTAATGCTTAAATAGATTTATACCTAGACAATTTAAAAAAATAAAATTAATCAAAGAAATTATTATTTTCCCCATAAATCCATATAAATATCTATTTTATTAATTTATACATTTATATGTATATGATTATATATGTTCACAATATATAATATGTATGTATATAAATGTATGTATTACATAAGAGAGTACGACCAAATAAGGGAGAACATGATAAATAAAAAAAGTAAAATACCATGATGAAAGAAATTTACGTAGTGATTGAAAATGTTCAATGGAAAAATATTTTCTAATGTTATAAATCTAGTAATTATATATAGTTTTTCAATTAAATCTCATGAGTTATGATGCTCGGACACACAGACATAATTTAGATATGAGATACAAAATGGTTCGTCCAATATAAGTTCTATATATAAAAATAAAAATATACACATGCACACATATACGCATATATGTAATTAGTAATTGATATTTAGCAATATTTGTGGACTATTATGTTGCAGAAAAAAAAAGTATAACCTTAAAAAAGAAATGTTGAAAAAGAGAAAAAAGTGAATTTAAATTAGGTAGCACTAATTTTTAGTTAATCTGATTTTTTTTTAATTTCTTTTGATTTTCTTATTACCCATAAATATTATAAAATTATAAAACAATCCTATCGTGTTTGAAAATAATCAGACACGCCATCAAACATACATGAAAATATATATAATACTATGTTTTTATCTGATACATTTTATTATGTCCGTATCTTAAACATTTTTATAAGTTCACGACTCTTACCACGCACATTACATCAAAAGACCAACTCTTGAGTTATTTGAAGGACAAGAAAAATGAATTGACAGAGAAAAAAAGGCCAACCAACAAAAGAGGAATGCATATTATTATATCTTCTTACTTGATTCCTAAACCACAACCCTTGATACCTAAAGATATTATCATAAATGTGAATGCCAAAAATAATAATAAGGAAATTATTGAGTGCACTTGGATCCCACATCGACTGCTTTTATTGAATAAATCACTCCGAAAAAAATAAAAATAAAAATGTTACCCTTAGTAAGGTCTAACCACCTTACTTTTTCTTGGAGGTCTTTGTTAATGAACCTTTAGCAATCATACATTCAAAACATTAATTTGAAGACAAACTTAGTCTGCAAGCAAATGTAATGCAAAAAAGCACTCCCTCCTTAACTTAGATTCAAAGCCTTTATATTAATTTCTCCATTCACATGCACACAATTAAAACAAAGTCATAATTGTCCCGGACATGGTGCAGTAGTAAAACATAAGAGGAAAAAATGTGAGGATTATGAGTTCAAATTCATCTGATGATAGAAACGTAGTGTACTTGTAGCACTTTTCTTTGTGCCTCATTTTCACTTCATTCCTCACAACCAAAATCTTTTTGCCCCACAACCCCAAGAAAAATCCAAACCTTGTTTTTGTTTTGTCTGAACCTCCTCCTATTTTTAGCTTTTCAAGGTACACAAATTGGATCGATAGAAAATAAATGATATAAGTACAATATTTTTCATGCTTGATGGTGTATATAATGAAAAAGAAATAAAATTATTATTTTTTATTGGATTACAATATCATAATTGATAATTAAAAATAAATAGTAAAAATTGAATAAAATTACCGTTGATGATTAAATTATCCATAAGTAAAAAAAAATTAAAATAAATTTATTATCTAATATATTGTGCATAATGAGTTTTTATGATTTTGGTGTTAATATATGTATATATATATAAATATTGATAAAATCTCATAATAATATAAATATTTTTTTATTAAAAAACCAATACATATAATTATTTTATATATTTTTTTATTATTAACTGAATTGAGATAAAAAATTAAAAAAAATAATATAGAAAAATAAAATATTTTTTTATTAATTCAATTTTATTAAAGATATAATGTGTTCAAGTAAAACTTGAATCGTTCCAAACTCGCTTTGTTTAGATAAAATAGATTTGAATCCAATATCTCACATTTATAGAGTTTTGGGGCTTCAACTTTGACCACTAAATTAGACCTCATGGGCAACCACTAAATTAGACTGCTTTATAAAATTAATAAATAATTAAATATAAAAGTAAAAGTATATTTATATTTTTTAATTTTTCTAAAAATTAAAACATATACATATAAATTAAATAATTAGTTATTTATTGATAATATTATTTTCTAATAATTGTGGTTATATAATTTTTTAAAAAATATTTTTAATATTTTTAAAATTATAAATCAAATCTAATGGATCCAACCCACCAACTTTCGAGTTTAGAGCGAATTCGAATTTGGGTCCATAAAGATTTTGAGGGGTTGAATTTTGGTGAACCTCGATACAATCTGTTGTCATTTTTAAATTTTATCAAATATTTTTATTTAGTTTAGGAGAATAATTTTGTTAAATATAAATAAAATTTTATTTTTGATTGATCGAAAATAGCTAAACCTATGAGGAAGAGAAGGAATGACTAAAACCATGGTTTCTCTATTCATTTTTTGTTGAATTTTTTAATTTTCACTAAAAAAATGAATAACATTAATAACAAATAAGTGATAATATGAACTTATCACTAATGATATGCATTAATTTATAATATTAAATATTTAAATTGTTATCATTAATAATTAGTAACACATGCATAATAATAATAAAAAATATTATGGTGATATGTGACAAAAAAATTTATTGTAACTGTACATGTATAACTAATTGTTAATATTGACAACTTAAATACAATTCTTGACACTATTAAATTTACCATTATTGTGATAAAATAAATATTTTTATCACTTAAGATGAGTAAGTGATAACTTTTAAATTATCATTTAATATATTAATATATTGTTATTAATTTCCCTTTTTTCATATAGTGTTTGCTCTTATATAATAGTAACACAATCACTATTTTTCAAGTGCGGCCATCAACGTAAACTCATTTATGTTGCAAAGAAACCCAAAAAACTTAAAGGTTGTCGATGAGGTCTAATTTAGTGATCAAACTTGAAGCCCCAAAACTCTAAATGGGATATTGGATTCAAATCTTATTAGATTTGTGAGAATTTTATCTCACTCTATATATATGAGTATTGTTATTCCCTTATTTAGTCATGATTAATTGGTTATTGATGATTTTATTGAATTAGTTAGTAATTTATATTTTGATGTATTGATGGAATTATCATTTTTCAAAAAGGAAATGAATTTTCTTTACACACAATACGTGTATTCCCTTTTTATGGGCTTTGATAAGGGTACAAGCAAACTTGAACAAGGAAAGTATGTCAAGAAAGAGGAAAAACAAAGAGAAAATGAATTGATCATATCTTTTCGATTCAAACTGTTTATAGGATTTTTTGACAGATAGAAATTAAAAAAGGTACATTGTTGTTATTTTGAAAGAACTCAAAAGTGTCGAAGTAATGTATAAAGCTAATTGTTTAAAGTAATGATAAAGCATCTAAACGCATGCAACTTTTCATATCTATGTAAAAAATGTAATTAAAATTACCCCACGTAAAGTGATGCAGTGAATAACATTTGGGGTATCGATAAGAAGATCGATAGTTTAACTCATCTTGAAGGTTTAATAAGGTTGCATGAGAGGTAAACTCATGTGTGTTGTTGTTCCACACAAAAGTCAATAAATCGAATTATTGATATAGGTATATATACATTGCTGTTGTGCCCGATTTTATTAGTAAGTGACCAGGAGGAGAGTCCACCTACTCCCAATACTGATAAGGGCGAAGCTCTAAAATCTGAATTGTGAAAAAAAAAAAAAATGCAGTTAGGGTTGCTTTTAGGTTAATAGTTAAGAAGATTCCCCTGTCCATTAGTGACTTATCAACCAACAACTAGGGCAATCCAATTATGAATCACAGCAACCCTTATGTGATGTTCCTTGTTCCTCCACCTTAGTCACAAAGATTTGTGATAGATAAATATGTATCTAAATGCGTCGTCAACTTTATGGGGAAAAGAGAAAAAATGGGAGTTAATAAAATGGAAATAAAATCATATGCCATAATCTACATAAGAATAAATCTTTCGCCCTCATTTATCATCTCAAATGAGCTCACAAGAATAAAAATCTCAGCTTGCGTTGTAGTCAAGAAGTCTTCAAGCGAGCTCCCTTGTTGCACAAACATGACTGACTACATGTTAATCAAGGCTTTTGAATACTTTTTTTAATTGGTAATACCCTAAGTTATTAAGTCTCTAATTAATAAGATTTGTTTATGATAACATATATTTGATGTGCATGTTAAAATATGAATAATTTATTTAACCTTGGCACATAACTTTAGGGGGACATTAAGGCAACATCAAGAAGGTAAATTTCCCTCCAAACTAAATAACTTATTGCATGTTTGAATAATTTATTTCCAAAAATTACTCACTCTTGTTAGAGGTATAAAAAAATTGGGTTGAACAGAACATATTATTGTTTAAAGTAGTTTGAATTTTTATTGAATTTTAAAAATTATGTTTAAATTTAATTCTATTATTAATCGAATTGAAGTTGAATGAGTTTTAATCGAGTTGAATACGAATAAAATTCAAGTAATTTAATCTTTTTATAAATATTTTTTTATTTTTTCACTATTTGAATTGAACTTAAAATATTATCGTATAAAAAAATATAATCACGCTTAATTATTAAGTTAATAAACTAAACTCAAACAAACTTTTTATGATTAATCTTAAATCGAATATCAAACAATTTAACTTATTTTTTAGCGCTAACTCTTATACCTCGTACTTTCGCTCTTGGTGGGTTGTCCTCAGCTATGTGGAAATAGGGAGATGTGGGACCTGATTATTAAAAAGTGATAAATATGAGGGCCTAAGTCAGAACTAGGAAAAGTTATGGGGTGAAGTTAGTATATTTGCCAAAGTTCTGTCGTTTAAAAATATCAATTCCCCTAAAATCAGCTTAAATGCTTTGCCTATCCTTCCACGGTGCTGGCACTAGACATGGAAGCACTGCTCTCTTCTTCAGCCACTCCCGTCGCCGCCGCTCTCACCACCACCATCCCAACATTCTTAGCTAAACCTCCCACGAACTCACACCCCAAAACCCTACCACTTACCGTCTCCTTTCCGACCAAAACAACACCCAAGAACTTCTTCTTTCCCATTTCTAGTTTTTCATCTTCCGTATTAACAACTGTAAGAGCAGAAACCACTTCAACTTCCACTTCTTCGACCGCCCTTTTTGGTAAAAATAGTTCTAGTTATGATAATCGACATTGGATGGTGCTCGTGGAAGCCCCTCCACAAGAATTCACTACTAAATCCCAAATAATTGATTACTATGTGAGCAAACTTGAAAGCGTTTTGGGCAGGTGGGTTTCTCAAATCTTTCAAGATTTGATCTTTTTCATTTTCTCGAATGAATTCGGGGGTTATATTTTGCTTTTTATGTTTATGGCTTTTCTTCGATGACTTCAAGTTGGTAAGTTTCCTTGGACTACTTGTTTTGAGTTTGATGATATCCTCTTGTTTTATTCAGGATACTTGATATTGCTCAATCTCCAGAAGTTATGCTCTTTTTCTGTTTTTGCTGGCTTGTTTTTGTGGGATTTTCTTTTTTTGGTAGAAATGCGTTTTTATTATTGATTTTGGTTTTCTCAGTGAGAAGGATGCTCAGATGTGTATATATGATTCTTCCTGTGATACCCATTTTGGTTTCTGCTGTGACATTGATGAAGAAAAAGCCCATGAACTAGCGCGTACGTCTCAGTTTACTGTATTGTTGCAGCGTTGTCCTACTATGTTTTTATGTTTTCGAAGTTCATAGCAATGAGAAAGATGTAAATTTCTCTCAATTAGCAATTCTTTATGTGTTTTTTTAATTTACCTCTGTTACAGAAGTTTGTAGTGCTGTTGAGAGGTAGAGTGATTTTGAGTGATGAATTCTTATTGTGGAGCATCACAGGTATGCCTGGCATATTATCCGTTAAGTCAGACCCTGATTTAGATTCTACACAGAAAGACTACAGCTATTCGAAATCTGAATTGAATACTGAATCAAGCCCTTTCTATGGAAGCACATTATTGTTTCCTGCTGGAACTACTAAACGATGGCTTGTTCGAATTGACAGACCAGCAATTGGAGTCATCAGGAAGGCACAGGTGGTTGATTATTATGTCCAAGTCTTAATGAGGGTTTTGAGGAAGTGAGCATTAAGTTTCTGATTGTAATTGCTATACGACTCTGACTATTTCTCCCTAAAGATGTTTCTCTGAGTGAAATCATGTTGTTTTACAGTGAAGAAGATGCTCAAATGTGTATGTACCACATTTCCTGGCAATCCAACTACGGTTTCTGCTGTGAACTAGATGATGAGTGTGCTCGAGAGTTAGCTGGTCTGTATTCTGTACTGGATCCATAATTGATATGCTTATACATTACTGGTGTGACAATGGATATCTTCATTGGTGCAGCCGTGCCCGGTGTTCTATCAGTTGAGCCAGATGAAAATTTCGGGTCAGATGATAAAGATTATGGAGGTTTGTCATCATTAATACCTTTTTGACTTTGTTTATGTTACTGGACAGTTAAAGTTTTTTCTGCACGTGTCTTCATTTACCTCTTGAAAGGAAGCAGTAAATTTTATGTACATTTGAAATATTTGGTGCCAAGGATATCTTTGTTCAGGGCTGCTGATATAATTTCATGGTAATATGTGAGGAACAGGACGTTTGGATTAGTCTAGGCTTTTTATGTTTCTTGTCATGCTTAGCATTGACACTAGATTTGTTTTCATCTCTGGGAGAATCAATTGAACTAGATACTATAACTGGTAGTCAAGCAAAAGATCACTTAAAATGTTCAATAATTCAAGCATTGGTGTTGTCTCGAATGCAGGGAATTTATGTTTGTTAAGCAAATTCACATGAAACAATAAATGTTAAGAAATGGATTCCTAAACAAAGAAGTAATATAAATTGAGTTTCATTATCTCTAAATTCTGCAAGTCAAATTAAAGCTTTGATCTTTACATATTGCTTTCCTCTGCTTTAAAGTTACTGATAACAAAGATCCTACACTTTTTGGTGTAAGGATGAGGGACGATATATCTATAATTTGTAGTACAGTTGCTTCACTTTGACATGCTCATGTGTATCTGGTAAAAGGATTTGATGAACTGTTACACTATATATGACAGGCCCCAATTCATAGTGTTAAAGATCTGCTATTTGAAACGCATTATAGTATTTTTGGTGGAGCACCTTTCTAGATATCAGCGATCTACTATTAAACCTAAGCAGGAATTTGGACTGGAAATAACCCATGTGCATCTCGCAGGTGACAATTCTGGAGCCTATGAAGATTCTTCAGCATCAAGTCTAACTAGCAATATCAAAACAAAGAAGCTCTTTGTGACTGGTATCTCATACACCTGTGGAATTTCTGTTCATGAATCATTGGCCCATGTTCTGCACATGAAGTATTAGTTGTGAAGTTTTACTATTTTGGAACTTAGCATATTACACTATGTTTTTCTATAGCATTGATGACAATGACTGAAGCCGTTGGAGGTCTGCATGGTGTTATGTCATAAATTTGGTCTCAAAATTTGACATCCAAAAGCTCTACAATCAATTTAAACAAATTGAGGTTTTAGTTTAGTGTTCATACTTTGAATCATTAAACACTAGATAAATTCTACTTCTGATTAAAGAATATGGTAAAAGTAGGCTAAATGGATTAGAAGTTTGAACTTGAGATTAGTCTCTTTCCTTTGATTCGTCCAAATGGAATATGTATATCAAGAGCCGGGATTCTCATTCAGAAAAAGGACTAATAAAGTGGTAACCGTAAGACCTTAGTTTACCAAATTGACTCCAACTGTGCCGCAGAAAATTACTATTTGCCTTCTCTAATTCTCTTGCACTCTCTACAGAATATCCATGCTAAAGCTTGTGAGCACATTCTATGGCCAAAGTCAGTGGCATTTGACAGTGTACAGACTCTGCTATGTTATAGCGCTTTCCCATTATAACTTAATCTGCAGGTTCACAGAAGTCTACCGTCTATATCAAGCTAGGATTTTTCATCCTTGATTAATATACAATAGGACGACTGCACCATATATGTTCTACATTCTTTTCATACTGATATCATTTAACCTCATTTGATAGATTTTATTAAATAGCCAATAGCATATTTATATCTTCAACCTCGTTATTTGCCTAAAAAGTTAACATTGCTGCTGTATAGGGGTGTAAAAGTTTTACTCCATTCAATTATGACAAGCAAAAGTTCCCACAGCATTCATATTCTACAGCTGAGCTGAAAAAACTTCTGTCTCTGCAGGTCTGTCCTTCTATACATCTGAGAAAACCTTACGTGCAGCGTTTGAAGGTTTTGGTGAACTTGTTGAAGGTACAAACCCCGGGTCAAACAGGAGTTTATTACATACATACTTTAGAATGTGACCAAGTATATGAGTACCTTTATTCATCAAGTTTTCCACTGGCAACAGTTAAAATCATAATGGACAAGATTTCCAAGAGGTCCAAAGGTTATGCTTTTGTGGAGTACACCACTGAGGAGGCTGCAAGTACTGCTCTCAGAGAAATGAATGGAAAGGTAGCTGCACTTGATGTTTTTTTACGCAATATTAAGGCCTTCAAACAGCCTGTTATTCTCAGAAAAATCAACTGAAGTTCATTTCCTTTCGTGCTTTCAGATCATCAATGGCTGGATGATAACAGTTGATGTTGCCAAGAAGAACCCACCAAAGTATAGTAGGGGGCAACCAAGACCTACATCCTGATGCATTAAATTTGATTTTTTTTAGCAGGATTTTGGGGAATATGTTCTGTTTCTGCTCAAGTATACTTGACCTGACAGAGTGACAAGTCTGAGCAACGGTTGTATCTACCAGCATTGTTAGAAAAGGAGGAGCACCTCAAGAAGTAAGGCAAAGAAACAAAGGTTGATTGTATCATCAAATTCTGACTTATTACCTTTGGAGGGTTCCATTTCCATTTGCTAGTCCAGTAAAGAAAGATGACTTTTTAATCAGTCGTGAAGTGAAGAAGAGATGGATAGTATAGATAAAAGGTGAGAGAGACTGCACACCATAGCTTGCAGAACAGAATTTTATGGATGATCTTATTGACTGCATGATGGTGCAATATTATGGATGATCATATCATTGGATTTCCATATGAAATCAACTTACCAATTAATCCTGAGCATCCCTGCTGGGGTTTTCTCCTCTCTATAGTACTGGGATTAACAAAAATTGTAGGACAACTATATATGGACTAATTCTTTTAACCTTATTGGTTTGTTTCTGCAAGTTATATGATCTGAAAAAAATTGCCCTTTTTGATGACTAGTGAGAGTGATTAGCTAGTAATTAAAATTCTAGTAATCAAAGTTTCAATCTTGGATTTCAATTCCATTACTGCCAAACAAGTAGAGCCTCAGTGAAACTCAAACCACCTTTTTAGTTATTCATTGTTTAATGAAGTTATTTGCTTATGATTTCTCTTTCTAAGTTTATTTATCTGACATACTATTTGAGCTTAGAGTTTAATCCAATAGGCTCATTCCAAATTCTGGTGATTAGATATTTTACAATCTTTGGAAAAAAATCAATAGTTTTTCAGAAATTATTGAGTTTTGTTTAATTAAATTGCCAAGACTCTACAGTTATGGCTGCCAATCAAGTTGAGAGAGTCGAGCCGGTTTCTCAAGATTTAAACCTGAAAGAGTTTTTCTGGTTAAAGCTTGGATTTGGTTTAAAAATTAATACAAGCTTTAACTCGATTCCGAATCGGTCAAATTCACTTTTTTTTTCTTTTTAAAAAAAGAAAATAGGTATAATAAACAATATAAATTTAAATTACCAAATAAATAAAAATAACAATGTCAAAACACTTTAAAATAATCAAATTCAAATTCTATCCATGTTAAATTGATAAAATTATTAAATTTAAATTCATTTAGCCTAACACCTCTATAATAAACAAAATAAAACCTAATGGATTGCCCACTTGTAAGTATTCCAATTATCTTTTCGTGTTGACTTTAAGGTTTTTGCCCTTTAATATAAGTTCTTTACATTGTCAGCGCAATTTTGAAATTAATGGATAGACGAAATTTTTTTATATCATTTATATATTGATATTATATTTATTTATACATTTCATATAAATATATATGTACGATATTTATTATATAGTATAATCCAAGACCAATTCAAATTGAGGTTCAATCCAATTCAACCTTCGTTTGTTATGACTTGAATTTAAATTCAAATCCTATTTTTATCTCTACCTCAACTTGATATAAAATTATATAAAACTCGACTTAAAAATTATTAACCTGAGCTTACATTTTTCAAGCTAGTTTGAGCTCAACGACAGTCTTATCTACTGTTAAGAGCTCTTGAGGCCGAGTCTATTTTAATATGATTGTTTTGTTTACGTGTATGTTTGAATTTAAAATTATTGATTATGAAGTAGTATTTAATATATCCACGTAACCAAAGATGTAATCGATTATTCTTAAAGGATATTTGTCATTCTGATATATCAAGAATATAATGAATCAATTCTCTCATAAAGAAAAAACACCACTCATACCTCCCCACAGTCATTGTGCCTCAATCAAATCCTCACTATGATATTTAGGAGTGTAAAAACATCAAATCGAGCCGAATACAATATTTTTAAGTTTATTTGATTTTTTATCGATCTTTAAAATTTATATTTGAGTTTGGTTTGATAATTAATCAAATCGAGTTGCTTTAATCGAGTCGAACTCGAGTAATTTGATATTTTTATATATATTTTTTTATTTTTTGTTAATCAAGTGGAGCTCCAGTCGAGTTTCAAATCTTATTAAACGAAAAAAATATATTCAAGTTTAGTTTGTTAAATTAATAAATTAAATTCAAACAAATTTTTAACAATCGATAACGATTCAAATATTGATTAACTAAATTTATTTTTTAACCCCAATAATATCGTATTATTATTTACTTATCTGTATCTCGGAAATTGACATAAAGTGAAATGTAGTAGTTGTATTCAAATTGTTTGATGTGAAATCTTAAATGTAGGTAATCGGTGATATCTTTTGTAGATTGTAGCCATGATTATGGTCAAATGGAACTAATGGGTTCATATTTGACTATGATACCAAAAGATATCAATAAACAAACACAGTGAATGATTTGTGATCCAAATGAAAAATATAGGAAAGTGTACAATCCATCTCTTTCTTTGTCTCGCCCCCTTCACAAGGAAAATGTAATTCATGAATCTCTCTCTGTGTCTATATATATATATATACACACACACATATAAAGGGTGTTGCTTAGGTTTCATCACTCTTCATTGTCACACTTGAAATGGAGCATAAGAGATTCTTCTCCTTCGTCTTCCTCCTGTCTTTACCTCTTCTTTCCACAGGTTCAAACTTTTCTTCAACAAATGAACATTCACACACACACGCACACACAAAAATGTGATCAGGGGAATTGGGTTGGGTTGGGTGGGTGGGGTGGGAGTGTTATGCTGGTATAGAACCTTTCTACATTAGGCTGATCAGTTCATGACATAATGATTAGTGATTACTAATATATTATATATATGTTTCTGGGATTGATAATAATACTTACAAGTTGCAGAAGCATATCCTGGAAATGGATTTGAAGAAAGGGAAGGTGGGAAGGTGAAGCTTTTCGTGTTCGGGGACTCGTATGCAGACACAGGGAACCTGCCGAGTTCAGTTTCAAAATCATGGAAGCCGCCATATGGCATCACTTTCCCTGGAAAACCTTCTGGTAGATTTTCTGATGGTCGTGTTCTTACAGATTATATAGGTATATATCATTACACCATTCTTCCATATATACTCTCTTTTCTTGATCTATTATATGGTACTAAATCATCTTATCTTTTTCTTTTTTATGTATTGATCATAATTGAATTTTTTTACGCAGTTAGAAGAAAACATATCGTCTTATATTTGTTTATAAAGGGCGAGGCTAATTATGTGCATTTTGAAATTAAACACTTTAAATTTATTTATTTTTTTGAAGCTTTTTTGTTGCATTTTTGAAGATAATATGTTGTTTTAGATCATTGATCTACATGTTCATCGTTTTACGTTGTGTTGCCATTATTTTAAAATTCGTGCATATCCTTTTTATAGGAAAAATGATATATATGACTGAAAATAGAATATGTAAATAGATTAAAGGTTTAAATGGCATATTATTTTTAGTTAATTTTTTTAAATTATGATGTATTGGGTTCAAATCCACCATAATAGAATCTTTATCTATTTTCATAGTAGTTGTTATTTAATTATAAATTGTTACTAGTTATTAAATATTGATTGTTGTTATTATTGATATCTAATATTTATGCTGTAGTAATACATGCAACCGATTCACTAAGTAAAAATAAAATAAAAAAATCTTACAAAATCATGATGCGCAACATTTTTAGATTGAATTGTTACATTTATATACGTACATATATGTTTATATATCTGTATATCATTCATCAATTTTGATAATAAATAAAAATACTCATATATAAAATTGCAATATACTACCCTTTTAGAATATTTAATATTTTCTTTCAAGAATTTCTTTTCTTACAAAGGTCAAGCAGAATTGATATTCCTACTTGCCAAGTTTTCTTCACCTAATCACCCTACCACTCTACTTGAATCAAACAATCTTGGATTTTTTTTTTTTTAATGTGGTGGTTTAATTATTTATTAAGCTTCATGGGCAAAACATATATACATGTGCAGCTTCATTTCTTGGTATAAGATCCCCATTGCCATACAACCTCAAGAATTTCAACAAGAAAACGACACGATATGGGATCAATTTTGCCCATGGAGGGACAGGAGTGTTCAGAACACTGGTTGATCAACCAAACATGACTACACAGATTGATTTCTTCCAACAACTTATCGATAAAAACGTGTACACGACTCAAAATCTGAGTTCGTCGATCGCCCTTGTGTCCGTGGCAGGCAATGACTATTCTACTTATCTAGCCAAAAATGGCAGCTTAGAGGTAAGGTTTGTTGAACTAATCATACCTGCAGTTAAGTTGGGATAGGTTAACTATATTTTAGGTTTATATATACCCTAATCAAGAAAGTAAAGAATTCAAAGAAGAAACTGAAGAACAAAACTAGTTTATGAAGAACTAAGGGCAAAAATTGTATAATATATATATATATATATATATTTTGGGTGGGAACCAAGGCCAAAAATGAGATGAAAATTTGGAAATTCTTTGGATTTGCAGATTATGGTGTAGCAAAACCCTATTGCTTCTTGAAATTGATAATGAATTGATTGCATAGGTTAATTCGAACAACACAAAAAAAAAAATAAAAAAAAATTGATTGCATAAGTTAATTTGTTTCGATTTTTTTATTTCATTTTTATTTATTCATTTATAGTTGTTATATGTAACTTTCAAGAAATTATGCTCCCCTAAACTACTAATTAACATTTAAAGTCTTTCTAAGCTTAAATAATCTAAAAAGTAATACTATAACATACTCGACCTCTATTCAAAAATTATAGCTCAAATTGTTTTTGAATTATCTTATCATATTAATTTTTTATATATAATTGAATACTATTAAAATTTCATATCTAACATGTGTAATATTAATTTAACTTCTTGAACTAAAAAAATCGACTAAACTATTCATTATTGCACTTAAAAAAAAAAAGCTTCAAATCCATTGATCAACATCTATAGACCAAATTAAGATTCTGGGATACAGGAAGTATCATTTGGGCTCAAAATCTAAATAAATGTGAAAAAAATATTTTTATCGTATATTATCGTTAACATTAATTCTGTCGTACAATCTCAAATTGACGTGGATTTTGTGCTAACTTTGTGAATCAGGAATTGCCAGGATTCACCAGATCATTGATTAATCAGCTCATCTTGAATGTTAGGAGGATAAATGGTTTTGGAATCAAGAAAATAGGCATCACAGGGATTGAACCAGTGGGCTGCTTGCCTAGAAATACTGCCTCAGCTTCATATGAAAATTGCAATGCAGCAGAAAATAAATTTTCACAGTCCCACAACCAACTCCTCAAGCAGAGTATTGTAGCATTAAACCATGAAGCTGCTGCTCCTGTGTTCGTATATCTTGACCTGTATAGAGCTTTCATCTCAGCCCTGAAAATAAAGCAAAACCCTCCAGGTAATAAGCAAGAAAACCACAACTTTTTTCATATAGTATGAATTTTTTAATTCCAAATGATACTACAAGAAAAAAAAAAAAAAGTATTATTGACAAAATGTTACACCTTGAAAATTGTCATTAATAATATTTACACCGTGATAATAATTTTTATGAATTTGATGGGGACAAGATTGTTTTTAAGTTGTCGTGGATGATAATTAGCGACATATTTATACTCGTTGAGGGCACAATTATATATAGTCATAGAGTTGATTGTGGGTTGTGGTAATTTGTACTGTCACTATACATGTATCTTTAATTGTAACTATTGATAATTAATGTACAACTCTCGTATTATTAATTGTTAGTATTGATATCTTATATACACACAATTTCGTTACTAGTAAAAATGTAAAAATTGTTATTATAATGAAATACAAAATTTTCTCACTCAATATGTATAATTTAACTCGTATTATATAATTGGTGACATCTTTAACATTGTAAAGTGATATTTTATAACTAACATTCTTTTTTCTTGCGTTGTATGACTAACTTGTTACATATAACGATTTTGCACACATTTTTAACATATGTGTGACATTAAAATAACTTTTAACGTTGTTACTTGTCACTAACATATGTTTTCTTGTAGTGTATGCCTAACCGAATAGATATCAAGATTCTGCACACATAATTAATTGACACAAACATTTATAACAAATTTCATGAAATTATTTCTAACATCCTAATGTTCTTAATTATTCTTGTCTCTCTTTTCCATTATAGGAAACTTATCAAATAAATTGAAGCCATGCTGCGTTGGTGTAAATGGTGAAGACTGTGGCTTAGTTGACAAGAATGGGAAGAAGAAATATGTTGTGTGTGAGAATCCAAAGCAGTCATTTTTCTGGGATTCAATACATCCTTCCAACGCTGGTTGGCGGGCTGTTTATTCAGCTCTAAAATGCTCTCTCCATTCTCTTCTGCTGTGAACATTATTATCTCTTCCTTTCTCATTTTCTTGTTCTGAACTTTGTCGTACCATAAAACATGGAGAGTACTTATAACTTCTTTATTAAATCCTATGTTTTAACATATCATTTTTGTTTCTTCATTGTGTTGAAAAGCATATATGATTTTCCTCAGCATACACTGAAAAGAAAAGAATATTTACTTGTTTACTTAGGTCGATATGATATGAAGTACGGGTAGTTCATTGGGAGGATTGTCCTCCCAATTAGAAGTTTTTCTTTTATTAGAAGTTTCGACCTAATTGAAGATGACAAGTGTCGCAAGCTGATGGTCTATTTAGAAATCAAGTTTGAAAAGATTGAAAAAATCACTCATACCCTCGAGCGATCAAGTATTTCTAGAAAAGGTAAGGAATAGAAACCTATGTTAGAAATCGCCTTAATCTTTCTGTCAAGGTTATTTCTCGTTTGTTTTGAGAAAATTATTTTGATAGTAGGATTGAAAAATTTATGAAAATTCAAATGTGTTTAAATATTTTATTGGGAGAAAATAATATGATATATTTTGGAAAAAAAATTTAACTAGATGTTTTATCAATGTTATTTGTTTTTGTTAGTGGAAAATATTTTTAACTGTAAATGTCTTATTATTATTATTATTTTATTATAGTTAGTAGGAATATAATATAATATATTACTACATAATTAAAGTAATGAGAGAATGAAAATGTATTTTCCAGAAACATTAATACCAAATATGTTTTTTATTCCCAGATAAGTAAAACATTATTGGGAAATAAAATTAAACAAAGCCCAATTATTTCCATTTACTCCTAGAAAAAGGTAAGGAATAGTAACTTATATTATAAATCGCCTTAATTGTTCTGTCGAGGTGTTCATGTAAGGTTGTTTTACAAATCATCTATGCTACTTTGAACTCAGTATTTCAATTTTGTATTTTATATCACACTTTCATAGCATGTGTATATTATTAATATCAATTATATTTATAAAAAAATATTTTATACACTTAACATATATTTCTTATAAACGATAAAATACCAAAATAGAATAGATGATCTTAATTAACTACTTGCGAGTATAAAAATGGAGCCCAGTGGAAGAAAGAAGAAACAAATAAAGAAAATCACTTGCCTGGAGGGTTAATTGCTTTTTATCCTCAAAATCGAAATGTTTAATATACCTATTTTTTAAAATATATATATATATATATATAGGTTGAAAAAGGTTCTTTACACTTTTTAAAAGATGTATGCCTCCATGCACAAATTAACAGGGTGTTTTGTAAGAGAAACATACTATAATACCCTCACTCCCTCGACGTAAATTCAAATAAATTTTATTTTTATTCATTTTTTCTTACGTTTCTTCATCCCCATTTTATATTTATTATATTCTTTTTTTTGTTCCCTCCAACTTCATCTCAATTTCCGCATTCAGATATGGACCGTTGCACTTCATTAAGTAGCTATAAATATGTAAATCATGATTAATTCATTTTTTCTATCATTTTTTTGGGGAAAAAGATATTCTACGACTTGGCACGGGACTATAAATTTATAGCTATTACATGATAAAGTAGAAATATTATCTTATGTGGGAAAATCAAATTGAATTTCATTTCCCAACAAACAAATTAAATATTGTATAATCTAATCTAACATTTGAATAATATACTATTTTTTTACTTTATTAAAAAGAGTCTAAAATACTCTTTGACAAACTAGTTTAAAAATTTAGCTCATTTTTCCATAAGTTTATTATCTTTCCAGTCCTCAATGTATATTACATTTGATTATGTTACTTATATTGGTAATTTAGGATATAAAAGAAATAATTTCCTCAAGCTTGAAACGAGTAAAGAAGTTTTCAAAACTACCCAATGAAATACATATATACATATATAAATATATAACTAATAATCTAAATAATAATTATTCAAATTGCCATTGATTGCCATTCAAACAAAGAAATTGGGCTTTCCCTCAAGTGATAATGGGTTGAGCCGCTCCAAGTCCAAAGCAATATTTATTACTAACCGACGAGACCAAGAGCATAAGAAGGTTTTGAAGACTTTCCTTATGTATACTTACATGGATATAAGTATGATAAATCTTTTATCTATTGAAAAAGCTAATATACGTTGGAATTATGGGCATCCCATATTGAAAGTTTAAGGGTGAATGGATAAGTCTTTCATACTTTTTTAAAAAGAGTGTCTTTAATGTGGGTGTGTATTCCACAATTAAAAAAAAAATAGAATAAATTTGTCTTGTATATATAGAATTTTTCATCAATAGAGTAAAAATATAGCTCTTGTTATGGTCCATTAAGGTGGTCCAAGTGAACTTGTGACTAATTTAACTAGTTCAAGAAGCTACGAGTTTACACTTGCATGTACGAGCACCTTGTAAAGGTCGCATTGACAGTTTAAAAGTGGATGCACATACGTATCATCACAAGAAATTAATGAGCCTTAAATTTTTCAAAATTGAATCGGTTTGTGGTGGAGTGGCTTGGCCATTGAAAAATTTAGTTGATTTGTGGTGGAGTGGCTTGACCATGGCTCAGTGATGTAGAGTAGGACCCCGTGGCGTAATAATGTACGATTGGACGTTGAGTGGACATGACTGTTCAAGTTGCTACTGACGAGGAGTGTACGAAAAGCTGCGATTGGTCCATTATGCTGATAAGGCGAGAGTGGCTCGACTCAACTGTTCAGTTTGTAGGGGTGTATGGTAAGATCGTGGACCTTTGCGAAGATCATCCGTAATGCTGATGGGGCGAAAGTGGCTCTACTCAATCATTCAGGTGTATGATAATGTTGTGGACCTTCGTGGAAAGATGCGACAGAATCACTAGATCGAAACTAAAATCTCAAAAGGTGCGATCTAATAATTCAGATCAATGTAAGTTAAAAGACAATGAAAATACATGAAATTTTATAAATAGGCCCTAGGATTCATTTTCTTTACACCATGAAATTATATAAATGGGCCCATGATTCATTTTCTTTACACCAATCATTCATAATTGGATAGATTACTCTTTTCTCTCTCTTTGAACTTTCTAAAATAATTTTAATTATGTTAGAATTCATTTTCATCCTTTAAAAAAGTATATAGTCGAGTTTTGACTCGACCGATAAAATTAATATAATGTTGTACTAATATTATACTGAAATATTGTATTTTAAGAGACAAATGTCCATAATCCTATAACAATGTGCTAATATTAAATAAAAAGATAGTTAATCTAATTAATAATCATTATACATGTCGTTTCACTTATATGAATCTTCCGTAGTTAAAATTACCACATCATGCATGTCTTCATAATTGGGATTACCATATGAAACATTGATTCATCGTAATCATCAATACGATCAAAAATTAATTAAATTAAATTAGATAAAATTAAATATTACGTTAGAGTCACAATTAAAAAATAATTTAAATAAAACGATACGATTATATGTATATATTTATTTTAGTCGATTTGATTTTGATTTTGATGTTGATGTTGATGGAACTTTCCATCTATAATATTGACTTATTTAGAAGAATGAAAATGTTATGGTGGTGGCATGCCAATATTCAAGGATATATAAATTGTTATTTGGTTAAGTTATGGTATCATTAATAATAAAATTTAAAGATGAGGAGTTTAATGATTTTGACGCTAACAAATAAAAGTATTAAATAATTTTATTTTTTCTATATGATTTTTAAATAAAATTGATGTTTATCTCTAATCTTCAATTTGCAAAACAACGGAAGTATTAGAAAGGAAGTTATGTGTTTCTTGGCTTTTTCTATGCTTAAAGTTAGTACAAGTCTCGTGGGAATATTAAAATATTAAAATATAATTTAGATTGATTTAGATATAGTTAAAATTTATCCACTCTGGGAGAGAAATTTTTTATGCATAAATGAATCGAATCGATTTGAACACATTATTGCTTAAACTCACTTGAATTTTTGTTGAATTTAAAAAAAAAAAAATTGAGTTTGATTAGATTGTCAATCGAGTTGAATACGAATCGAGTTCGAATAACTTGATTTTTTTATGTATATATTTTTTTTCACTAATCGAGTCTAATTCGAGTCAAATTTTAAATTTTATCAAATAAAAAAATATGTTCAAATTTAGTTTGTTAAATTAATGAATTAATCTCAAATGAGTTTTCAACGATTTCTATCGAATCAAGTATCTAATAATTTAATTTAGTTTTTACCCCTTATTATTTGTATAGAGAGAGCGGTACAATTATTTTGTATAACAATTATTCTTGTAGATTATTTGTTCAAGAACTGTATTATTCCAATTTTTGTCCTAAAATAGTTTATACTCATATCTAACCCAAGCATATCATAGCTCATTTCGATCCATTCACGAGTAAATTAATTTGATTCAACATTATTTAAATCTAATCACTTAAAATTAAATAAGGTGATATATAAAAAAAAGGTATTCAACAAAAAAAATACAAATAATTGTTTTCATACCTATGTGTGATTACTGTACAAATAACAATTGAAAATAGATTTGACTAGCCCAAGCAATAAATTTATTTGTAGATTCATCTTGTGGAATCTTATGCAAGTTTAGTTAGTAAAAGTGCATATTATATCCATACATGTATCACACATACATATATATGAATATATAATTATACAATATATATTCCATACTTAATTGAAAAGTAATTATATTTTTCAATTATATTATATATCACGTATTATACATATTTGGTATTATACTTGATCAATGTTACTCCAATTTAACGAAAAAATTTATTTTATTTTTATATATTTGCATTATAAATTATTGTGCGAAAGAATTTTATTTTTTCTTCTCAAATAATCATCACTATCCGTATTTTATCCGTACATATGCAAACAATATATTCTTTTGACAATAATTGTTTGCCTCATCAAATTTTCATTGCTTGAAATGTCAAATTTTTTTCGTCCCTTAATTTTTCTAATTACGAACAAAAGGAACTATCAACTGCGATCCATTATTATTACACCCCAAGTCACTTTATTTATATTTTGGGTATCCCTTCGTATATTTCCTAGCACCAAAAACTACAGGTATATATTTATTGAATTTCATTTTAGTTTCTTCCCATTTTTGGTTATTTCTGACAATATTATTCATCATATTTAATTAATTACATAGGTTATTGATATAACAATGTATTTTATACACCAATATTTTTCATATATATATTCCTTGTTCACCAATTTTTCATTCTTAATTTTTGTTACCTGTATTTAATAATTGATCTAGATACATCATGATGAGGTGTGACATTGAGTTCAATTATTAATTTTTGTGTATTAGACATCAAAGTATTTTTATTTTTTTAAAGGAAAATAGCAAGAAGTGGATATTGCTTTCATTCTTGACCAGATTCAAGTTCTTGAGTTTGGTTCCAATTTTCATCAGCATGAGTTGACTGTAATTAAATGCCAATGATTTCATTTCATCATTGAGGAAAAAACTTATATTAAAAGTTCAGCCTAAAAACTAGGAGAATAATAATAAAAAAAAAAAACTAAATTGTAATTTAAATAGGAATTAATTTCTCCTAATGGGAGTGGGAGTTAGTAATGATTCTTTAACAGAGTCAACTCAAGTATTAAACAAAAAGATAGGATAAACTCACAAACATATACACACAAAAGTTGTGAAATTTCATAAATAATGCTAAGTAAATTGACTCATCCATTCCCAAAAAAAAAAAATGTCCAATGTTCCGTTTATATTATGAATTCTATTTTTATTTGTTTCATAATATTTTTCTTTTATTATTTAAATTTCTATTATAGTGTTCGTTTTAAATTATTAAGATGTAAATTAATTAAATCACTGTATTTCTAGAATCTAATTAAGTAGGAATTTTTTTTTATGTAGAACATAAAATTCTAACTTAAATCTTGCAACGTGTTACACACTTTAAATTGATACGCTTAACATGTATTGAGATTGTAATACGAAATGAAATATGAATTATAATAGATGGATCCGAACAATATTTTACAAGGCAATTTTTCCTCTCTTTTGTTTTAGAAAAACTGTCCAAAAACAGCAATTTAAGAGATGTGCATCGTACATTTTATATGAACCCACATGTATATATGTGTATAAATATATAGTAAGATATATATTCAATGCATCAAATAATATTAACAGAAAAAACTATTATAGAAATAAAATATCACCCATATTCATGAGACTTATATTCAAAACTTTTAAATTTAAAGCACTGTACTCCTTAGATAAGACCTATTGGCTCTCTAAATGAAATGTACACTATAAATTAATGTATATAATTTGTTATTTTATTTTGATAATGAAGGGTAATTTTGGAATAAATGACACAAAATTGAGTTTCTTAATTTCTTAGAAAATGTCAATTAGGACATCCAATTTGTGGAATCACGGAGCATATAGCCATTGAAAATTTCATGAACCACTAATATTCAAATCTTATTTTAAATTTTATAATGCATGATCAAGTCGTGAAGACTCAATAACTAATTAGAAAAATACAACTTTTGTCCATTATTTTTAGGAATATATTTGATTTTCATTGAGTTGTCACTTTGTGACTTTGTAGGATAAGATGTGTGCGCATTAAATTAATTTCATATACATTTTGTGAATAGCTTATGATATGTCAATAAAATTATATTAAATTGTGATTGACAACTTAATATATTATATTATTGTTAAAAAATAAACAAAAAATTAAACATGTATGGATTCAATCCTGTCCATAGTTTGACTTTAACCATAAAGAATCTTGAAGTTTGAAAAGAAGTAACGATAATAAAATATTGGCCCCTCGTTTCCTCCATGAGTGATTGAATTTTCAACCTCCATGTTTACAGAGGAATCCATCCAATAAAAGTGAAGAAAAAATAAAATAAAAAACCTTTGATGGTCTAAGGGGGCATTTTAATCTTCAAGATTGAGCAGCCATCCTTGGAAGAATGTCCTTTTTATATGGGCCAGTGGGATTGTGAATAATAGAAATATATTTTTTTATAAAATAAATATTTATATATTATCCAATCAATCGAAAAAATAATACATAAAAAATAATATGAATATTACCACAATGACTATAGTTATCAGAAAAAAATCAAGTCAGAGAAATTATCTTATGATGGAAAAGGACTAATGTGAAAATTGGCTTCAAGTAGAATTTGAGGTGCTGACTAGGTTTTAGTCTAGCATTTAAGATTAACATTTATAACTTTACAAGTACGAGATATTGAATTTAAATTTTATAAGAGTATACATATATATATATATACACATATATATCTCATTTATATAAGTTTATTATCTCATTGTTCATTTTTATTTATTGGTTAATGTATTAAATTATTAATTAATTTGTTATGATATAATGATGTAATAACCACTTTTCTAAAATATAATATTTTAAAACTAGAAAATTACTAATAATATCCATATTTTACTTTATGACAATACACGTTCAACTGCTCACAAATTTAAACAGTAGTTAAATTGGAAGCATGAAACTTTGGGTGAAAAATAAATGGAGGAAAGTTTGATTAGTTCTTCATTTAATTTTTCTGTGATCTTTTAAATCTGATTTCATATAATAATGGTCTAACTAAAACATAAATTTCACATTCAAACTTGTGAAGCTTTTCACAACACAAATTTCCACATTTTCATTTATTTTATTATGGACTAAATCCTCTACAATTCAAACATTTTTTAAGTTAAAACAGCATAAGAAAATTTGGTTTTTTTTTGGGAATTGTGAATTGCACAAATTAAAGAAAACACAAAAAAATTGTACCATTATATTTCACATGGTAGTACTTCATATGAAGTAGTACATCTTTTTTCTCATGTAGTACCATTGGATATAGAGTATATTTGTACTACTAATAATACCACTCAAAAAGGTTAATAAAAAGGTAGTAATTTTTAGGTCCACTAAAGAATGAAATATGCCTTCCTTCTGAGGGATGCCAAATCATTTGGTCACCAATAGAAAAATATGTTCAACCACTTTAGGTCATAAAATCTCATTACATAGTCTACTATTGATACTCTATACTAATGTTTTTTATTTTGTTTTTTTATTACACTAATGTTTGTTCTTGTAGATACCGTCTTCTCCTTTTCATATGGTACAATTTATCACACTCATCGATCGGATTGTTCGACAGCTATAATGTACGAATATTTTTTAAAGATAGTCGTCTTTGAATCAGATACGTATCATTATTTCATTACTTTTTGATAATGTAGTTGACGTTTTGAAAAGTATTTTAAAGATTATGTAAAAAGTGAAGTATCGTTTGTGTCGGATTTGTATCCACAATTTTAGAATTTCTTCATAGTTAATATTTTAAAATGTATTTAAAAGATTTTGGATAGAAGAAAAGCTTAATAAAAAGTGTGGTTTGGACTATTTGGAGATGCTTGTAGAACGTATTTGTGGATGTTTAAGATTTGGGATAATGCTTTGCTTTGACAATTTTGCCAACTGCTGCTCTGTTACTTTGTGTAGGAAGTTTTTTGCCAAACTGATTTCAGGTACTATGCATGTATTTACCTACTACGTATGGTTTTGTAAATGGAATGGTATGTATTTATCTCTAAACTTCTTTCATGTTTTCCCTTTGGGATATTGTTGTTATTCCAATTCTTTGCCTTTGGTTGTATAAGAATTATAAATGGGTTAACGGGTCGTTAATGAAGGCAGACTCGACTTAACGACCCGATCCAAATGATTTGAAATTAAATTTTAGTGACAGTGATTTTTTGTAATAGAAAATTACCTACATAACATTATTAATTTTCCACTAATCTCAATTTCCCACCAATCTCATATTATTCCCACTTTTAGCATATGCAGAAAACGATCAAACTCTTAACAATGTAACAGAAAATAACATAAGAGAAAATAATAGAAAGAGAAAGAAGACTATTATGATTAGACTACAGATAAAATACCATTAGATGAAATATTTAGACAATGGATCAAAATTTCTACCGTAAATGATCAAGTTTGGATAAAAGTGAGCCGCAAATAAAAAAAAACACAGATAATTCGACCATATCACTTATCTTATATATATTGTGTTTAATTTCCGTGGGATTGGTATGTTAAGCTGCTGCTTTGTTAGTTTGTGAAGTTGTTTTGGGATTTAGGGTCTACTAACCGAATATGCGTATTTCCAGGTGTTTAAGGTATGCAGCAAATCATGTTTTGTTGTGTACTAGGAGTTGGAATTGTAGTTATGCAACCGCCACCATCAATTCTATTTTTTTTTTTAATTTGTATAGATTTATATATATAATTATTAAAAATTAAAAATTTATTCCCTTAAATAGAGGTGATCATGGTGCGATTTTATGATTTTTTTTATTAATGTCAAACCGAATTATCATATGCAGTTTTGTTGGAAAATAATTTCAAATTGTGGTTTTGTCAAATAAAATGAAAATGCAGTTTTAAACGGTTGCGGACAGTTTGACGATTTTTGTTGTGAAATTTCGTGAACACAAGTATACATTATCGTATACAAGTAATAAAGTAATAAATAAATTATCGTTCCCACAAGAATTATTGAATTATTAAGTAACGAAATTATATTAACTCTAATTTTATTTGAATAAATAAAAATGAGTTTTTATGATTAGAAACAAAATGTATCTAAACTAACTAGTGATCAAAATTAACTAATGATAAAATTCAAAAACTTAAAAGTTTAGGTTATGATTTCACCGTAATTAATCTAAATTAAATAATTCATCTCATCAATTTCAATTTAATTTTCAAGTGATAGTAGATAATATCCAGTAATCTCTCCCAAGGTTTAATGAACATACCATCAATTGCTAACTCACTATATTCGTATGTGAATTACAACAATTAATAGTTCATTTAGTTATATGGATCTCCAACAAGGCTACACAAATCATGCAAGTATATTCATATCTCACATGCAATTTATGGTTCTCTACATATAGAATTAAACACATATATCACCTCCCGCATCAATATAATTAGCAAATTATTCAATTAGTGGCCAAATAATTGAAAGCATTAAGAACAATGTAGAAAACTCAACTTGAAAATAAATTGAGAATTGAATTGATAAAAATATTTAACACATGCTAATTAGATTACATTACAACCCTAAAAAAGAAAATTAGTTCATTATGATAAAAATAAAAGATAATTTAATAATATCCATGACATAATTAATGAGAAAAGGAGGAAAATGAAATAAAACTTGGAAGATGATGAGTTTCTTCCCTTGTAGATGTCTTCTTCTCAAATTTTGAAAGAATTCTCTATTCTTCTTCTTTCTTGACTTGTTTTCTCTTCTCTTCCTCTCTCATTCTCTAAAAAAAATCTGATTTTTTCACCCTTTGAGACTTTTGAATTGTTGAAAATTACATAAGAGATGCCGTAAAGAGGGCAAAATGATGATTTTGCCCTTACTTGTCCGCCTAGCAGTGCCTAAGCACTGATTGGCAGCGTCTAGGCACTGCCCATTTTGTCCAAGGCAGTACCTGCAGCGCCTAGCAGTGCCTAGGCACTGATTGACAACGTCTAGGCACTGCCCATTTTGTCCAAGGCAGTACCTGCAGCGCCTAGGCGCTGCACCTGCTGCCCAAAATTTGTATCTGTAACATTTAAATCATTTTTCAATCGATATTTCACCACTTTCAAGGCATAATTGGCTTTTGGTATCTTCATATAAATTATAACTCTATGTTTTGTCTTTCTATAGGAACTTGAATCAATTTAATATGAAATCTATGGAAAAAGTTATTCCTAAAATACCAAAATATATCATACCAGAAATTTTCAGTCAAGTGCAAACTATTTAACCCAATTTTTCTTATTGAAATAGAAATAATTAGATTTCATAATAAACATAAAAGTCATAGAACTATCTTTTATCTTTCCAATGGTTCAATAAACAAATTAAAATGATATTAGAGCAAAATGTTATGATTGAAATATAAATATTGCCATTAATAGCAACAAAAAGCGGATTATTCAAAATTTTAACCAAGTTTTATGTTTCTTTCCATTTTCTTCTTATTTTGCCATTAACTAAAATATATCAAACTAAATGCATAAAAAGTAACATAAATACTCAAAAATTAATCAAAAAGTTAAGCAAATGATACTTAATTAATGGGTATAAAATTCACCCATCAATGATTGTTGCTCTTATTTTTTATCTTAAGTCTTAAAATTGAAAGATGTGAGTTGGAAAAAAAAAAATCAGTTTAATTATTAAGGTTTTGTATACTAAGTTAATTACAAAATTACTCTTTTAATGTATAAATAGGCGGTTGAGTTTTTTACAATTTTTTTAACTCCCAAAACCGCCACCGCACCACTAAAACGGTGCGGTTTTTGTTTTGTATTTTAAATCACGAATTTTGTGATAAATTAATATTAACGGTGCGGTACGAAACAGTTCGAGCGATTTTTCTTAAATTAGGATCACCCTACCCTTAAATAATAAAAAATATCTCTTTATTTATTATTTTTAATAATAATAAAAATTCTCATCTTCAATATCCATTTTCTAGCTATATCACTGGTTACAATAGTACGATATCCATTGAATTTTACAACTACTTATGCGTACATAAATATGTATTACATGTGTTTACGGTTATAGGGTGTACATCTTGTGTATACATTAATATATACTTAGACTATTGTATATGTTAAGACTTATATAATTGTTCTAACCTAAATCCTATTTCAATAGGATGTCTATTCAATTTTTTCTATTTACTATTTGTTTGGGTTAAGGTTTGGTTGTCTCTATTGTTTTAAGGACGGACCCTTTTTTAAGTTAAGTTTTGTACAATGTGTGTTAAAATAGATATGATAATATATATGTATGTAATAGTAGTGCAATATTCATATATATATATGCGACTATAATGTATTTTTTTTATTATAAAATATATTAAAAGTGTATATTATCTTAATGTATATACCACATTATTATATATGCACACACACATATATATATACAAAATGCTGCATGATATATAATTATTTTATTTAAAAATAGGATTAATCTCACTTTACCCTATTCTACTCTTATTAAATATTACTTTGTTTACTCGTACTCTTAATTGGTATCACTTACCCTCTTTTACTCTTAAAAAAAAAACTTAATTGTCCTCACCATTAATTAAAGTTACATTAAAAATATTTTAAAATTAATATATTTATATTTATATTCTTATAATTTTTTTAACTTCATTAATTAATACTTAACGTTAAATTTATATGACATTTTATTGTACTTAAAATTTAGTGATTATTTATTTAATTTAATATAATTCCTATTAAATTACTATATAATAAAATATTTTCTGTTAGCTATTACATTTCTATTTATAAATTTATTATTCATCACAAATTTAAAGAATATATAATACGTTTCTAAACAATATTTTATCTATATGTGAAATATTAGTACTAATTTTCCAATTATTAATTGGATAATCCTAATGTAATAAAAACTATATTAAATTAGAAAAATAGTCATTTTGTAGTTAATTTTTGTTAGACACCTGAATGAATATATTTTCAAATTTAACATAACTTCTTTTAATTCACGATAATAAGATTCTTTATATTTATTTAATAATAATAAACTTAATACTAAAATACTAGTTTTTTAATTTAACATAATTTCTATTAAATTATGATAATTTCATTAATAATGAGAAATCTATTATTAATATTTAACATATTTAATAAAATATTATTTATGATATATTACACATTTTTTACATTTATGACGAACAAGAAAATTATAAGTAACATATATTAGCTAACCAAATATCCTACTTCTAGTATATAAAATATATGTTAAATTAAAAAATAGTCATTACATTAAACGTACAATAAAGTTTGAAATAAATTTAATGTTAAGTGTTAATCAATTAAGTTTAAAAAATTATTAGAATATAGATATTAGTATAATAATTTTAATAAAAATAATAGGTAAGGACAATTATATCATTTTTAATAATACAATGGGTGAAGTTTTATCATAAGAGTAAAAAGGGCAAAGTGATACCAATTTAGAATAAGAGGGTAGATTGATATAATTGAAAAAAATAAAAGACTGATACTCAATAAAAATAAAAAGAAATAAAGTGAGATTAACCTTAAAAAATATTTTAAATGTGTACATGAAAATAATATATATAGTCAATTCAATATGTGTTTATTATAGACTAAATATATGAATATGCCCATATATATATATATATGCATCTTTGTATGTAAAGATTTTATTATAAAATATATAAAAGGTGTATATTATATTAATATGTTAATAGTACAAGTACATATAATTAATTGTGAAAAAATGTTGAATGACAAATATCAAATTATTTATCTATGAAATTTACCAAGCAAGCATGTTTTAGGAGATTTTCTGTAAAATTAACTATTCAACTAAATCAATTATTCCAAAAAAAAAACATATCACATCAATCATCATTATTTTACTTTTTTTTCTAAAAATATAATAATTAAAAAAATACACATCCCAACCCAACATTTCATTTATCTCGCAAATTATTTTCTCACTTTTTCTTTGAAAATCAATTCTCCAAAATGAATGTATCATTCAAATGTTTTACATAAGAATAATATCTTTACAGTACTCAATGTAAATAAAATTTTATTATGTTACTTGTATTGATAATTTTAGAAAAAAATAATTAATTTCCTCAAGGTTAAAATGAGTAAAGAACTAGTTCATTATCTTTCCTCAAAACTACCTAATGAAATACAAACATACATTTATTTATATATATATATATATAACACTAATAATCTAACTAAAAATTATTCAAATTGCCATAGATCGGGATTCAAAGAAAGAGATTGGGCTTCTTCATTAGGCCTCGTTTACTTTCATGGAAGAGGCGGGATAAACGAAATAATCTAGGATTATCACTTGATTACACTGCATTACTAGAGCCCTTATAATTTGGGTTAGCCAGCATGGTGGATGGACACTCCTTGATATACCATCCCACTTGGACGTCGGACAGAACAATCCAACGGAAATTAAATGTCTTATATGCCCTTGCATTAGCATTTTTACAGAAATACCCTCAACCCAATTCATAAGACTTCTTCCCCATGGCACTTTGCAAACATCCTGCTGCAAAACGTCTTCCACATCCCAAGGCTTTGCCTTCTCTCTTCCGCTCCCTGCAAATGTAAAATCATTTTCCGGCGCCGCCAAAGCCACTATGCAACATACTGAAGAAGAAGAAAAAATGAGAAAAAAAGAGGAAAGGGAAGAAAAAGAATTATGGGAAAGAACAGAAAGAAATAGGAAAGAGGAGTGTTGGTGGTGGTAGAGGTGGTTATTGTAATTGGACTGAGGCATGAAAGAAAGAATGAGATAAAGTTTTCGGAAGAAAACACAAATAAGGAGAGGAGAATTTGTGACGTTAGTATTTTTATCATATTACCATATTATCGCTCGTTTATTTGATTAGATTTTATATTAATATATCATCATTATAATAAATCCAAATCCAAATACATATAATATTATTAATGAATTAGTATATATTTTATAATTTATCACATTATTCATTAATCATCACATATCTCACCCAACAAAATAAATAATCACTTGAGTGATAAGCGAGCGAGCCACTCCAAGTCGAAAGCGATTAAATGTCAAAACCAAGAGCAGAAGGAGATTTTGAAAACTCTTTCCTTATGTTTTTCAAATAAGCATAATAGAACATTAGGGCAGCCATTAAATAATTAATAATTCAAACATAATTATTATGGCAACTCCTAAAAGATGCACACAACTCCTCACGTCCATAATACTTTTGGAGGCTCTTTGGGGTCTTTAAAATTAGATGGGAGAAACCATAAACAAGAAAAAAAAAAATATTTTGCTCCTTTTATCCACTTGGCAAGATAGCCTGGCACAACAAAGCACTAAACTTTCTGTCTTCAACTTATATATTGAAAAAAGCTAATATATTAACCGTCTACTTAACATTCTTGTGCAATTTTAAGAAGGAACCTTGGTCCTTGGTTCGGTGAATGACCATTTTAACAATTATATAAAAAGAAATAAATGGCACCTAATATTAATTAAAAAAAATAGCTAATCTAACTAATAATCATTATTATACATGTCGTTTGATTGATATCAATCTTCTATAGTTACAATTATCGTATCATATAAATGTCTATGGTAATTGCAATAACCATTACAATAAAAAATTAATTAAATTAGATAAAGTTAAATACCACTTAAGCGTCACAACTGGAAAATAGTCCAAATAGAACGTGCAATCTATAAAATTGACTTGCTTAAAAGAATGAAGAGGTTTTGATGGTGGCATGCCAATATTCAAAGATATAAATTCTATTTTTATTTAAACTGTAATTATAATTAATAACAAAATTTAAAGATGAGGGGTTTAATGATTGATATATAAAAAAACCAAAATTGTATACAACTAAATGAAATACAAATAATTGCTCTCAGGGCTCAGGTGTATGAGTCATGTCTATGTTTTATAACTCCAAAAATAACAATTTCAAATTGATTTGACTAGCCCAAGCAATGAATTTATATGTAGATACATATTGTGGAATCTTATGCAAAATTTAGTTTAATAAAATTTTTATATTATATTCGTACATGTATT
Source organism: Paulownia fortunei (assembly GCA_019321725.1). NCBI lineage: Eukaryota > Viridiplantae > Streptophyta > Magnoliopsida > Lamiales > Paulowniaceae > Paulownia > Paulownia fortunei. The sequence goes on from CM033114.1 coordinate 18,728,252, forward strand.
ACATATATATATATATGAATATATAATAATACAATATATATTCTAGACTTAACCAAAAAAGTAATTATATTTTTTATTTAATTTATATATTATGTATTATGCCAATTTCACTCCATCTTGATGAAGAATTTTAAATTCTTTTTATATATTGGCATAAAAAACAACTACGTGAAAGAGTTCTAGTTTTTCTTCTGAAATAATCATCAATATTCGTATTTCATTCTTATGTGTGCAAAAAATATGTTCTTTTGTTAATGGATTGTTTGCCTCATCAAATTTTTCATCATAAACTTTCATTGCTAATTAGTATCAATTTTTTGCCATCCCATAATTTTACTAAATACACACACAAGGAACTGTCAACTATGATCTATTATTATTAACACACTATAACAAATTTATTTTTTAGCGATGAAAATTTTCAATGCTAAAATGGTCAATCATTGCTAAATATCAATAGTGATGAAAAAATATCATTGCAATAAGAGCGTCGAAAAATAATTCGAGAATAAAATATGAACTTTCATCGCAAAATTAGCCACAACAACAACTTGTCGCTAGAGAAACAAAATTTTATCGATGAAATATTTTAAAGTTTCATCGTCAAATTATTTGAAAAAACTTAAGAACAAATGATTTATTTCACTTTAGTGATGAAAATTTAACTTTTCGTCGTTAATATAATTTATTTAGCGATTGTTGTTCATCGCTAAAAGCAAAAATAGAAAATATATATTTTTTAGTATTTAGGGACAACATGGAATTTTTCGTTGCTAATAAAAAAAATTATAAAAAAAAATTTTAGCGATGAATTTTTCAAAATTTATCGCTAATATTTAATTTTTTAAAATATTTTTATTTATTTCTATTATTAGACCTTGATTTAAACAATAAATTCATAACATGTTTGTTACAATCATTCTCAAATATCCAACAACTTCTCACAATATATTCAACAACCATTCACAACACGTCAATCATTCAACGGTCTAAATATCATTAATTAAAAATATTTCATTAAAAAATTTATTGTATATTAAATAAACTATCGTATAGACAAATCATATAAAGAAATCATTAAATAAATTATTATAAAAGTTAACATTAAAAGTAAAATATCATTATGTACATATTAAACAAAACTCTAATACACCCAAAAAATTGACTGAACTTGATGATCATTAAAATAAAAACCTTCAGGTGTCGTTTCATCCATTAATGTAAAATAACAAATCAAAAATATAGTTAAAAATTAACACTATATATTAAACCTAATCGTATATATCAAAATAATAGCAATAACTAATATGAACAATATTGACATAACAATTTATTCATAGATCACATTTTATTTCTATTTTGAGTATCCCTTCTTATTTTTCCTAGCACCAAAAATTATATGTATTTGTTTGTCGAATTTCATTTTAGTTTCTTCCTATTTTGGGTTCGAGCTTTTTGACGATATTATTCATCATATTTAACTAATTGTCGATGTTATTGATATAATAATGTATTTTATACGACATAATTTTTAATAAATATTTTCCTTGTTCTCCAATTTTTCATTCTTAATTCTTGGGATCCACCAATATAAACTTAATTTTGTTACATGTATTTAATATTTGACTTGATACATAGGTGTGACATTGAGTTCAATATATTTTTTTGTGTATTAGATATCAAAGTTCTTTTTTTTTTTTTTTTTGAGGAAAAATAGCAAGAATTGGATATTGCTTGCATTCTAGAACAGATTCAAATTCTTGAATTTGGTTCCAATTTTCATCAGCATGAGTTGACAACAATTTAATGTGAATGATTTCATCAACGAGGACTAAAATTTATATTAAAAGAAAACCCAAAAACTAGGAGAATAATTAAAAAAATAAATTCTAATTTAAATAGGAATTAATTCTGGTAATAAAACTGGGCGTCAGTGATGATTCTTAACAGAGTCAACTCAAGCATTAAACAAAAACATAGGACAAATCACAAATATATACACTTAAACGTTGTGAAGTAATATATTAATGAAATTTCAGAAATAATACTAAGTAAATTGACTCATCCATTCCCAAAAAAAAAATGTCCAATATTATGAACTCGATTTTTATTTCTTTCATAATATTCTTCTTTTATTATTTAAATTTCTATTGTATTGTTTATTTTAAATTATTAAGATCTACTTAATTTAAATCACTGTATTTCCAGAATCTAATTAAGTAGGAAAAAAAGTTTTTTTTTTATGCAGAACATAAAATTCAAACTTAAATCTTGTATCGTGTTATATTTTAAATTCATACACTTGATTTGTATTAATAATATTATAATAAAATATAAAATACGAATTGCAATATACGGATCCAAAGTGCATTTTACAAGACAATTTTTTTTTCTCTCTTTTGTTTTAGAAGAAATGTTCAATAACAACTCATTGAATACGAATAATTACACCAAAAATTAAATTTTAATATAAAAAATTATTATGAGAATAGACTAGCACCCGAGGACTGAAACCTAAAACTTCTAGATTTAAAGCACTTAAATAAGACCTCATTGGCTTTTTGAATGAAATGTACACTATAGATTAATGTATATAATTTGTTATTTTATGTTGATAATGAATTGTGATTTTGGAATAAATGACACAAAATTGACTTTCTTTCATAGAAAAGTTCAAGTAGGACATCCAATCTGTGGAATCAACAGAGCATATAACCATTGAAAATTTCATGAACCACTAATATTCAAATCTTAATTTCAATTTCATAATGCATGATTAAGTCATCAAGACTCAATAAGTAATTAAAAAATGCGACTTTTGTCCATTATTTTAGGAAAATATTTGATTTCCATTAGTTTGTAACTTTGTAGGATTAGATGTGTGTGCATTAAATTAATTTCAAAATACATATTGTGAGTAGCTTTTTATATGCCATTAATTATCATATTTAAATTGTGATTGACATCTTTATATATATATATATTGTCTTTATTTAAAAAATAACAAAAAAAAAACATTTATGGGTTCAATCAATCCAGTCCATAGTTTGACTGTAATCATAAAGAATCTTGAAGTTTGAAAAGAAGTAAGGAAAATAAAGAATTGCCCCTCATTTCCTCCATGAATAATTGATTTTTCAACCTCCATGTTTCTAGAGGAATATATCCAATAAAAGTGAGAAATAAAATAAATTTTGAATGTCTAATGGGGCATTTAATCTTCAAGATTGTGAAGTCATCCTTGGAAGATTAAGTAGTAACCACATCAGAAAAATTTTCTGACAATGGAAAAGGACCAATGTGAAAATTGGCTCAATCCTATGCATTTGGATGATATTTAAAATTAAAATTTTAAAATTTTACGAGTATGATATTTTGAGTTTAAATTTCACGATAATGTATGAATATGTATTTTATTTATGTGAGTTTGTTATTTTTTATTTATCATAATTTATTCCTTATTGTAATTTTTTTTAATTTTTGAATGCTGTGAGGCTTTTCTCAACACAAATTTCCACAATTTCATGTATATTATTGACCAAATCCTCTACATATTAATAAAGGGTTTTTATTAAACAACTCAAACAATTTCTAAATTAAAAGATCATAAAAAAAATCGATTTAATAATTATGGGAATTGTGCACTGCACAGCTATAAGAAAACACAAAAAAATTGTACCAATATATTTCACATGCTTGTACTTCATATGAAGTAGTACATCTTTTCTTATGTAGTACCATGGGGATAAAGAGTATATTTGTACTACTAATAATACCACTCAAAAAGTTAAAAAAGTAGTAATTTAGGTCCACAAAATAATGAAATATGCCTTCCTTCTAAGGGATCCCAAATCATTTGGTCTCCAATCCAAAATTATGCAATTTATGTACAACCACTTTAGATCATAAATGCAATTTATGTTCAACCACTTTAGGTCATAAATTTCATGATATTGATGATTTGTACTAATGTGTATTCATTTTATTTTATTTTAATTACACTAATGTTTATTCGTGTAGATACCCACTTCTCCCCTTATATAGTACAACTTATCATATTCATGGATCAATTGGATTGTTCGATATCTGTAATGCACGAATATTTTAAAAGACAGTCGTCTTTGAATCAGATACGCACTATTATTTAATTACTTTTTGATAATGTTGTTGATGATACGTTTTCAAATATACTTAAAAATTATGTAAAAAGCGAAGTGTCGTTTGTATCAGATGCGCACACCCACCCTTTTCAAACATTCTTGATATTTGATGTTTTAAAATATATTTAAAAGATTTTGGATAGATGAAAAGCTTGTCAAAGTGTAATTTGGACTACTTGGAGACCCTTGTGAAATGTAGTTTAAAGCGTATTGTAAATATAATATAAATATATTTATATTCTTTTTTTTTTCGACATAACTAACACTATAAATTATTGATTTAATCAAATTTAAGTTTTTTTGGCACCAATAATGCAACCCTATCTAATTGTAATTTCATTTAATTTATTGTTTATCAGTCACAACCAAGATTTTAAATTCACATTAAATATCAAAGGTTATATATTACAATAAATTGTGCCATTAGGATAAATCATGTAATTCAATTTAATACTTTTAGATGCATGGATAAAGCTATCAAAAGACTTTTTATATTTTCTTCTTTTTATTTAAAAAAATTATTTTCATTTGATATATAAATAAATATCATAATTACATTTTAGCTTAGTTGAGGGTGTAAAGATCAAAGTGAACAATAACTTGAAAAATACTAAGTATATATTATAATTATTGGTATTGAGATGGTCTCTTGCAATTTATAAATATATAAATTTTAGGTCTTATATTTCATAAATTTTCTTGTAATGTTGATATTGCAATAAGAATAAAAAAAATGACAGAAAATTTAATTTAACTCTATAAAAAATTATTTTATTCAATATAAATAAAAAGAAATGAAAAAAATTGTTCGAAAATCTATACTTAAAAATTTGAAAGGTTATATATTTTCAACAATCTAGTCTAGATCAAAGTTGGTAGAATTCGGGAAGGAAAAAATAGAATTCTTACTTCATAGAAACATATTATGAATTTTTTAGAAAAACTTAAAATAAAAAAATTTGGCCATTGGTAAACTGAAAATGTAACAGTATACATATATATTGTAAAAAAAAAAATTGAAATTTCAGTGAACTATTTGAGGTTAAAAACAAGACTTATTTATAAGTTATTTTAAAGCCTTGTGTCCGTCCCTTTATTGATTTATAATTTATAATTCTTGTATATCGATCAATCTACACTTACAGTATGATGATGGATCGATAAAGTTTCAAATAAATGAACATTTTGAAAATTTATAGAATGGGGTATTATCCAATTGTAAATTATTATATGAAATATGTATAATACATATAATTCAACCCAAAACCTTATAAAAATCAAATATGTATAAGGCATATATTATATGGTTCATTCAGAGATATTCATATATGTATCAATTTGTTCAAATGTTTTTTTAAAAAAATATTCTTTTTGTTCCATTTTTGTATTAACTTTGACTCGATTTGCACCGAGAGTTGAAGTAGTAACAGTTTCTATAACTGGACTGAGAATTAAATTGGTCATGTTATTGATTAGTGTTCAATCAGTTGGATTAGTCTAACTGATCTAATAAAAATTAAATTATATTTTTTATTATATTATTTAAAATGATAATATAATAAATTAATAGTAATGTATTAAATTTAAAAAATAAAAAAAATAAGTAATCAACTAAAAAATATATCTAACAAAGTTCAAAATTCAAATAATTATATATATATATATATAATTAAATACCAACTTTAAAATTTAATCTTTTTCAAAAAAAATACAAAAATACTAAAAAATACAAAAATCTACAAAAAAAAATAATCAATTTTGATCGATTTTACCTCATTTTCGATTTTTGTTGTCAACTTAACGAGACCGACAATTCCCCATCGAAACTGTCAATCCGATTCAATTCTGAAAATACTGATAAGTTAAAAAATAAAATTATTTTTATAAACAAAATCTTATTATAGAAATTATAATTTTTTAAAAAATAAAATATTAAAAAATATATATATATACACATACATAAACTATACGAATATTATATGCATTTTTCGAACTGATATATATCGAGACCACAAAAATAACGTGTCTGCGTGCCATGAAGATATGAATTTTTTTTTATTACTAGTCAGATGTTTTGGGGACAGGTCAACCGCAGCAGGCAACCAGACACCTCTAACAAAGACTACGAAAAGCAAGAAATAATAATAATAAAAAAAAGGAAACAAATCAAATCAAATTGCCCGTCAATCTGGTGTGTGTTTCTATTTTCTTTTAAATATTTTTTTTTGCTTTTTCTTCGTTCAAGAATCTGCTGCTCTATAAATATCGCTCTCAACCCAACGCCAAGGTCTCATCCCATTATCATAATCTTCTCTGACTTTTTTGCAACCCAGTGTTATCTTTCTGATCAAAAAGAAAAAAATCAATCATCATGTCTCAGGTGAGTTTTTTTTTATTTTTCCTGAAATTAGTAGAATGATCTTGGTATTATATTTCGTGGAATTATTTCATGCGATTTAATGATAGCCCATGATGTCTTTCTTCTGTTCTTTAAACTTGATTGGTGATTCTTGGTGGTTTCGCTTAAAACAAGAATGAAAGAATTTGATTTGTGGAATATGTTGAAGTTGGGTTCAATTTTCTAAGCTAAAAGGGTGAGGAAGTGTATCAATTTGGTTTAAGCATGTTCAAATATGCTAACTTGTGCATAAATTCTGTTGTTTCTTCATTTAGTTCATTTATTGCCTTGACTTTTTCTTCTGGGATGATTCTTCTTAGTTTCTTTGATTGGATTGCAGTTATCTTTGCTAGTAGAAGCAGCAGAAACATTATTACAGATTGAAACCAGTTGTTTGTAGCTGAATCATTTATTTGAAATTTCTTACTTGTGAGTCTTATTCTGGTGATGTTTTCATTTTCCTGAACATAAGGGGGAGAAATATTAGGCTAAATTGATGTAATAAGAACTTCAAGGGTTCATTTATAAGTTGCTTATACATTTATGTTAGATCCAATGAGGTTGGTGTCACATCGGTGGTAGTAATTTTCCGGTGGACTGTTCTAATTCAATTTTGATGATCTTGTATCTTTGTCTCCAATTGCAGACTGTTGAGCTGAAAGTTGGCATGTCATGCCAAGGCTGCGTGGGAGCCGTGAAGAGGGTTCTTGGAAAAATGGAAGGTTTGTCACCTTATCTAGATATCAATAACAGGAAGGCCTTAAAGTTTTTTATTTGGAATTAAAAATACTTACATTTAAAGTTTATATAGACTTTTATCCATTCACCATGTGTCCAGTTCTATGGATCTAAACGTTCTAGTGTCCTCGTTTCGAAGATATACGTCTCTGATTGCCTTGGTGCTTGATTACTGAAACAATAGAGTTGAGATTTCTTTTTGTGAGGTGGGATTGTTTGGTATAATCAAATACTGGTTACATTCTGCATCTTTGATTTGTTAGGGCTTCAATTCTTGTACATTCGGATAGTCTGTTTCATTTACTTAGGAGGGTGCTCTTCTTTTATAGGCTTATTTCCCTTAATACACAGAGCATGCATGCAGGATGATGATGCTTTTTCATTCATGTGCTTTTAGATTATTTTGTATTGTTTTGGAATAGAATTCATTTTAAGTGCAACCAAGAGGAGGTCCTCTTGTCTCTCTTTTGTCAGACTCTGAAATCTATATCCTCTTGAAGAGTTTATGATTTCAAAAGAAATGGTAATAAAAATGGCTTTAGTTGTGATAAATGCCCTCCGGCTAAGTGCTCTAGGAAGATTACTTATTGTTGCATGTTCGAAGCTTGCTGTTGATGATGACTACTGGGAAAGCACACAAGTGTATGTTTTCATGTGATTATACTATCTGCAAAAGATCTCCTGGTGCCATAGACTACTGCTATTGTTTACCATGTGCCTTAGATGGTGTACATCACTAAGATTATATGTTATGAGACTGGAAGTATCATGTTGTTGCATCATGTGGTTAGCATTGCGATTCATTTGTCACCAACTAGCAAATTTTCTGAGTTTTCATTTTGTGGTGTCTTGTTTTGCAGGTGTTGAATCATTTGACATTGATCTGGAGAAGCAAAAAGTGACTGTGAAAGGCAATGTTCAGCCGGAAGCAGTTTTGCAGACTGTTTCAAAGACTGGGAAGGCAACTTCCTTCTGGGAAGAAGCCAAGGCACCAGCAGCCGAGGCACCAGCCGCCGAGGCACCACCAGCCCAGGCACCACCAGCAGCTGAACCAGAATCAAAGCCTACCGAGACTGTTGCTGTTGCATAATATACTTGTTTAGTCTGCAAAGAATACAATGTAACTCTATTAAGTTTTAAGTACTACATGGAAACAATTTGGTGTGTTGTATTTGGCAAACTTGGCAGCATATGTAATCCTTAATAACTTCTTGCACATGGTCCTATTTTACCATGGTATGTGCTTGTTTTCATGTTGCCAAGACAAATGTTTCTCTTTTATTCAAGAAATTGAAGCAGAGGAACTGGAGACAAGGTTTCTGCAGTAGTAACATTAATGTTCTGCATTGTTCCAAAAGAATAAAAAATAAAATAACATCAACGTTCAGCACCATAATCATCAAATTTTAATTTATAGGTGTTGGTTGGATCGGAAATCATGTTGGCAAGAGTAGTTCTAAATATATTTTCTTGGTCAAGATTTAATTACTTATTTTATATGCTCCGTGAGGGTAAAAGAAATTCAATAAGTTGCAAAACAATTAGAATTTCACTATCTTTAATTTACATAATGAATACAAAATAATATTTAATGGTAACTTTTTTATTTTATTTTTAATTTTACTTTATATATCACTCTTATAATTATGAGATAAGAAAATATATATTATAATTACGACAGCATAAACCTAATGATATGTGTTAAAAATTTGGCCAATAGTATTTGATGAAAAATTTAGGTGACAATATATTATAATTGTCATCAAAATAATTATTTTTTATTGAACGAATATATATTGTACAAAAAGCTTCTATTTTATTAGATTAAGAAAACTATGTATCATACATTAAATAAACTAGCACGTCAAAAAGACCAATACCGTTGTAGTCTGTTATTATTGCAATTTACAGTTATAACCACTAACGTGCACGAAAGCTTTTCTCCCCATGTCTTTCTGTATCTCGTTTCTTTTGATCATTAACAAATTCAATCATAAGCAATTCATGCTCGACTCATTGTATCTGCGTCCAACCCAGATGCCCAAACGAGCAATCATTTGCTCGAAATGTATTGGAAACTCAACCTCATTTATGCACAAAAGATGTTCGATAGAATGGCTGTAAGAACCTTGTCACTTGCACAGCACTAATTTCCTCGTATTCTCAAATGAGCTTGTCGGATGAAGCCTTGAATTGTTTCAGGATCAATGGTTATTGGAGATGGGATTACTCGGAGTGAGTGTACTTATGTTGCCACTGCATTGGCTTGTGCTGATATACGGGCTTTGAGAACGGGGAGAGAAATACATGGAAGAACATATAGGACTAAATAAAATGTTAATACCTTTCTATTTAATTGTCTGGTTAACTTTTATGGGAAATATGGGTTGTTGAAGTCGGCTAGGCTGGTGTCTGATGTCATAGCAAAGCCTGAGTACTACTATTTGTGTTTCACTTATAGCTAGTTGTATAAAGTGTGGGGAGAATGAGGAGGTTTGGGAGTTTTCTTGAGGTCTTTGAGGAAGGGAATGAAGGTTAATGAGTTTTCTTATGGGAGCATATTAGGTGCTTGTGCCGCTTTGGGGATTTTGGAAGTTGGAATACAAGTACAGTTCCTGGCTTCTTAAGTGTGGTTTTAAGATGGATCGGTTATAGTAACCGGCTTGGTTAATTTTCAGTTGAAATGTGCCAGTTGCAGTTAGCATGTAGAGCTCTCAGAGAGGCAGAAATGCCTGTTGTGGCAGCTTGGACTGCTTTGATGAGGTTGGGTGCAGCTAAGGAAGGGAAGGGCAGAAAGGCAATTGATCTCTTTCAAGAGTTCCTTTCTACTGGCTTGAAATGTAGTGAGCACACATTTGCTTCTGAGCTTGGAGCATTAGGTAAGGAAAAAGACATCCAAGGTGGGATGCAGTTCGATTGCTTGATTATAAAATTGGATTTGAAGCTTTTATTTTTGTTTCCAATGCAGTGTTGGATTTTTATAAAAAATTGGTTGCCTTTAGGAGTCCTATAAGACTTCACGTGAAATGGATTTGCGTGATCTTGTTAGCTGGAATGCTTTAATACTGGATATGTGGATACAGGTAATTATAAAGAGGCCATTGGATTTATCCAAAACATGATCCTGGAGGGATTTGACCTTAATCTTTACATGTATTTTAGTCTCATTTGTGGGGATTTACCTACAACTGTGTGGGGCAAGCAAACTCATTGCTGTGTCACAAAACCTGGATTAGATTCCAATGTGGTTGTTGGAAGGGCCATCATTAACATGTATGCCAAGTGTGGACGACTGAATGACAATCAAAAAGTTTTTGACATCCTTCCCTATAAGAATCTGGTTTCTTGGAATACCATGATCAGAGGGTATGCCCAACATGGGTTTGGTAGACATTTATGACCTTATGCTGAGGAATGGGGTTAAACCTAATGATGTTACGTTCATTGGTGTGTTATCTTCCTGTGGACATGTAGGAATTTTAGAGGAGGCATTGCACCATTTTGATTCAATGACCAAAGATTTTGGAATTATCAAAGATGGATCTTTAAACCGTCAGTCTATTCCCCGCAAAGGTCAAATAAAAGGAGCTTATGAAATCAATAAAAGTTTTCGTGGAGAGCCAGGTAAAATTGTTTGGCAATGCCTTTTATCAAGCTATATTGTGGAAAAATAGAGAAGACAAATGAAGATAAAATCATTTCTATTGTTTATAATTCTGTACAAAGGTCACTTATATACAATCAACCCTAACTACAAATAAGGAAACTACTCAATCAAATCAAATCAATCAAATCAAATCAATCTTCTAATTAAGGAAGGTCAATCAAATCCTTTAATTGAGAAATCACACTCTAATCATAGGTAATTATAGCTCATACTTTCCTACACTCCCCCTTAAGCTGGTGAATATATATTTTCCATTCCCAGCTTGGAAACCTTCGTTTGAAATGCCGTATTACTTAAACCTTTGGTCAGTACATCTGCAAGCTGGTAGTAAGTAGGCATATAAGGGATACAGATCAATCCACTTTCTAATTTCTCCTTAATGAAATGTTTGTCAATTTCTATATGTTTTGTTCGGTTATGTTGTACTGGATTATGTGCAATGTTGATTGTAGACTTGTTGTCACAGTAAAGTCTCATAGGACCATCCCACCTGATGTTCAAATCTTCCAAAATGATCTTGAACCATAGTAACTCGCAAACCTCTTGGACCATTGCTCGAAATTCTGCTTCAGCACTGGATCTTGCCACCACATTTTGTTTTTTACTTCTCCATGTTACAAGATTCCCACCAAGGAAGGTACAATACCCGGTTGTTGATCTTCTATCTACTATAGACCCAGCATACCCAGCGTAGTCTGCATCGGTGTATGCTTTAAGTACTAGCCCTGTACTTCTTCGAAACAAGATACCCTTTCCTGGAGTTCCCTTAAGATATTGTAACACCCGGTTGACAGTTTGCGAATGAACCTCCTTTGGATTATGCATAAACTAACTAATCACACTTCCTACATAAGCTATATCCGGTCTTGTGTGAGAGAGATAAATTAGTCTTCCTACAAGTCGTTGATACCTTCCTTTATCGACAACAACATCTTTCTCAGCCTCTCCAAGTTTATGGTTGGGATCTATCGGTGTGCTAACTGGCTTACATCCCAACTTTCTGGTTTCCTTGAGAAGATCTGTAACATACTTTTGTTGGGAGATGAAAATTTCCTTATTTGAATACGCAACCTCAATTCCTAGGAAGTATTTCAACCTTCCTAATTCCTTGATCTCAAATTCCTTGGCCAAATAATGCTTCAAAACCTGTCTTTCTTTTTTATCGTTCCCTTTTATGATGATATCGTCAACGTATACCAAGAGAGCAGTCACTCCCCCTGAATTTGAATGTTTCACAAACAACGTATGATCCCCTTGACTTTATCTGTATGCCATCTTTGTCATAACCTTCGCAAACCTTCCGAACCATGCCCTTGGAGATTGCTTAAGCCCATATAACGCCTTCTTTAGCTTGCACACATGATTAGCAGCTATGTTCCTTCCAAATCCCGGTGGAATCTCCATAGAAATTTCCTCTTCAAGATCTCCATGCAAAAATGCATTTTTTACATCAAATTGCTGCAAATCCCAATTATAATTAGCAGCTAAGGATAATAGAATTCTGACGGTATTCATCTTGGCAACCGGAGCAAACGTCTCTTGATAATCCACTCCATATGTCTGAGTATATCCTTTAGCTACCAATCTCGCCTTATACCTCTCTAGTGACCCATCTGCTTTATATTTCACTGTGTACACCCACTTGCATCCCACTGGTCTTTTTCCTGCAGGTAATGGCACCAACTCCCAAGTTTTGTTCTTTTCTAATGCCTGCATCTCAACATTCATAGCTTGTTTCCAATTTTCATTAGATAAACCCTCGGATAAATTGGTAGGTATGTGAATACTATTCAAATTTGTAAGAAAACTTCTATGAGTTGGTGAAATTTTTTCAAATGACACAACATGTGAAAGTGGATACAAAGGATGCTTGGTATACTCCCTAGTTCCCTTCCTAATAGCAATAGGAACATTTAGATCTGAGTTACTATTTGAATGATAGTTTAATTTAGTTTGTAAAGGAGAGCTAGAAGATGTTACCTCATTTCCAGGGTCCGGGTTAGATCCTCGAACTGGTGCAAGTTCCGGGATTGAAGCTTTCCTTCTCGAGTACACTTCAGCAAATGGGGACAGTTGTGTAGGCATGGTTTCAATAGTATGCAAGGGTTCATCAGGCTCAACAAGAGACTTAGGTATAGAATCATCAAACTCAGTTGGAGTTGGAAGTGTTGGTGTTGACGAGGAAGGAGCAGGGAGCACGGGTGTTAGTGAGGAAGGTAGATTGGAAAGAAAGGAGTCCTTATCTTCCATAACTGTATTCTCCCCCTGAAGATAAGGAGTGGAAAAGTATGATTCTTTTTCGTGGAAAGTGACATTTACAGAAGTATAAAACTTCTTAGAAGGTGGATGGTAGCACTTATATCCCTTTTGAGTTGGAGAGTAGCCCACAAAAACACATCTAATTGCCCTTGGATCTAATTTTCCCCTGTTTGAACTATGAACATGGACATAAGACACACACCCAAAAATCTTAGGAATGAGATTGTTTGAAGTACGTAGGTTAGGGTAGAATTTGGAAAGTATTTCCATAGGACTCTTGAAATCTAAAACTGTAGATGGTAACCTATTTATAAGGTATGCGGCTGTTAACACTGCTTCCCCCAATAAGATTTAAGCATTTTGTTTTGAAACAGAAATGCTCGGGTTGTATCAAGAAGATGACCATTTTTTCTTTCAGCAATTTCATTTTGTTGTGGAGTGCTTACACATGATGACTCATGAATTATGCCTTTCTTTTGAAAGTATGGAGTTAAAACCTGATTGAAGTACTCCCTACCATTGTCTGACCTAAATCGTTTGATTTTGACACCAAACTGATTTTGAACCATGATATGGAAATTTGGGAGGACAAAACTCACATCAGATTTGTTTTTAAGCAGAAAAATCCAAGAGACTCTAGTGCAATCATCAATGAAGGACACAAACCAAATGTCACTATGGATTAAGGAAAAAGGAACTGAACTTCTTTTGTTGTTAATTGGAAATGGTACTCGTTTGTGCTTTGCAAGTTCACATACCTCACAATGAAAATTTTCGACATCTAACCCCTTACTTAAAGAAGGAAACAGAATGTTGAGAGTTCTGAATGATGGATGTCCAAGTCTATGATGATAAAGCCAAATTTTTTCTTTATTGGATAAAGAACGCTCAGAAAAAAATGACAAAGGTGACCTGCTCATTTTGACACTCGAATTGCTTGGTGTCTCGAGATAATAAAGCCCATTCCGTTCCTTATCACGTCCGATCGTCTTCCCCGAATCCTGGTCCTGAAATACGCAGTAAGTGGGGTGAAAAATGACATTACAACACAAATCTTGAGTAAGTTTTTGTATAGAAACAAGACTAGTGGACAACTTTGGAACATGAAAAATGTTTTTCAATATAAGTGCAGGACTAATTGGAACATCTCCTATTCCTGCAACAGTGGTTAGTGAACCATCGGCAGTGGTAATCTTTCTATTACTTGGACAAAGGTTATAAGTGCTAAATTTCTATGATGAATGAGTCATGTGATCTGTAGCACCTGAATCCATGATCCAAGAATTAGCAAAAGTTTCATCCGAGACATTTAATCCAATGGAAACGGGAAAATCACCTGAACGTGCAAATGAAGAAATACCTGAAGGTTTCTCAAGAGTCAGTAACAAGTTCCTTAACCTATCAATCTCCTGTTTGTTGAGTTCTATGTGCTTTTGAGTCCTTTCTTCTGTTATCTTGGACATGGTGATAGAAAACAAAAAAGAGTTGTGAGTTTTGATTTGGCAATTAAGGCCTCCAATAATTAGCAACAACAAAGGCTACTGGAGAGAATATGAAATGGATATGGGCAATAAAGGCCCTCTGGTGAGGCTTGGCAATGAAGGCCAAGAGAGAAACTGCAATGAAGGTCGAAAAAATATAATTCCCTGTTTATGGGTTTATGAGCCTAAAGCTCTGATACCATGTGGAAAAATAGAGAAGACAAATGAAGATAAAATCATTTCTATTGTTTATAATTCTGTACAAGGGTTACTTAAATACAATCAACCCTAACTACAAATAAGGAAACTACTCAATCAAATCAAATCAATCTTCTAATTAAGGAAGGTCAATCAAATCCTCTAATTGAGAAATCACAC
This sequence comes from Paulownia fortunei, assembly GCA_019321725.1. Lineage (NCBI taxonomy): Eukaryota > Viridiplantae > Streptophyta > Magnoliopsida > Lamiales > Paulowniaceae > Paulownia > Paulownia fortunei. The sequence continues at coordinate 18,743,333 of CM033114.1, forward strand.
ACTATTCATAGGTAATTATAGCTGATACTTTCCTACATAACTAACAAAGATTTGGAGTTGGCTACATATTGCTGAAAAGATTTTGAATATTGATCCAGATGATTCGTCAGCTCACGTCATGCCCTTAAATATTTATGTTGATTCAAAGATATGAAATGAAACTTCCAAAGTCATAAAACTGGAAGGCATTGGAAAAGGAAACAAGGTATAGCTGGAGCTGTTTGTTAATTAATCATTATACACAAATCATTTACTTACCTAAAGGGCAAAGAAACATTTATCTATTCATAATTCATCAGAAAAGTTATGATACATAAACTTAGTGCTTTTGTCTTCATCTAGTAAACGCTTGAGAGTTTTCGTCAATGAGAACAGAAGCTTATGAGCTAGGTAACTCCTGTATTATAATCTCCATGACACGTCTTTTCATTTCTGATGGTTGTCAGTAATTGTCCAAGTCGTGGGCTTGCTCCTGTTGTCCACTTCAAAGCAGTTGATGCCCCAATTCATATAATGGCAGATCTGTCTTGGGCCTCGTCCTTTGGTCTGGATGTCTGTCAATGGATTCCTCTTAAAACTACCTTGAGTTTTCTCTTTAGGAAGCCTAAACTATTTTGGTGAATGTTTCTGCTCAATTAGTGGCAATGTGACACTTGGCTTATTAAGATTCAGTAGGGACTCCTGTCTTACATTCATCGGCGGAGTTGTCAACATCATCACTCTGGTGATGTTCTATACAGAAAGTTACCTGCCTAAAGTGGAAGTATTCAGATACATAAGCTAAAGTAGCACATCTTAGACAACGCTGAAGTGCATCATCATTAGAGAATGGATGTCGTAATGGAGAAGGAAAGCAACATTATGTATATATTGAGGCAAGCTCAGCTTCCAAAATAATTATCCAATAAACAATGGCTTCCCTCAAGGCTGAATTAGCTCATGCCAGTGTGCTTATGAAATCCCTGAAAGTTTTTTACTTGCATGATTAGTTGTGAATTTTTACCTGAACTTCTTCAAGATTAACTCCACTGTTCTGTAGGAAGGCCAGGAAGATGCTGAGATTCTCGTCTGTTGGCCGGTAATGACCACTATAGGCTGATACAGACTGAAAAGATACCACAATAAAAACTTTCATAACTTGTAAGCAGAATTTCTTACATGGATTAGGTAAAACTTAGAAAACACACGTGCCCTGTGGCTGAATGTACGAAAATATTTTATTTTATTTATTTATTTATCTATGGGCAATTTTCAGAAATATCTGGAAGTACACTAGTATATTTCCTTTCTTTCCGTTTATTACTTCATGTCTCTAGTTAATTTACAATTGTTAAGACTCTTGCTTTCAAGATAAAACTCTGAACAAGATTATCTATCTGCAAGTTATCGTATTGTTACACCAAACCTTGAGCTTTCCACTTTCTGCCACAAGTCTTCCAGCTGCTAGCGTGGCACCACCCGCGAGGAAGCTGGAATGATGAAATGTTCCCTTCTTTTTCTGAAGGAAAAAAAGAAAAGAAAATGATAACATGGATTAATTTGTCCATCAAGAAGAATAAGAGATTGAAATAAATTTTAAGTATCTGTTAGTGAGCATATTCATTTCTGATATTGATCTCACCTCTCCAGCATATAACTTTTTAGATGTGCTCATCACAAATATCCATTTAGAGCCTGTAACTTCCTCATTTGTATGAAGAAGATCTCCAGTTTGTTTGTGCATGAATTCACCTTCAATTATTATGTATTCATAGCGGCCTCTCTCTTGCTTGATTCAGCAATAGGCAAAGACTAATGAGAAAAATAAAGAATGATACAAAGAATATTCATAATTTATCATTTATACTCATATCAAAGACATAGTATTCACAGTCTGCATTGAATCTCGGGGTGGGCGTGGGGGTGGGGATCGGGTTCGTGTATTGATCTTATAAGACATAGTTATTGAACTTTTTATCTATTTCACATTGATACATAATATTTTTAGAGAATTTGACAATCATGCTTTGTAGAGTTACAGCACAGAATCTGTTGATTGATGCTTACAGGTCCGAGATAGTTGATGCATTCATGCCGAAGTCTTGATCTTGGGCATTCATCAAGATCAACCACTTTGCCATCTCCAATATCCAACCTACTCAGAGGTATGAATAATAATGCCGTCATAATGGAATGCACCAGATAACATATAGCATAACATGTAAGAAAGGTTGAATAAATAGTTTCATGTTGTTTCTTTCTTAATACTTTCTCACGCTAGTCAACACATTGAAGCTAAGGAAAACTGTTTTGTGTGTTTGCACTTCCACATCATTCTGAATTGTGAAAACTTGGTTGGTCAATAAGTGCACCAGTAAGAAGTGCTAGCAAGAAAGTTCAGAGTACAAGATGCTTATGTATCAAAACCTTATACGAGTTTTCGAAGACTTTAATTTGCAATCCCCACAAACAATTTGTATAGTCAGTTTATTTAGAAATATGGTAAAGATTGTAAAAAGAAAGGTTCTAAAAACTGGAAAAAAAAATTGCCAGTCAACCTGAGTCCAAATAGATTCACAACATAAATGCTCCATTCTATGTTTTCTTGTGCATTGAAAGAGGAATCATAATTTGAATTGCAGGCATCTTAATAGTTGCATAAACTGTAGACTCACCAGTAGAAAAATGGCTGATGCGTGTCTCTTCTGCACCACTCATCAAAATATATGTTCAAATTGTGACCATAACGATGCCTGGGATCAATCTGTACAGCCATTATCAGGATGATGATAAAATCAATAGCATATGTCTTGAGGAATGGAAACAAAGAGAAAGCAAACTAAAGCTTCTTTTCTGCAGGAAAATTTTTACGGAACAGGCTTACAGCTTCAATCCAGTGTTGGAAAGCCAACTTCTTAGCCTTGGCATTCCTACCTAAGCCCTTCCCAACCTACACAAATATTATAAAATTCATGAATTCCCAAGATCATTATCAAAAGTCAAATCTTGCTACTCAAGAATTGAAGTTGGCAGAAATTCCAGATTTCATGTTTACTAAGCAAATATACATGCCTTTGAAGCATTCCAGCTGATCCTGCTCCACCGTGAAGATGGTTTTTCAGGTTGGAAGAAGTTGAAGAAAGCAGTTGTGCTGTGATTGAGACGAGCATATTCTATTGCTTGCCACCTTCATATTATTCGTCAGATTAGAAATTATCCCTGTCAAATATATTCTTCAATTAAGATAGTATGACAGAACCCACCAGAGCTCTTCAGCTACAAATGCTGAATCTGCTAATCTGCGGCGTGTACGATAACTCCGGTAAACCTTTTGCAGCTTCACAGCAGCCTTTGTGGATTCACAACAGTCACTTTCTTGTGCTGATTGAAGATCAGATGTTGGAAAAGGTTGGTTATTGAGATCCATCGTTCATTCTAAATTAAGAGGTAAGACCATCATTTTTATATGTGAAGTATTACTTAGAGAAACCCTGGTAGGTTAGATATGGAAATGCCATTAAAATGGTTAGTTACAACAGCTCATAGCTTGAATGTTATTATAACTTGAGTTAGATCATGGCCTATACTACTTGGCAAAACATGGAAACTTTAGGACCCTAGAAAGTGGTGTCTTCAAAATCTTTAAATCTATTTCAACTACATGTCAATATGTCATATCATGGCATTTATACCCATTAATTGCTCACCCCACTACCCCTTTATTTCTCTACTGTATCTTTATGTGAAAGTATGTACAACTGTCTTAGCAGCTAAATCACAGAAAATTGATGTTTTCTGTATTTTCATCTTGTTTCTTATATATATTTCTTTCAAACTTCTTCTTGTAAAAGATTTAAAACAACCCTTTTTGAATAATTCTATGGTTTTCCACCAGAAAGATGGTTGTACAATTATATACGTTATTCTGGACTTCTATCCTTTCTTCTTTCCCTCCTTTTCCCATCAGAAAGATGGTTGTATAATTGCATTTCAACTAGTCAAGGATCCCATTGTAGTCAGGTAAAGAGCACACCCTCAAGGCAATATTTTTGTACTAACGTCTTAGATATCAACGTCCATGGATAGAACTATTTTGCAGTAATCCATTAGCATTTAGAACACTTACCATGTACTTGTATGAAGGAAACTGGAAATTGTGTTTACCTACCAAGTTTCTTTGAAGCCAAATCTGTCAATCAAATAAAAATCTTTTGTCAACGCGATTCGCCACACGACACTAAGGAAGTTCTCCATCAAATCAGATATTTGAGCCAAAGATTTCTGATTGTCTTTGAATTAGTTGAGGAAAAGTTTGTTTTGTTTTACCAACCTGATGAGACTAAAAGTTCTCTCCCTCAACAGTTTAATTCCTTTCCTCAGAGCGTCGGAAAATTCTTATTTACACAGGGTGTTTTCATACCAAACAGTAAGGTATATGCCACGTCACTTGTGAAACCCACCTTATCTTGATGTTGCATCATGCTAAGCATTTATGTGATTTTCTGTAATATGATGGTGGTCTTATTTAAGGGATTGGGCCAAGAGTGTAGTTGAAAGACATTCAACTTGGTACATACACATGAAAAAAAGTTGGGATAATTGCACAAAAAAAATCCTGTGTTTTAATTAAAAAATGGGCACAAAATCCCTTTTCAAATACAAATATGTACGTGTTCTGTCTTCTTTTGATCGTCAATTGGACTTTGTTTGTAAAGTAATAAAAATCATAATATAATTAGAGATTTATTTTTTTTACAAATTTGCTAAAATACAATTTTTATTTTATTTTTGCAATTATCCCAAAAATGTCTGATTTAGATTATTGTTTAACTTTGTTGTATTGTTGCATATGGCAATCAAGGCCATCATCTAACAAATTAAGCCTTTTATTGAAGTTTGACTTCGAACTTAATAAAAGTCACTAATTTTTTAATGAACTTCTTTCAGATTATTATTTATGAGCTTTTCAATGTAACATTTATGCATTATGGTGGACTCACCTCTCTCATATACACATAAACTTGGTCCTTACTCCACCCCCTTAATTGTAAAATTAGACATTTAACTCGCGAGAATGCCAAAAATGGAAATTAATAACAAGGTAAAAAAAAACTTGACATCTCATTAAGAGTAAGGATAAAATAATTTAATAAATGTAGAATATATTTGCAGTCACTTAAATTAATAAGATTTTGGCTTCCCACATAATTTAAACTGAAAAGACTTGTATGCTATAGCTACTTTTAGGTCTACACCTCTTATATTAAACTATCAAAATAAATAAATGGGAAAGCTTAGAAATTGACTTCTTAGAGTGAAAGGTATTTAGAATTTGGGTTTTGATGGAAAAACTAGTGAAAGTGTTAAAAAAATGTTGATGTCCAGTGTCCCTTTTGTGGCTAAACATTCAATTTTTAGGTTTAGATTTAGAGATTGGCTAATAAAATGCTTTCGACTTGAGTACAATTGTAAGTCATTATAAATTCACCTGAAAACCATTGGTGGTATTAGCATGAAGTTTTTTAGAGATACAACTTCTTTGCATTGGAGATGGGAATTCAAATTTAAAATTGGATCTTTATTATACCTATAAAATTTACATTTTACCATTTATAACTCAATTATTGTATAATATTTCGTCGAGATTCCATCATATGTCACGACATGAGATTTGTTTAAGGGTAATTTTATCAATTTAAAAGTAGGCTACATTTCCCGCTGAAAATCCACGTGAGATGCATCATGTAATTAAACACGTCTAAAATCACAGATAGGATTTTGGTCACCCAAAATAATCTGATAAACTCTCCCAAAATTCACCAAAAAAAAAAAAACTTCAATCTCCAAAAACCTTGAATTTCCTTCAACTATCCTAGTGAAATTTTAAAATCGTAGGAAATGGTGTGGTAAATACTAGAGAAGGGTAGCCCTAAGTTATCAAATGGAAGGATTTGTGTGAATTATGGAAAGTTTTCATATTATTTTTATCAATTTTTTTTCTGTGATTTAATGGTAATATTATTAATTTTATTGTGCCCGACCTACGCGTGATGATTTTTAGTTATTGAACGATTGTCTTATGGAATGATTTTTATATTAATTAACTGCCCTTTTGTTGGATATATGGGTTATTTAAGTGTGTTTTTTTTTCATTTTTGTTTATCATGTCAGAGGCATATTTCGTCTCTGTTTGAGCTTTTGCCCCTCGGGTTTCATTATTTTATTGAGATTTTTCACTTTTAAGTTTAATTTTTTATGGAAATAAATAATATTTATATAGTTACTTTATTGTGCCTATATGCTTGTGAACTGTGTATTTGTTAAAAATTCAATTTAACCTTTTTTTAATTATTTTTCCATCCCATTAGGTCCTAATAATTTCACAATAAAAAAGCATCATTCTAAAAAACTTGTTTTATGGTGTACATGTTATGTTAGGGGAGAGATTAGTCATATTGATTTATGTAATCCATATGAAATGTACATGAGTGAGATAAATACTATAGCCAATGAGATAGATAAGCCTAAAGGTTGAACCGACCACGGGTTAAGTCCAAATTAAATCCGGCCCATGATCGATCAGTGGTCAACAGGTTAAAATTAATTGACTACGGGTTCGAATTTTTTGGACCCATGAATCATCAGGTCGGCTCGGCGGTTCAAGTTGGGTCAGGTCTGTCGGGCCGACACGGCCAGCCCGGCGATTCCAAGGAAAAAGAAAAAAAAATGAAAAAGGTAAATTAGTCGTTGCCAACATTGGCAACGGCTATGACAACGGTCAAATGATCAAATGTCATTTGACGTACATTTGACTGTTTGACTTTTTTTTTTTTAATTTTTCTCCTATAAATACCCCTCAACTCTTCATTTTTTCCATATTTCAACTCTCAAATCTCAATTATCTAATTCTCAATTCTCAATTCTCTAATTTTCACTCTTAATTATGTATTCTCAATTCTATATTATTTTAATTATTTCATTAAATCTTTTTTCATATTTTATTTATTTCATCTTCAATTATTTATTATTCAATTCTATATACTAAATTTTCATCATTTATAAAAAAATGGTTGATTCAAGCAACAGAGGTAAGGGAAATATGCCTGCAATCGACGAGCAATCAAGGTTCAACATCGATTGTAAAGTTGAGTTAAGTAATGAAGAACAAACTTACTTGTATACTACGCAAGAAATAATGAGTGATGCTCATATTCGATCTATTTCATCTATCAAATCCTCTATTTTTACAAAATATTTTGAAAAAGTAACACTTCCAAATGGAGAGATACGAGCAAAATGTAAATATTGCTCGCAATCTTATAAATTTCAATTCAGAGGCGGTTATAAATTCTTAAAAAGACATGTGGAGAAGAAGCATCCAGTAGAATTTGGTATTGATTATACCCAAACTCAAATGCCGTCATTTACATCTTTCGACACCCGTGGATGTAACGATCTTTCTTTATTTAAATATAATGATGCTAGATGTAGAGAAATTTTAACTAAATTTATTTCTGTTGAACATCTTAATTTTAGTTTTGTAAATATTTTTTTTTAATAAATTAATTTAAACAACATATATTCCAGTGGTTAAAGGTATTTCACGAACCACATTAACATGCCATGTAAAAAAATATATATAATAAAACTAAAAAAGAGTTAAAAGAGTTATTAAATAATGTAAATAATAAAATTTCTTTATGTAGTGATATTTGGAGTGATCATTGACAAATACATTCATATATAAGTATTACATATCATTATATTGATGATTTTTGGATACTTCAAAAAAGATTATTTGCATTTAGAGTTTTTGATAGTGCGCACACAGCGGTAAATATTTCACAAATTATATTTTTAATATTAGAATAATATAATTAAGTTAATAAATTTTTTTCAATATCATTTGACAATATTGTAACTAATAATGTTAATGTTGGTGATCTTACAGTTGTATGGGAATCATCAATTGATGGTAATTTTTTTCATATTAGATGTATATGTTATATTTTAAATTTATGTGTACAAGATAACTTAAAAATTTTAGATAATTAACTTAAACCAATTAGACAAATATTTTTTTATTTATGGACACATCCACATATTAATAAATAATTATTTATATTTTATAAGGCTAACAATGTGAAGAATCTATCGACTATAAAGATTTATTATATCAATTTTTTTTTCAAATTATTTCTACTCCTTTTCATTTATATCTACATCATTGGATAATATATGAAAAAATTTATAATATTTTAAAAATATTTAATGATGCTACTTTATAATTATCTAGTGTTTATTTCCCAACTTTTCATTTAGTATTATTAAATTATTGTAATATTGCATCAATTTTACATGAAAATATTAACTTCCAAGATGAAAATTTAGTAAATTGTGCTTTATCAATGTACTTGAAATGAGAAAAATATTTTTGAAATTTCATATATTAATTTAATTGCTGTTGTTTTTTACTTAAATTAGATAGTTTACAAGACTTTTTATTAATTTATTATAATATTTTAAAACTTAATGAAAATAATTATAATTTAGATATTAATAATATTATATTTAGAATTATAACACTTTTAAATAAATTTTATAATAAATACAGTTCCAAATATGATTCACAATCAACTCAAGTTGATATACATAGAACTAGTAGTAGTAGTAGTAGTTTTAGGCTTACGGCAGTACAACTTTTATTTAGGGAACGAACTAAACATGCTCGAGAATCCTCAACTTCTAGCCAGGAACTTAAAAATTATTTTAATGATTCATTTGAGTTTAATGAGATAGATGACAATTGAGAGTTCGATATTTTGCAATAGTGGTCGCAAAAGGAGCAAACGTATTCAATTTTGTCCGTGATAGCGAATGAGATACTTGCTTTTCATGTTTCAACCATTGTAATAGAGCAAGCTTTCAGTGCGGGAGGCAATATATTGAGTGAGAAACGCTCAACATTGTCTCCTGAGAATTTAGAAGTCGAAGCATGTCTTGATGATTGGATCAAGACTTCGGTACGAAAACAAGATCAGCCGAATTTGAAGAAAGATCAAGAGGAGGACACGGACGGAATGACGATGGGAATGGGTAGGAGTGATTGAGCTACGCAACTCCCTAAGATAAAGAAGGTTAAAAGGTAAGAGAAGTATGTGAGTTTTGATTCCTCTATACCCTAAGAGGATGAGGATATAAATTTAAGTTCAAACCCATTTTTATTTTTAAAATAATTTTTAATTATATAATTTAAATTTTTACTAATATTTTTTTAAAATTTAAGTGCAAATTTTTTTATTGAAATTTAAGTTTAAACTTTAACATTTCAAGTTGAGCATTTTTTTTTACATATTAAAAATATTTGATACTTTAAATTTTAGGTAATAATTTTTATTTTAAATTTAAGTTAAAGTTTATACATTAAGTTAAAAAATTAATGATATTTTTTTTTTAAATTTAAGTTAAAAAAATTTCATTCAAATTTATGTTTAAGATTTTAAACCCTTGTTTTTGTTTTATAAAAGTTATAATTTTTTAGAATTAATAGTTAGTTAAAAAGTTACAAATTTTCAAAATATAAGATAAAATAAAAAATAAAAAATAAAAAATTCAAGGGTCAGACCCAAAATCGGAACTGGCGGTTAACCGGAATCGACCCGTCGATTCCAAAATCATCACTGTAACCGTCCTTATCAATTACGGTTAAGGATCGAAATTTTCCCGTATCGTGGAACCAGCGATTCCCAACCGTAACCTACAGTTCTTGAACCGTGATCAGGTCTACCTAAAGGGCTTAGTAGATTTTTAATGCAGTAAGAGTGGGGTAATTGATTGCAGATCTTTGATAATGCAAAATGATAATGATGTTGTGACCTTGGTGAATTTCGTTTATAAGAGTAGGATGGTTGGGATGCTTGTAGACTACAATGAAATTTGTAGTCAATTTGACTCTGTGGAAAAACCTAGCTATTGAAAGCTTTTCTAGTATTGATGAGCCTCTGCAGTTTGTTGGTGATAATGGACAAAGTATATATCTAATGAAGAATTGCCAACTAGTAAATACAATAAGACCAAAATGATGTGGATAACAATGACACACACATAGATTATGTGGGTGAGGGGCATATGGACAACAGAGATTGTGATGTACTTGATGAAATGAAAGTATTCAATAATGAAGATAAGCAGTCAATTGGTTCAAATTTTAAATTCTCTACCAATTTTTGTGATAGTGAGGGTGATGTTTTTTTATGATGATACACTATTTGATACTAACATTGATTAAGAGATAGAATTGGGGGGAAGAGGGGTTATATATATCAAAGTTTTAAAATTCAACATCTAATGATCAAGTAGGAAATGATTTATGGAGTTGGATTAGTCATGAAGGGCAGAATATGCATAATGGTAATCCAAACTTCAATACAAGGGTCGATATTTATTATCCTAAATGTGAGTTGGGGATGTATTTTAGTGACATTGCTATATTTAGAAAGCAGTCGGGAAACATAATACATGTCTATTAATGATAAGTATAAAGTGTAAATAAATTGCAAACATAATATATGTTCATGGTTATGCTTCTAATGTACAAAATGAGGATGATTTGCTTGTAAATACATATAATGAAAAACATTTAGGCAAAAAAGGGTGTCACATGCAAATTCTAAATGGCTAGCTCATAGGTACAAATATAAAATATAGGTTGATCCTAAATGGCTAGTGGATTCAATAATGACATTAATGTTAAAAGATATGAAGCTTTTCTTTAACAATAGTTAAATGGACCAGACAAAGAAAAAAAGTGTTTGAAATGGATAGTGGCTTTAACATTGAACAATATACAATTTGGTCTTATGCAGATGAAATTATGAAGTTAAATCCAGAGACCACTGTTAAGATAAATTATAAATATGTTGGGGAGACAACCACAACTTAAGAGATTTTACATATGGTGGGGGGGGGGGGCGCTTTGAAAAGAGAGTTTCTTGAGGTTAGTAAGCCTATCACATGCTTGATGATTGTCATCTTAAAAGTTTTGTTTGTAGCATTCTTCTAATTACTATAGGGATTGATGCCAATAACTGCATGTATCAATTTGCATATGCAGTTGTAGAGAAAGAAAAGAGAAAGTCATGATTGTGGTTTATAGATTTACTTGTCCAGGATTTGAACATAAAGAACAATTACCACTAACAATAATGTCATACTAAAACAAAAGGTTAATTGATGCCATAGAACAATTATTGTCTAGGTGTGAATATAGGTTTTCTGTCATGCCCTTGTACAAAACAAAAACTTCAAGGTTCCACCTTGAAGAATATTCTTTGAAAAGCTACAATGGCAAGTAGAGTGGTTGATTTTGACATAACAATGGTTGAATTGAAGGACAGAGATGTAATTATTTATAAATGGTTGGTTTAAGGCCACCTAACACATTCATCAAGGTCCTATTTTGGTACTCACCTCAAGTGTGACAAATTGTTGTATAATACGTCTGAAAGTTTTAATACAGAATAGGCAATAGGCTGGAGATTATAAAGGTTTTGATGATGATGATACATGTGATGAGGGATCATATGGAGAAGTACAATAGAGAAATATGTTCTAAGATTAGTAAGATTTTGAAAGAGTTGGAGAAGAAGTTAATGGAGTTCAATATCCACTAGAATAGTCATGATTAATTTGAAAATGAGAGTTGTTATGGCATAGGTTTGTGCTACATTTGAGAGAGAAAACATGTAGTTGTAATAGATATGAAAACATGTAGCTGTAGCATATGCGAGCTCACTGACATCTCTTGTGCACATGTCAGTTTTCAATTGTATTATATAGGGTATAGTCCTAAAAACTATAGATAAGTTTTACAATAATGAGATTTTTTTTTTGAAGACTTATTATAGGTATTTGATGGGTACACTCAATGGCAATGACATGTGATCCAAGGTAAATATGCCACTATTGATTTTTTCAGTGTGTAAAAATTTGCCTGGGAGTCCTAAGAAATATGACAGGAACTTGTTGGAAAGGTCAAACTTTTTGTTAATTTTTTTCATATAGTTATGGTTTTTTAATACGTATATCTATTTTGCTTGTTTCATATCTATAAAGGGGAGAAAATAAAGGTATTATGGAACCAAGTAGATGTCGGCAATCAAACAGTGTTGTTGTGAATATTGAGCTTCTAACTAATGCTATTATAAACACAGAGTAGCCAAGTAATATTGGAGCAATATATATCAATCAAAGTCATCCTGCAATCAATCCATTGCTATTACCATTGCCAAATGATGTTGTTGGAAAGGTAATTTATCTTGCATTAATGTTGTTCCATATAATTCTGAATTTTTTAAACTCTCATTTTTTTGTTTGATATTTATACAAGACAAAAAAAGAGAAAGACATTAAAAAGTAAGCAGATGTAGGTAATCAAGTGGTGTTGCTATGAATATTGAGCTAATAATTGATGCTACTGTGAACATAACTCAATCAAGTAATGTTGAAGTCAACACAAATCAACCAAGTCATGTTGCAGTTAGCCCATTGCTTGGTGAAGTGATGCTGTTGGAAACAAGAATAGGAAAGATAATAAAATTGAAACTACAAATAGAATTGTAGCCCCTACAAAATTGACAAAAAGTTTTGTCTCTACAACGCTTAAAATAATGATATGAAGCTCTTCCAATATAACCCGAGTGACAAGAAGCTCTTCAAATACAACCTATATTAGAGTGGCGACAAGAACTTGTGCCATTACAATACCTAATAGAGTGACAAGAAACAATGTCAATGCAACAAGTTCAAAGGCAGAAATACAAAAATTTGTACAACCAAGACAAACAAGAAACAATGGAAAAGTGATAAGTTTGGAGGTAAACTAACAAACAATAATCCACTGTAACACTATTGAAGGGTTTTTATATAGGTAAGGGATAAGTAAAGGCAACAATCTAAGCCAAATTAAAATTTACCCAATAATCCAGTATAGGCCCTATTGTCCAAACACAAACAAAAACTCTTAGTGCGAAAAGAAAGTTGAAGGTGGGTAGTAACTTTTGGTTAGTTATTTTCATTTCTAAATATAATTTTACTTACTTTTTGACTTTTGTGATGAATAGGTATATAAAAAATCTATATAAGATGTCGTTTCTAAGAAAGAAGTTTGCTCTTAGGTATCAACTAGCAAAGCCAAAAATTGTAAAGCCTCAAGGCACAACAACATAACTAAGGATAAAATTTCATATGGTAAAGTTACGGGAAGTTGCAGACACCATGAATTCTAATATTTTAACCATACTTGTATATAGACCTCCAAGAAGCAACACTACACAAAACGTCAAGTTCTGCAACAATATGGGACAACAATCCAAGAAAGTGGTTATAAAAGAAGAAGTACCTACCTAAATATAACATTAGGGATAGTATAGCTTTTTAGGGTCATATTTGACACTTTTTGTCATTGTTTTATGTAAATTATAGATGGCATATACTTTTTGTTATTGTGTAGTCAATATGCGATGAATACATTGGTCAGTTGTCATAGGCCTACCAAATTTAAACCTTACTCTTCAATAAATTTTTAATGAGTATAGTGTGAGTAAGAGTCGATCCCATGAGGATCAAGATTAATTGATTTACTATCGACTCAACTAACTAAGAATTTTAACTTCAAAATTTCTAACCTAAAACTAAGATTTCAACAAACAAATTCTAGAAATAAACAACAAACATTTGGGGGGGGGGGATTGAGTTGATTAACTAAGTCATAGAAATTAAAACTAATTAAAATATAAATCAATCAAAATCAAAACAACAATCAACAATCGATTAAAGTAGGTTGAGATTTCATTCGCCGCCACTAGACAATGAGTTCTAATTTCATATTAATACTATGAATAATTTATCAATAAAATTATCAATTATAGGTAATAACAAGCTCTACTACCTCAATCTTTCCTTAGTTTCTCATTAGATAGAACAAGCTCTCTATCTAATTCTCTACCCACCAAATAACCTAGAACAAGCTCTCTAGATTTAATTCAATGAATGCATTAAAATACGAATGATAGATTAATCTAAGTAACAATCACACAATCTTGGGCCATTTAACTTTGGTTATGTTTTCCATTACAATTAACAAAAATATCTCATAATCATTAATCACAATTTACTACACATAATTAGAAATTCAAGACAAGTACGGATCTAAAATCTCTAATTTAGTTATAAGGAATTCTCAAACCGACTTGGTTGCGCACTCAAACAAAGCAAGAAAATACCCATAAGACATTAAGTATAAAAAAATATAAACAACTTCAATTGGGAGATTGATCAATAATATCAAACATTCAATTACGAGAACTCATATCTAGGGTTTTGAAATCAACCTCAACTAATAAGGAAGTTTAGCCTAACATGATAAAAAATGACAAGAGAATAAAAATTAGCAACATTGGAAATCAAAGAAACTTATTGGTTGAAGAAGATAATTGAGGTTGATGGTAGATTATGGATGTCTCTTTCTCCAAACCTCTTCCACTTTTTTTTTCTTGAATCTCCAAAATTCCAAGAGTGCTTTCAAAATGTGAATAAATGTAGAGAGTGAGTGAATCTGAAAATTGGTGTTTGTATTTGAGAGAATAGTGTGTATTTATAAAGTGTGAGATGGTGTTGTGATTTGTTGTAAAGTATTCAAAGTGTGTTGTGTGCTTGGTGTAAAGTATTTAAGGTGTGTTGTGTGTTTGGTGTAAAGTGTTTAAAGTGTGTTGTGTGTTTGGTGTAAAGTATATGAGGTGTGTTGTGTGATGTATTAAATATATCTAGTGTATACATATCACAAATATTTGCCAAAATGTGTAAAGAGCTATCATTCCAAGCAAAGGAATCAATTTTCCTACATGGATAGTGCCTAGGCACTAAAATATGGTGCATAGGTGCTATATTTCTTGAAGAGAACAGTAAGCACGGCGCCTAGGCATCGAAAATAGGGTGCTTAGGCGCCGATGCTACTGTTTTCTTCTTCTCCAAAATGGCTATCTGACACTATATATATCATTTCAACTGATTTTTGATCTCTTTGTAAGTTGAATTGGCCTTTGGTATCTTCATAATAATTGTAACCCTATTTATTAGCTCTCTGTAGCCACTTGAATCAGATCAATATCACATTTTTGGAGAGAGTTATGCTAGATATACAAAGACTGTCATATCTGAAAGTTTCAGTGCATGTTTGACTCTTTAATTGAATTTTACTCTTTGAAATCAATTGAATTGACAAAAGTTTCTAACATGAAAGTTGTAGATACATCTCTTATATTTCCAATAAGATAATAATCAGGTCAATTCAGCTTTTGATCAAACTTTTATGCCCAAAATACAAATATTGCCGCAGTGGAACCTTGTCAATTTGGCCCAAGAATACTTATTTCAATTTCGTTTTGACTCATTTCCGATCTTTTCATTCTCAAACTCCTATCACACACAAAAAATTAATAAAAATCTATTATTAACAAAAACAAAGCAAAGAAGACATAGAAGAATTGATATAAATAAATATAAAAATATGCACTTATCATACATTTAGAAATGAAATGATATTATTTATCTTTATTTTGTCCTAAGTTAGTGGTTTTAATTGCATTTCAAGTAGATTACAATTGGGATATTTGACAATTGAACAATTGCTAACATCTTACGTATAACTAAAATTCATTCATATATAGATTAATAACATATTACATGGAGAATTGGATCATGTGCAAAAATTACAAAATATTTAAAAATTGAAATTTAATCATGTCATAACTCCTATGCAAAGTTATTATAATATCTTATTATCCTCTCTTATTGAAAGCCAGTTATCCACAATCATTTTAGAAGGTACATAATAGTGCAAGATAAATCCAGTGTCACCCACAACCGCTTCTCCCTTAATCTTTTCTATTCCAAACTATCTTCAAGTATGTTCACTCATTATTTATCTTATTATCTTCTCTTATCGAAAGCCAACTATCCACAATCATTTTAGAAGATATATAATAGTCCAAGATAAAGTCAATGTCACCCACAATTGCTTCTCCCTTGATCTTTTCTATTCCAGACCATCTTCAAGCATGTTCATTTATTTCAGCGGCCTGGGATAATACGACGAGCTCTAATACGCATTGGGGGTCATTCCTAGGGGGTGATCATGATTTTTAAAAAACTGTCCGAATCGTCCCGTACCGCACTATTAAAATTAATTTATCATAAAAACCATAATTTTAAAAATTGAACAAAAACCGCATCGATAGGGTGGTACGGTGGCAGTTACGAACTAAAAAAACCGCCAGAAACCAAACCGCTAATTTATAATTTAAAAGGGTAATTCAGTAATTAGTCTATCATAAAACCCTAACAATTAAGCTAACTCCCAACTTTCATCTTTCAATAGCAGCAGCCAGCAGGCAACACTCAACAAACAACAGCCGTCTGTTATGCTCTCATTCTGTCTTCCCATTATGCTTAACATTTTGTCCATATCTAGTTTCTCACTAGGAATGCCACTATTCATTTTGTCCTCATCTTCACCTACCACAAGCTTGTTTAGAATCATTTTCTTCTATTTTCCTCAGTTCACCTCACCACTTCTCGAGGTAGACAGTGGCGACCCAAAGCTTTCAAGTTATTCAAATCAAGTGGTTTCCCTTTTCTTCCATTCCATTTTTTTAAAGATGATTAGAAAAATAAATTCCATGTCTAATTTTTTCATATATATATTTGCATTTGCAATTGTTTGATATTATTATGCTTATTGCATATTCTACCTTCATTTCTTATAAGTTATGTCAGTCATGTTATTGCAATGGATGTTTATTTTAATTTAATCAATTGCTATGGTAGTTACTTGAGATTAATTTAATCAATTACTTATGTTTTGTATTTAATAAAAATAGATGCAAAATTGCATTATGTTTTGTACATTCTGTTTTCAATAAAAAAACATATGTAAAAGGATTTTGCATTATATTTTGAATAAACAAAATACACTTTGCATTAAAAAAAGAATGCATTTTGCATTATGTTTTGAGTCAAAACAGAATATGTTTTGCATTCTATTGGAAGGGCAGCACCTAGGCGCGGAATAACGGGTGTATTCTATCTTGGAAGCCTCGGACGGCTCCTAGGCGCTTTGGTTTGGAGCCTAGGCGCCGAGCATTCTGTCCTGCTAGCCTTATTTCAGTACCTTGACACTGTTCAGCCCATTGAAACTGGTTTTTGACCTCTTTTTAAGCTAAAGTGGATGTTATTATATTCTAAGGGATTGTAGATCTGTGTCTTGGCTTTCTAAGAGAACCTGAATCAATTAAATAGGATATTTTTGGAGAGAGTTATGCCTAAAATACCATGATATGTTATACCAAAAATGTTCAGTCTGGTTCTGACCATTAAACTTGATATTTCTCATTAAAATCAAATGAATTGAATTTTGTGATAAACATAAAACTTGTAGATATATATCTTCTTTTCCATTGGATTAAGAATTAAGTTTATATGAAATTGTAACCAAGAGTTATGAGTAAAATACAAAAACTGCCATCAATAGCACCACAACTCGAATTCTTCAATATTTCAACCAAGTTTTTTATTTCTTTCTATTTTTTTCTCTTATTGTCATTACCTACAAGATTTCAAACTAAATGTATAAAAAGTAACAAAAACACTTGAAAACAAACTAAATGTTAATCAAAAGACATAGATTATTGGTGTAAAACTAATTTATCACATTCTATTTTGAATCAAAATCGAATGCAAATTGCATTCTTTTTATAGTATTTTCTAGAATCTTTGATTTAATTTTGTATATTTGGGGTTTTTGTAATAATATTTTAGTAGGTTTAATTCAATGTAAGTATTAAATTGATTTGCTAGTGAGTCCATCCCATGGAGAATATCACTAATGCAACAGTAAGTCTCATTATTTGTTTAAAATATATTTACTTTTTTAGATTTGAAAATATTTTCATGTGTTTGGATTTGATATTAATTTATTTTAATTTTTTTCTATTTATTTACTTATGTTAAACAAAAGGAGATTATAGTTTCTAAAGAAGTTTCTAACGTGAAAATTCTAGTGGAAACGATAGTTTCAAATAAGGAACAAGGACAAGCTCAAGAACAAACTCAGAGTATTGAATCAGATGATGATAAAGTTCTCTCTCAAAAGAACAATCCAAATGAAAAAAATGTCATACAAGAATCATGTTCAAAAGTCAATAAATCATCTAAGCTACCGCCCAAGAAAAAGCAAAGAACTAAAGTAATTGAAATAATTAAGAAAAACGATTCAAAGATTACCTCTGAAATATGGGGCCACTTTACTAGATTGGAAGGTAGTAACCTACCTAGAGCTGGATGCAACTATTGTGGCACGAGCTATGCTACTCATCCAAAATTTAATGAAACTACTAGTATGTGGACACTTTTGGAGTCTTCATGCAAGAAGTATCCATTTAAATTGAATAAGTCACAAAAGACTATGCATGATTATAAAGGTGTGCGTTGCAACCAAAATGATAATTCTACCATTAAAGAAAAGGCTTTAAATCTTGAAGAAGTAAGGAAAAGTCTTGCTAAAATGGTAATTATCGATGGGTTGCCTTTTAAGATTGTGGAGGGGGAAGGTTTTAAAGCTTATTGTCAAGCTTTAGAGCCAATGTTTGAAGTACCATCTAGGCATACAGTTACTAGGGATTGCATGAAAATTTTTCTTGAAGAGAAAAAGAAATTGAAAAGGGTTTTGAAAAATCAAAGAGTATGCTTGACCACTGATACTTGGACTTCATTGCAAAACTTAAATTATATGTCTTACTGCACATTGGATAGACAGTGATTGGAAATTACACAAAAGAATCATAAACTTTTGCATTATCGAAAACCATAAAGGGGAAACTATAGGGAAACAAATAGAAGAATGCCTGATTTACTGGGGTATTGACAAAGTTCTCACAATTACGATGGATAATGCTCGCTCTAATGATAAATCAATTAATCATTTGAAAAGAAAATGCAAGTGGAAAGATATCATCTTGAATAATGATTACATTCATATAAGGTGTTCGGCCCATAGAGTTAATTTGATTGTCAAAGAGGGGCTAGAAGAGTAAAATAAGGTCATAATGTGGGTTAGGAATGCTGTAAAGTATGTAAGGTCTTCTCCAAGTAGGCTAAAGTCGTTCAAAAAGTGTGTAGAGAAAGAAAAAATTAATTCTAAGAGCCTTGTTTGTTTAGATATGGAAACACGATGGAACTCAACTTATATGATGCTTGAGGCTGCTGAGAAGTTTGAGAAAGCTTTTGAGAGGTTGGTGGATGAAGACCAAAAATACACAAACTGCTTTGATTGTTATGAATTGAATCAAGATGAGGAATATGAGGGGAAAAAGAGAAAAGTGAGAGGTAATAAGATAATTGGACCTCCAATAGACATAGATTGGATTAATGTTAGGAACTTTGTCAAGTTCTTAAAAATCTTCTATCATGTGACATTAAAATTCTCTGATTCATTATTTATCACTTCAAATTTCTTTTTCCGTGAACTTGCAACTGTGCATGTTGGTTTATCTACTATGATTAGTAAGGGAGATTGTGATATGGCATCAATGGCTATTCGAATGAAAGAGAAATTCAACAAATATTAGGAAAACATTGATAACATCAATTGGTTGTTGTTTGTTGCTATTATTTTGGACCTGAGATACAAGTTAAAGTATGTTAGTTTTGGCTTTGCAACAATATATGAAGATGATGTTTCTTTTGTGAAAAGAATGACTAACAAAATAGAAGACTTGTTGGGTTTGTTATATAAGTATTACACAGATTCCAATTTTCAGCAAATTGGTAAAGATGAACATGCAATGCAAGACTATAATTACATGAAGGTAGATTACGAAGATGACCCAAGTGACTTGCTAGAATCTCAATTTGCTAGGCATTTGGAAGAAGAGCAGTGTGTTGAGAGCAAATCTGAAGTAGCAAGATACTTACTTGATGGTTGTGAAAAATCAAGCAAAGATTTTGATGTATTAAATTGGTGGAAGGTGAACACTCCAAACTATCATATTCTTTCCAAAGTTGCAAGAGATGTTTTTGCTATTCCAGTGTCTACTATTGCTTCAGAATCGGCTTTCAGCACAAGTGGTCGTGTGATTGATGCATTTAAAAGCTCTCTATTTCCAAAAATGGTAGAGACCCTCATATGCTCTCAAGATTGGTTACGTGTTAACCTTCTCCGATTGATCTTTGCGGATGTTAAACAATTTGAGGAGTCAGAAAAAAGGTAAAATACTTAAATTTTCTTTTGTCTATTTTTAAATCATACTTTTAGGTATTTCTTATTTGTAGTAATGATTGTTTGTTCATCTTACAGAGTTAGATGGATCTAACTCTTATACAAGCTTAGATGATTAATATGAAGGAAGGAAAATTTTCAGTAGGTTTGTAACTTTATAAGATACTTTATAATTTACATTTTGTATCTTTACTTATATTATTTTTTTGTTTTTCTTGCAGATTGAGTA
The DNA here is from genome assembly GCA_019321725.1 of Paulownia fortunei. NCBI lineage: Eukaryota > Viridiplantae > Streptophyta > Magnoliopsida > Lamiales > Paulowniaceae > Paulownia > Paulownia fortunei. The sequence continues at coordinate 18,763,873 of CM033114.1, forward strand.
TAGCAATTACTAATTAGTAAATTAGTAATGCAATTCATACAATTATTGATAAGACATTTGAAGGTTTGCACATGTCATTTATGATCTTTGTTTAATTTCTCATTGTTTTGTACTTAGTGAAGAATCAATTTGAAGTGACATAAATTTGTTAATGTTTTGATTTTGTTGAATATGTTGGCAGATTTGATATTGCTAATACATAATCTTTTAATTCATATAATTTTGATATTACATGTCATTATTGAATTTACTTATTTCTCATTTGGTTCATCTCTTTAAAATATTGAAATATATATTTATTTATTTTTGCAATGATATGATTTATTTTTGTTGTTTAAAACTGTACAACCACCCGCAACCGCACTTATGATTTTATTTAGCAAAATTGCAATTTAAAATTAATATTTAGTAAAACCTCATAGGGCAATTTGATTTAAAATTAATAAAAAAAACCGTTAAACCGCATCATGATCACCCCTAGTCATTCCACTCCAAACTCCAACTTTCTAAAATTCAAATTACTTCAGAAATTATAATTTAGTTTCAAGAAATTTTAAATTAGGCCAACATATTTAAAGAAAGATTTATTTTTTTTTTTCCAAAAATCAATTTCAAGATTTTTTAAATTAGGCTTGAATATTCAAAAACAACATATTAAAAGAAAATTTTCAATTTTTTTTTAGAAATCAAGAAGCTAAACTGAATCATCCATGCCATTTTTTACAGAGTGGCGAAGAGCCAATATCTAGGTGACAAACCTTCCCATCAATGTGAATTCTTGGAAAGATCAGTGTGTTATCCATAGTGTAACTTTTATTTGTTGAGTGATGGCCCTTCCACTTGGCACTATCAAATCACTATGGTTGACTTTCATCTGTGCTCGAGTGGGTCTTATAGTCAAGGTCCCTTGTGCCTTTGCACCCGAGGGCCAATCTCTATTTGACCAGAGGAAATATGGGAGCCCTACGCCCTATAGAACTATCTACCTAAGAGTGTGCCTTGGCTTGTAGGTCTTGACACAATATTTAATTTCTAAAAAAGTCCTGCAAAAAAATAGTTCGACGCCAAGATGATAAAAAGCTTAACATCTGTCATTCTTAATGTACTTTTTCATTGAATAAAACGAAAAATCAAAAGGTCGTCTTACTCAAAATCACAATTGTGGCATCCCTTTTCACCCACTTTACATCTCAAAACGTGTTGTTTTTATATAGATAAACACACTTTTACAAATGCATAAATTAATGGGTAATTTTTGAAAATAAGAACTATAAAATATTAGGATTTTGTAAAATTCACCAAAAGAAACCACTTATCTGAAATATCTCACGAACTGCATACCTCCTACAAGGGTTGAGGTTAGTCCACATATCTTTATTGTTATATTTCTTCCATAATGACACATTTCATCCATGGCATACTCCTTTACCGTTTGTCTCCACATTCAGACTACTACAAAGACAAAAATTAGGAAAAGATGAGAAGAAATAAGTTACCTTCATGTGTAAATAAGGCTATTAGGGGGAGATGACCAATTTGTCCACAAAAAAATAAAAATTGAATGATTAAATTGTCCTTAAAAAACCTCGTTTGTAGTATGTGATAGAATCCCAATAGAATATTACGTTGGAATTATGTTATAAAATATAAAGTGTAAAAATCATATAATTTGGATGATAAAGTGTAACATAAATAAAAATATATATAAATAACAATATGTAAAAACAATGACATAATATTTTTTTTCTCTGTTTTATATTTGAATAGAGTATACATCCAATACTTATCAAAGTGGCTGCGTCACTATATATTTTGGACAATTGATACCTAACCTGTTTGCCAATTTGTTGTTACACTATTTACATATGAGAAGAATTAATGTTGATTTTGGTACGTTGTAAGCTGAGTTTTTCATCTAAGCTAAATTCTTTGTGGATTGTGGGTGATAGATTAAACTCAACAAACATTGATACATATGTTTAAAGTCAAAATAATAGTAATTTTTTTTTGAAGTGCATTGCATTATGTTACGGTAGAGGTACAATAATATACAAAAGTATAGAATATAAAATACGAAACCACAATTGTATTTAAAAATTAATTCTAAAAAATATGACAATTCAACCAATATAATATTGGTTAGTATTGCAGTATCAGAAAACATAGAAAAAGTATGATATTTGTTTATAACTAACTATGATATATAATTAACGAATTAAATAAGCACAATATAAATTATCTAATAATTAAAACTATAGCTGTTACACATGTATTTATTTCATATTAAATAATTTACATGTAGTCATTATCGCACATCACTGGTACATATCCAAAAGTGTAGGACTAACATTTCCAATAATAATTTTTGAGGGTTAAATTTATTTTCTCCTTTTGTACTGTAGATTTGGTATCAATTACTCCTTCTATTAATAAAATTTTTAAATATTATATTAATAAATAAAAATACCCTTAAATTAAATAAAATGATAAATTACCCCACTGGATAGCCTATATATCACAATTGCAACCTCTACAACAAAATATTATTAATTTGATCTCAAAAAATTATAATGGTTAAATTCAGTTTGTTCCTTGTATTATGTGGGATTGATATCAATTATCCTCATATATTAATAAAATTTTCAAATACCTCTTTTAAACTAAAAAATTTATATCGATTGATTAAAATACTATTAAATTAAATAAACGGTTAATTTATTTTGCTCACTCTATGATAACAATATTGTACGATAGCCCCCCCTACAATTAAATATTTTTTTTTTATGATGAGAAACTCGCAATCACTACCCGAAGGTGTGCATTGGGTAAACCCAACTTTCGTGCAATAGTCCGCAAACCACAAGGAAGGATAAACCATAGTAGGTAAACTCAGTACGACAAACAAAAATCGAACGGTGTAAGGGATTCGAATTTGAAACATTCGATCTTAAATTCATACACAACACCACTCACCCAACCCAAGTATTGTCCACTTGATTTCAATTTTTTTTCAATAACTATATTAGACAAATTAGTTTTCAATTTAGTCCAAGTTAAATAATAGTGTAGAGAGAAGAAATATTAAAATTGTCACATGTATCTTTTTATGATTACTATATATATATATATATATATATACATATATTCCCTTAGAAAGCATCAAATTGATTGTTTTTTCACTCAAACATCTTAGTTGTATTAGTTAATAGACATTATAAAAAATATTTTGTTTTGTATTTTTGATTGCTCTTTTACAAATAAATAGCTATTCATTGAAATTATTTATTAAATATGCATTAAACTATGCGCCCAAACCTTGTTTACATAATATCAATATTTATACCATTAAAAGAAAGATAAAAAATGAAATCATTGATGTCTATTAAATAAAAAAAAATTGTGCATGAAAAGGCATAACTACATACACGATTTACCATAAATAGTAATATAAAAAGCTTTATAGATTTTATCTTAATAAATAATATAACATTTAAAAAATAAATAAATAGTTTTATTGAAAATATTATTCTAACAATTAAAAATGAAAGTTGATAATAGTGATGAATACTGATAAAAATTATTGCATTAATATAAGTCTGCTATATATTAATTGCATAGGTGTTTATAAAGGTTAATTTAAAACTAATTTGTCTATGCATAATTATAGTTAACTCAAAGTTAATTTGTTTAATAAGTAAGTAATGAAATTTAAAGTCAAATTAGTTTATAACAATATAAATAATTTATTGTGTAAGGTAGGCATGCTCATACGTATTAACTAATTTAATTTCAATATGTAAGCTATTTTTTTATATAAAAATGAAATTAAAATTAGAAAATAAAGAATAAAAGAATTTTTTTATAAAGTACATTAATGCAATCGAGAAACTTTGAGTGAAAAAATAATAATCTAAAAGATGCTTTCTAAAGCAATATATATAAGATGGTAGTGTCATAAATTTATATGAGAATACTTTTTTATATTTAACACCTTATGTATATTATTGAAATTATATTTTGTATTTGTTTATTTTTAATTTAATTGAGGATTAATTTATTTAATAAAATTAGTATTAAATAAAATTTTGGATCAAATTAATTAATTATTAATTGTAGAGGAAACAAAATAATATATTATTTATAATGTCCCTTATCATTTTATTTAACTAAGGGGATATTTTTAAAAAAATTTAATTTAATAAGAGGGTATTTAAATATTTTATTAGTATACGGAACTAATTGATACTAACTATATAATACAAAGTGGTAAAATAAAATTAATTATTTATTTATTTTAGATTAAATCAAAAGTCAATTTATTTAATTAATTTAGTGTTGAATAAAATTTGAGTTGGGGCAAAATAAAGTTATAATAGAGGGGCAAAATAAATTTATTAGTTTATTTAATTTAGGAGTATTTTTATTTATGATTATATATTTTTTATTTAATGGAGTACTTGAAAATTTTGTTAATGGAAGGACAATTGATATAAGCATACAGTACAAGATATAAAAAGAATTTAACCCTTTTTTTATAAATATTTTGGATACTTTTTTTATAAATAACAAATACGTAATGAAGAAAATAGAAAGAGCAAAAACGAGCAGACCACTGCCGTGAACCACTCTTCTCAGGCGCCGCCGCCTCCTCCTCCCTTCAGGTATTCCATTCTTCCTCTTCTCCTTCCTTTCTCTTTTCTTCTTTCTTCTTTCTTTTGTGTCACAAGCTTTTACTCTTTCGTGTTCTTTTCTTCGGTCAGAACCTTTTGTTTCTTTTTTTTTTCTTGTCTTTTTAATTTCCGTTCCAATACACATTCGTGTAATTTAGTGATTTTATGATTGAATATATTATGTTCTGATTTGGTCGATAAAGTTGGGCTGGTGAATCTTTGGATGAGTATACTATATACTGATGATTTCAGAAACATCTTGCTTTTGCAATCGTATTATCCACTGTAAGAAGGGATTTGAGAATTAAGTGTTAATGTAGTCAGAGTTACTGCAACAATTTTATCTAATTTTATTTGGGTGTTTCTATTGCTATATCTTTATTATGGATTGCTTGAGTTTTCTTTTTCATTGTTAAATTTGTTGCACAAATTATGTTTCCTTATTATATTTGAATTTGGTAATTTAATGCCTACATTATTTAAATATTATAATGTCAGTAATATTTTAAAAACCCATCTTTTTGGGCCTTGCTTTGATAATGCGTCTTGTATATTTAACAACTATGGATTGAAGTGAGAATTTTCTGCATCTTGGCCTCTCTCCATATAAATGTGTAATATATTTGCACAGTGTGACATAGAAAGGAGGTGAATAAAGAGAATGTGGGGCATATATACTGGTAGACTGACTTTGCAGATATAAATGTGTTTGAATGTACTTTGGTTTCTAAATTTTGTATCTTATAAGCTTTTTTACTGAGCCTTTCTATCGCTAACAATTTCTTGTAAGAATATACCCTGTTGGTAGTGTCAAGTTTTTGAACATATAATGTCATGAATTTCCTTTCCTTTTTGCAACTTGGTATGGTACTCTCCATCTCTGGCAATACAATGCATTCTACATAAATGCATGTGTGAACATGATGATCCTGTGCATAGCAGCCGTTGTACAATGTGAATCTTTCTGTTGCTATCTAGTGGGATAAGTATGGAAGGTGATTTTATGTCTCGTCCATTTCGTGAAATTCACTTTTTATTAGACATAGTAGGTATATGGTCATGCCATTTATTTTTTCAGTTATCAGAAAAATGTTTTTTATTTTTTATTGTGAAATTGCTAACATTCTAATTTGTATTCTGGATGTGGTTTTCAAATCTCTGTCTTTTTGTCTGTCTATAACTGAAAAATTGTTTTGATTCAGGATATTTTGCAATGGGCATTGATTTCGATCCATTGGATGATATTTTTGCTGATGAAGCAGTGAAGAATGGTAAAAAGTGCAGTTTTGTTGTTGCTTCCAGATGTGGCTGGTTTTGCAATTTTAATTAAAGCATATACAAAAACTTCCATGCTTTTGCAGCTAGGGCAGTAGGAAAGTTCCAGCCGAAATCAAAGTTCCGACCACCGAGAAAGGACTTAGCAGCAACTTCAGTATCTTCCTCACAAGCAATCCAAACCATTGATTCTGCACAGAGTGAATTAAGCGAGCCTGTCGGGACTGCAAAGCCATCAGAGCACTGTTAGTATTTTCTTGATTGAGTGCAGCAGTATTACTTATCTAACAAAAAATTGTGTGTTTTTATGGTCTAACAAAAAAATTTCGTCTTTAAAGTTATCATAATTAGAAGAATAAATGTATTGAAAATTATTTTCCATTCCTTTAAGTGATTTCAGGTTCGGATGTTGTGCCTAACGACAATGGAAGCTGGCATACTTTCATGGAAAAGTCAGTAGGAGAGGTGAGTACTGTAATTCTATTTCATGATTGTTGGTTTAGTCTGCTGATGCATATGTTTCCTTCTTTTTAGAATGCTGACATATTCATCGGGTTGGAAGCTCTTGGTGATTTTCTTCCTCACACTTCTAGTGATATGGGTGAGAAAAAAGCTCCTCTTTTTGATTGCACTCTATTAGCCAAGTTATTGCCTGCCTTCAGCTCATCTTAGTGGTCAATTAGACAACTTGACACCTTTTACTTCAACTATGTCACAGAATGTACTGTCCCTCCTTCAGAGGCGGTAGCTCTTAATGTCCCGAACCCTGAGAACGCAGGAGGAGGGCTTGCTATTCCAGTTCTTTCTTCTGTTGAGAACTCAACGCATACATGTAAGGTGGCTGATGTTCCCACATATCCTGACCTGTCAGCAGACATAGATCCTTTAACTGCTGGTGAGCCTATTGTTTCAAGTAGTGATGGACGTGAGCACATGCATGATAGAGAATTGGGAGGAGAGGTAAACGGGCAATATTTTTACCGTCTGGGCTCCTTCTCAACCACTGAATGTGAATACTTGCTATTCATTTGAATATGAGGTCTAAGTTGGTCAATTGCAGGAAATGGGTGCCATGGATTCTATAAATATGACTGAGTTAACAACTAAATCTGGTATGTTGAATTTTAAATTGCCTGCTTTATGAGCTTTATTTGTATTGCAAACTTTAAGATATGATATGGTCCTTATTGTCCAGGACTGAGAACAGGAAAATTTCAGCCAAAGCCAAAGATACAAATGCATAAAGAGATATGTGAAGCCAGCGAGTCTGTTTCCTACTCACTTGATTCTCAATCTGTTCCACCTGAAATTAATTATGCAGAAAAGGATTCAATTCCTGCCTTTCAACAGGATGATGTTCTTGATCTTTCATCCCTAGGATTCACTCATACCTTGACCACTGAAACAACCTCTGAACTTCCTTTGAATGAAGAGTCTATGAATCTTATGGAGATGGCTCGGTTGGATTCAGGCATCCATTTGGAGGATGTGCCTGAAATTCCTGTGAAACTTGTAAGCTATTTATGTGCTGCAAGTTGCTCTATATGCATGTTTTCTTTAATTGATATTATGTTCTATCTGGTAAATGCTCCATCCTTTTCTGAATATTATTTGGATTATTATTTTATGCTTATTAGGTTTCTCGCCGGGCAAAGACTGGAAGTAGTAAAACTCATGCTGCACCAGATCCTTCTCCACAGCAGCAAAAGGCTTCCACATCCAGTCAGGAGAATGAAACTGGTAGATCATTACGGCCAAGAAAAAGCAAAACAAATTTCTGTGAACTGGTAGATGAGGATGAGGATGAGGATGAAGTCCTTGCTAGTGGGGAGTTTTCTCACGAATGTCCTCTCAGTTCTGCTATAGAGGAGGAAAACATTAATAATGAGGAATTTCAAGTAGAAAATGAATCGCAAATGAAAAAGGTGAAGCGGAAGTCCAAAAAAACAGATGATGATGAAGAAAAACCAGCCAAAAAGCAAAAGAAGGCCAAGGAGGCATCAGATCAGGATGCACGTGCAAAGCTTAAGAAGTTCTCTCATTCTACTCGGCGAAGACGAGGTATTTGTAACTTTTGAGAGTTCAGAGCTGCAGTTTATTTTCTTGCTTCCTAATTAATGTACTGACTAGAAACCTTTCCATTATAGTGGACAAGGTTTTGCTTGAAACTCCTGAAGATGAGATTGACTACCAAAAGGTGCCTCTTAGGGATTTAATTCTGCTTGCAGAGCACAAGGAGCGGCAGATGGTATGCACATTGTGCATTAGACTTTGATTTATTTATAGCCTGGAGCTCACTACTACCAATGGATGTATAATCAGTTGTGTACGGTGTAAATCAGATTTTTGAAGGGAACATCTCCAATATTTTCCAGATACTACTAGTTGATTGATATGTTTATTTTCAAAATCCTGATCTTATTATTTACATTATGCAGAAAAAAGAAGAGGCAGCAGCAGGAGCACCAGCAACGAAACAAAGGTAATAATATCTCAATTATTGACGAAAAATAGATGGTAAATCAAGTCATGTGAAGAATGGAAAATTGGGTATGACTTGGTGAGACAGAATGGTGAATTTTATCTCTTATATTGTACTAAAATCTACTCCTGAATTTTCAGAAACTTTAATATGTATGTTGGCAGAAAAGAAAATGTAGATGAATTTATACGTGCTCATATTTTTCCTTGAAAAAAGTTATAGGCTCGTTGAGAGTGGAACCAAAAGGGTGAGAAATAGTGGGTACTTAGTTTTGTCAAGACATTTGGTAGATACTGCATCGAATAACATCCTTGATTTCAATTTCTGAAGAAACTGCTAATTAGGATGCACTGATTTTCTTGTACCCTAGTGGATTGCATTTACGAAGTTTAGGTGATGATCCAACAAAAGATGCGGCTCCTGGATCTATAATTTATGTTGCCGCTTAGACTAGTCTATACAAGACAAGTGACTTCTAAAAGATGAGAAAATGTAGTGCTTGACAAATTAGTGATCCTAATTGTTTAAGGAAAAATCTTGTTAGTTTTCTTCTCAGAGTAATCTTTCTCATGAAGTAGAACCTGAATTTAATTTCAGTGGTGAGTTTTATTTGTGCTCATGTAAAATCAGTAAGCTGGGTTTAATTGTTTGATGTCAATCTTTTAAGTTCTTAGTTGCTGCTCTCTAACAGGATGTGATACATATGCAACTCCAAGAAGGTCCAAGTTCACAAAATATAGTATTTTTTTTCCTTTCATATTAACTTTTGTAGCATGATCCTGCGTTGTAATGAAGGATATATTTAGATCTGGTGCAATGTTTCTACTAGAGTAATTTATCCTATCAAATAACTCGGATTAAAACTTTTGTTCTTGATGCTTGAAGTTCCTTTAATTTTGTACTAAAAATGTCTTAGTATGTTCAATAGTATGCTGTTGAATTGTATTTGTATCTTTGTTTAACATAGCTAGCTACTTCTGTGTTGTAGCATGCTTGTGAATTATATTTTTCTCTTCCATTCCTTTGAAACTGTGTTTCTCCTAGATTTGTGTTTTATTTTTGAGAAAGTACATAAGTTCAGTTGCATTATTGTTCAATTCGGAATGATATATGGTTCTGGTTATTTGTGCTGCAGTAATGGTAATTCTTCTGGCCTCTACAATGAAGATGAGACCTCTAAACAAGGTGGAGAGTATAATGATGGACAAGGAAGTCCTAGGGTTGAAGATAGCACCATCTACTTCAATTATCAGACCTACATGGACAGAACACCCAGCACAAGATGGTCAAAACAGGACACAGAATTGTTCTATGAGGTATGTCTTCCTGGTACTTGTCTATATTTGTTTAAGAGTTTTTGCTTTCTGCAATTATTGGTTATGAAGAAAAACGTGAAAGTCATCAATCTCATCAACTGGTCATTGAGGTATTCATTTTCCGCCTATAGAAATTCCTCGATCAAACTAAACTGCCTCCGGGAGAAGACCCTGTAGAAGTGTTTAGTGGGCTTGGTGACCATCTAAGGGAAATGTACCTATTGGTAGAAAAGAACCTGACTATTAGCTAGACAGTTACAGTAAACACTCAAGCCAATTCATACCACAGACAAGATTAGACCACAGATACTGAGTTTAACATTTTTGCAGTGGATCGGTTCCTTGTTAAAAGAGGTTGACTTCATTTGTCATGAAATGCATACTTAACTACATGCTAACTGGAAAGGGATGAAGTTTTCCTCAATCTTCCTGCATCACTAAGCTCTCTCAGTTTCTCTCTCTCTCTCTCTCTCTCTCTCTCTCTCTCTCTCTCTCTCCCCACACACACATTACAACCTCTAATCTTTTCCCTGCCTTCTTATATACTTTGATGTCCGGTTGCCTACAATTTTAGCTCTTTTTATCATTCAATAGTCCATGTCTTGCATAGTTGTGCCATTTTGGTTGTTGTTGTTGTTGTGGTTTTTTATTTTTTATTTTTTATTTTTTATTTTTTATTTTTTCGTTTCTGGAATATCCTTTTCTTGGGAAATTATTCTTGAATCCTCTTTAGCAAGTCTTAATTCATGGTGAACACCCCAACAAGTCTTAATTTCTGTTTCTACCTATTTGGTAGGCCGTGCGGCAGTTTGGGACAGACCTTTCTATGATACAGCAGCTTTTTCCTGGTCGTACCCGCCGACAAGTGAAGCTGAAATACAAAAAAGAAGAACGGCAGCATCCTCTGAGGCTTCGTGAAGCTTTGACTAACCGTCCCAAAGGTCAACTTATGCCCTAATCTCTCTCCCCCTCTATCTAAAAGATTTATTTGTCCTCGAGAGGAAGAGTAGTAATGTGCTTTTGATGAAGAGATATCTTTATAGATATTTTTGGGAAATTAACCACTTAAACTTGCTGGACTGTTTGTCTTCTTAAATGTTTGGTATTCTTCATTTTTCAGATCATTCCCATTTTGAAAAGGTGATAGAGCGCTTACAGCAAATTGCAGCTGAAGAAAATCAGAATGCTGATAAAGATGACTCAATAGATTTGACAGGCAATGAAGTGGCAGATGAGGGGACCTCGAACGCTGATGTATGTCATTTGCTGTTCTACCATATTTTACATCTTTCGAAGCAACACTTTGCTATTATGATTTTAAATTTTTTGTTTGTTTATTAAGTTTGCTTATGCCTTTGTAATGCATCATGAAGGATGAAGAAGCAAAAGGTGAGCACATTGAGGAAGAAGAGAATGAGGATGTAGCAAATGACTTTATTGAAGTCCAAAGCCCTTTGAAGTCAGATGATGGTGAAGATGATTTGTTCAGATGGAGCCAATACAAGAGTGATACCTGACTAGTGGTAAACAAGATATCGACAAATTTAATATCTTTGCAATTAAAACTTTTTAATATGTAGAAATTGATTAACGTAATGTTTTCTTTGTCAAAGCGCTTGCTTTGCCCATGATTTCCAGATGTTCTCTCATCGCCTTTGTCGTTTTCAGCTGCAGCTAACCATAGGAACCGATCAATCCTGGTTATTGACCATTTAAAGCTCAGTATATTTGTAACCTTTCAGCTACACTAGATAATGGAAATTTGAGTGTCGAAAATGTTGAAATTTGATTCAACACCCCCCCCCCCCCAACCACCCCAAAAAATAAAATAAAAATAAAATAACCACTCCCCCGCCCAAAAAAAAAAAAGAAAAAAAAGATAATGTTCAAATTTAATTTGGCTGGCCTAACATTTCGAGTGGACTTATTTTAAGTGAAAATAGTGTATATAAATAATTTTATTGCCCTGTATATTTTAAAGTTTCATATTTGTGAACACACTCAAAGTAACGGGTCATCTACCATGGAAATGGTATAATCATCTAATCGGAGTTTGATATATGTGGATTTGTAAATTTTATGTCGTTGACACTTTTGATTGTTGACTGTTTTTGGGATCAAGGAATTGAAGCCGTAGAATTGGAACTAGAAATACTTCATTTCAAATTTGAACAGATTATTCATCAATTCCAATTCCTTGAGCTCAATTATTTGGATCCTAGCCCATTATGAATGTTCGCATTATATTTTGTTTGACTAGAACATTAAGCATCATGTTGTGTTGGCCAACAGGCAGGGGTCAGATGTATAATCTGTTGTTGCAGCAATGTCTTGAAAATAGTTAGTATGAGACAAATTTTGCTTATCAAAGAGCACTTATAGCTCTCCAGTTCACCAATGGAATACGGTTCATCTGTTTGCTAAAGTTTTTGTCTCATAATGCAAGAAAGGAAAATCAAGGTACTTAAAATCCTAATGTGAGATGCCCTTTGTAATTATGAAAGCCTATACCTGGGGTCACTCTAGTGGGGAGTTATTTCATTGATATCTCTGCTATTAAATAGTGTGGATTGATGAGCTTGAGCAAGAACTGTAATTGCTGCAGAAGTCACTCAAGATGTATAATGATGACCCTGGTCAGCTGAACACAATCTGTTGGTTTGGATTGCAGATGTGAATTATGCACAATACAGACTAAGCTGAGTCTTGTGCCTTTTTCAGAAATGCAATTACGAAGCTCTGTGCAAGCTGGGAGTCTATAAGTTAAGTGCTTTCTTCTGGATCATACATAACCAATTGGGCCTAGCTCGTGTGTAACCTTAATGCAATTAAAGAGATTGAAGAATTGTTTGAACAAGCAAGTGCTTATTGGAAAGAGAATATGGACCACTTCATCTGTCACACTTGGGTTTTACAGGCAACCTTGCTAGCACCTATGATCCTATTGACGGGTAAGAATCATCTCTTGCTGTTTTATATCAGTTATATGCAAATTCCTTTTTCACTTGAGAGATAAGTTAGCTATATTTTCAGAATTTTGTTTTGCATTCAGGAAGATGTAAAACATTTCCATATGACTGTAGAGTTTATTTTGAATAATGTAATGGGAGTTGAATAGAACTACTCTGTGCCACTGAGTTAAGCTCTGGATAGCATTTTAACAAGTTTAAGTCACTTGCAGTACTGTATGGCGGATTTTACTCTTCCTGTTATATGGTATAAAACTGTGTAGTAGTAGTCTTGTTTTTGCCTCAATTAAGTGGTCCCTGACATGAGAGAGAGAGAAATGGAATGAAAAACTCATTGTTATCGATTTTGGTCCAGACCAGAAGTTAGTTCTTTCTGGTTATCTATGTTGAATATCTTGCTGATTTTGATTCTTTCCACAGGCAGGATGATGTAATTGATATTCTTGAACGTCATTTGAATATGAAATAAAAATCTTGGGAGAGCAAATCCAGATGTGGATGATGAGAAGAGGGGGTTGGCTGAGCTATTAAAGGAGGCAGGCAGACGGTTTTTGGAGTAGAAGAGATAGATCACCAAAGAAACATAGACAAACACTTTTACACTCAATGGTTGCATTCAAGCGTGAAAACGATAGCTGCACAGGGACCAACACATTTTAAGACATATTTACACTATTAAACAAAACTAATGAAGGTATGATTGATTGGTTTTGCTATCAGATTCTGCTGTTCATTATAGTTTTGAATCATGTCTTTCTCTGTCAAAATTGGTCACTCCAATACTAGTAGTTTTATCAATTTTTAAAAAAATAAAGCGGTTTTTGCATTGATCTGATTCTCTAGTCTGCCTTGTGCTGGTTTACAATCTGAGTGGCCTTTTGAACTGTCTAACCTGGGTTCAAAACATTGGACTACAAGCTCATATGAGGGACAAAAACAGAAAACTATTGTAAACCATAGGGCTCCTACACTATCAGTAGCTCATTCATGTGATACGAGGACTCCCCCAACTTCTTGTTTGTGTCCCAGATTGTAACATTGCACCAAGGAACTACCCTATCTTGGAGTGGTTGCGAGCATGATTTTAGACTTGTAACTTGGTTCTAGGTCAAACTTTTTGTTTGTGTCCCTTCTCGTAACATTGCAACCATGATTTTAGACTCTGACTTAGTTTCTAGGTCACTTGTACTCGCGTCCCGCGTTCGTCTACATCACTTGGGAGTAGCAAAAGAAATGTCCAACAAATGGTTTGATCATTGTTTCTTTGATTATTGATGTGGCTACACATGAATATTAGTAGAAGTTGATGAAAGTGATCTTTTGTTGGTTCATGTTTAGTTATTTCCTTTCCTATTCTGCATATGGGGCCAATTTCATAGTACAATGATCACAACACCACCATGGATTTCTCCTATTAATCTTGTAAATTTATTGAGTCACAATTTGCTCAAGTACTATGCATACCATTACAGTCTAAAGTTTTCATACTGTCAATTTATCTAAGTGTGGGGATAACCCATTAGACATCTCAAATTAAGCTATGGATTGCAATATTCTGACATTTTTATTTTTTTATTTTTTTATTTTTTAACAGAAAAAATTAAAAAATTATATCACCACAAGATAATAGATGTAGTACAAGGACTTATCAAGTTTCTAGGCACATTTATGTACATCATTTACAAAATTTTGCAAAATAAGTCGACATTCAAAATATTATATATATATATGGTAAATTACAAAAATTATTTTTGAGGTATAACCTAATTATAAAAAAATTCAGTTATTTTTTAAAATTATAAATAATTTTTTGAGGTTTATTTTTACTTTATAAATTTTTCCTCAATAAATGTAATTTATAAAATAGAAATAAATATTAATAGGGTATTTGTAATTTATTAAATTAAATATTTTTTTTTATAAATAGTTCAAATTTTAAAGGTAATTGAATTGTGTATGTCACGGTAGATGCTAATTTAGCCAAACAAATTGCTGAACTAATAAAAGTCCACTTGTGACCAATCAAAGGTAATCCAGATTCTTAATTTTTGAGATTTTCGGTCGATGAATAATATATTAAATATATAGATAATAAAAAAATATTTTATATACTCAATGAATGATGCATTAAATGTGTAGATGGTGGATAAATAATTTGTGCATCCAATGAATAATATATACGGGTGTAGTATGGATAACAATTGTGGAAGAGGGATGCTATAATCTTGATGTTTAATCCCTAAAAAATATATTAATTAAAAAAAGTGAATCAGAGTCAAGCTACATGAAATAGATTTTTGAAAGTTTGCAGAAAACTTATTATTAATTGGTTGAAGTAAGAAGCGCAAATATTCAAATAAAAATGTTCATCTATAACATGATCGTATTTTTAAAGTCGTATGGTATCAATACCAAATTAAATACAACTAGTCGGGTCATAAGGTAAATCTTAAAAATCTTAATGCCACGGTATCAATATCAAATTAAATACAACTAGTCGGGTCATAGGGTAAATCTTAAAAATCTTAATGCCACATTGCGTTTGCATATAATTGTACTACTAATATAATTGTATACTCACTTCCAAGAATTTTTTTTTTTTTTTCTCAAAAAGTACACATTATTGTTTTGTTGCTATAGTCAAAGAATTGGTTGATGATATTACCATAATCTTGCCCCTACCATTGTAATCAAGTGGCTAGTGGCTGGATAGCGATAGTATTTTATTATGTTTGAATTTCATAATTACTTTTCAATTATATCGGTATTTTATTATTGCCTCAATAAATGTAGATTTCTAAAATTTATTGGCTTTTCAACACTGTTTTAGTTAATAATTACCCAGACTCTAATAAACGAACATCAAACACGAAAATAACCAATTGTTTCAACCATAGTTGCATACTTATTACTCCGACTGTTCTAATTTTATTTTATTTTATTTTGCAATGCCCCCAAATAAGACTTATATTTTTAAAATAATTTTTTAAAAAATTATCTCATTAATTAAAATAATGATATGATTATATTAACTATCAATATTTTCTAAAGTAATACAAAAAAATTAACTTTTTAATTCCCTTTCAAAACTTTGTGACCAATCAAACTAAAGGAGTTTCAAGAGTATATACGTTTATATTATGCCAAAATGAAAAGAACGGACAAAATAGATGACATAGATAGAGTGACGTATGAAAACACAGTAACACCCCTCTTTACTGCTCAGTTTAAAGTGAACATGTGCAACGCATCGTGTCCTGATCATATTAAATTATAGAAGGGTGGGCGACGAAGTTTTCAAATCAACCCTCTTTGATACATTGTCTTCTATGATTATATTGTGTGGCAACCACCTCTTGCTTTGAACCCCACTCTCTCGTTGGAAAAGTGAAATATATTGATTGATCCATATCCATGAATTATTATTATTTAGTATATAATTTTTAAAAATATTTATTTTGAATGTGTATAATTTATTATTATATTTATATAAAAAATATTATTTTTTTTAAAATTAATCAAACTAAGTTTAGATATATAGATTATAAAAAAAAATAAGTTGCAACCAGTTATTTATACCAATATTTTTAAAATTAGAGCGAATCGATCGGTTCAACTAGTCTAATTGGGAATCGAAGGTCAGTTCGATCCATTTCGACCCAAAAGTTATTGACCGGTTAAACCGGTCAACAACAACCCAAAATCGTTCAAAACATCGGCCAAAACTGGTTTGACCGATTTTTATATTTATTTATTTTTATTATTATTTTTATTTTTTATAAATTTAAATTTGATATTTTGTTATATTTATGTGAATATTTGAATTTTATGTTTTGTTATATGTGTTTTTATATAACTATTTATTTACTTTTACATTTAAAATGTATTGCATAACAATTAATCTATTATATTATCATTTTACATAATAAAATAAAAATATAATTAATTTTTATTAAATCAATCGATCGGTTGAACTGCTAATTTTAACAAAATCGATTTGATCACCGATCCAATTATAAAAATATTATTTTTTTTAAAATTAATTAAACTAAATTTAGATATATAGATTATAAAAAAAAATAAGTTGCAACCAGTTATTTATACCAATATTTTTAAAATTAGAGCGAATCGATCGGTTCAACTAGTCTAATTGGGATCGAAGGTCAGTTCGATCCATTTCGACCCAAAAGTTATTGACCGGTTAAACCGGTCAACAACAACCCAAAATCGTTCAAAACCATCGGCAAAACTGGTTTGACCGATTTTTATATTTATTTATTTTTATTATTATTTTTATTTTTTATAAATATTTAAATTTGATATTTTGTTATATTTACGTGATTATTTGAATTTTATGTTTTGTTATATGTGTTTTTATATAACTATTTATTTACTTTTACATTTAAAATGTATTGCATAACAATTAATCTATTATATTATCATTTTACATAATAAAATAAAAATATAATTAATTTTCATTAAACCAATCCGACCGGTTGAACTGCTAATTTTAACAAAATCGATTTGATCATCGATCCAATTATGAAAATATTATTTTACACCATACCTCAAAAGAATATACTATATATATATATATATATATACACGTAAATTATGTATACTAGTAAATAATCCATGATGAAGGACAAGGAAAACCCTAAGATAATATAGTTGAGAATGATGAAGACCACTTGTGCATACACTTTTCCTAAAAGCATGCAATAAAGCATCATCTTAAAAGCCTCCATTGATGGGCTCTTTTGCCTTTGCCTTAGATTCTTTCTGGTTCAATATAACTATACTTTAAATATACTTGGCATGTAAGCCATATTCTTGAAGAGATTCTTCTTTCATTATACTATACTTCACATGGAAGCCATGAACACTATATCTTGCAATTATCAATATAAATTAATGGTTTTTTCACACTCAATTTTGGCTATATATGAAATCAGTACATGAAGGGTGAGTTTATTTATGTTAATTATGTGATTATTGGTAGTTTTTAATGAAAAGAGAAAATGGTATTTACATTTATCTTAGCAGAAGTTATAAACTCCTTAAAATATTTTATAAAAAAATTAAGAATGTGTAGAGTGTTTGATAAATAGGAGCTTGCAAGTTTTAAAAATAAGATATTATGATTTTATAAGATTCTTTAAAAAAAAAAAATAAAGAGGCTCGGACTTAATTTTTATTATTTTAGTAAATTTCTTTATTTTGATGATATAAATTATAAATTATTATTATTAACATATTATAAATTTAATAATCTTATTATATCCTAAGAATTCAAAGTTTTATTTTTAAAATAAGACTCATCATCTTATAAGTTTGAAAAATATTTTATAAGATATAAAAGGTTATAAGATATTTGTAAATAAGTTTACCAAACACTGTACCTGGATGTGGACATGATGTAGGTTAGAATTTTGCTCACAGAAACAAAATGAATAGCATAATGAAATTTAGAAGATTATATTACCTTGTTTAATCAAAAGAAACTCAAAAAAAAAAAAAATAGTTTCAGTTGTAATTTAAATAGAAAATTTTTTATTGTCATTTTTAAAATGTTTTCTAGTTTATAATAAGATTTTCTCAAATTTTGTGTGGAAATAATCTATTTGGATCAAAGATTTACAATTGACCAATCAACTCGAAAAGTTGTTTTTGATATTTCATTTTGAAAAAAAAAATATTTAATTTACTCATTTTAATTGAAAACATAGCCTTAATTATTTTCTCAAAATGAGGGAAATAGCTGTTGTTTCACTTTAAAAAAGAGAAAAAGAAATCTGATAGAAAATGAGGAAAATAAAAATGTCTTTTAACACCAAAAAAGTTTTAAATTTTGTAGAACCTATGTGCTATAATCTTTCATTAAAGTAACCTCTGAAAAATGACCTTTCCCTCCCCTATAATTAGTGGCACTGGCAAGCCCACCACCAATCCAAGAGTTTGAAAGTCTTAATACAATCTCCCAAACCAAATGACACAAGTGATATTATACAGTTCATGGGCATGTCCCTTCAGTAAAACTGTGGAGATTGCCTTAAAACTCAAGGGTGTTTCTTTTACTCTCATTCAAGAAAATCTGTTCAATCCCAGTTCTGAGGTCAGAAAAAAGAGTCCACTATGCCCTTCTGCACCACTTCTGGTGCATAATGGAGAAGTCATTTCTCATGCATCTGTGATTGTGGAATACATCGACGAGACGTGGAAAGGGAAATCAATCTTCCCAAAAAATCCTAAAGATAGAGCTAAGGCACGTTCCTTGATCAAGTTCATTGGGAAGGTAAAACAATTTTTTTTTATTTTTTTTTTGTTCTTTAATTGTTTGTTATGGTGATTCTTTTTTCAAGGGAAGACTTGTAAGATGATCTTGAAAATAAGGAATATATAGTTGTTTGTTTACTAGCTATGGATGAAAGAAAGTTCCCATGAAATGTTTCATATTATTAGTCAGGGTTCAAACTTATGTGGGATATGAATCCATTCATAACTTTGTGTGTTTACTAGTTTGTGGATTATCGTACGTGTTCGATGGATTTATCAGTGTATATTCTAAAGATTATAATTTGCAATTCTCATCGTACTTTTCTTTTTCTTTAAAACACATAGTTTCATATTATCTATTCATCATTATGAACAAATGAAATTTTTTTATTGTACATTTAAGTTGAGCTAAATTTATTTTATGATACATTTATTTATTTGTGTGTACCTTCGACATACACCACCAATATCTTTTGGAGTTTGGAATACTTTCTCATGGTTGATATCAGTGGGGGGTCATATTTAAAGATCTAGTTAGCATTTCAGATGTACCAAAAGAATAAGTTAAATTATCAAAACCTTCCTTGAAATTTGACTTAATTATCAAAATTACCCTGAAAGTTTTATGAATACAATTTGCCCCATATGATGCAAAAATATAATTTGCAAGGATAATATATAGTTCTTTAGAGGTTCTACATTTCTTTTTGGTCAATTCTTTAATTTTTCTTTTAATTTAAAACAAGGGTGAAAAAAATATCCATGAATTCCCTTTAAGTCTTCGAGGGTAACTGTAATTTTGAAATATCCAATGATAATTTTTATGACTTCGTGAAATCTGTAATTGTGATACATCAAGAGGTAGGTTTCAAATGAAACCTGTAATTTTGAACTCATCAAGAAAGTTTTTTTACAACTACGTGAAACTACATCCACAACTGGTTATAATCTGTCGAGTTTCTGCTCAGTGCATGCCTGCAGTAATGAGAGCTTGCTGGGGCAGAGAATGGGGAGATGTACAAAAAATGGCCATAGAAAATGCCAGAAATTGCCTAAGAACTCTTGAGAATGAGCTCAATGGCAAGCAGTACTTTGGAGGAGACAGTATTGGAGCAGTTGACATATCTGCTGTTTTCATTGCTCTGTGGGTTCAAGTTAATGCAGAAGCTAATGCAATCAAACTGCTGACAACTGACCTGTTTCCATTGTTATCCAAATGGGCTGCTCGCATTCTCAGCAACACCATTATCAAAGAGACTCTGCCTCCCAGAGATGTATTGCTTTCTTATCACCAAAAGCTTCATCCCCAAGATTTCGGGCCGTCCGGGGCTCGTCGTAGGACAGAGCTTATTGATCAGTATGAACCTAAGTTGGATGAAAATTTCCACCAGAAAGTGGAGGGAATGGAGGTAGATTCCGGGGAATGTTATGGGATTTTGAGAAAAATTTGTGACTGGCGAAAAAATCGCAATTTTGTTTTCCCTGCAGATTTTTCTAAGTGATGCATATAGAGGAGCTCTTGAAGGGGATGTTCTCATTGGCTCGGCTGTGGTGGTGTTGGTTCTGTTTTGGTATTGTTTTGTTTTAAAATGTGAAGCCATTGGCACTGTAATGTTGGTTGTGATTGCTATCATATAACAATATTTGGTTTCTTTTTTTGTTTGTTTAAAAAATCATCAAAAAATGTGTGTGTGTGTGTGTGTGTGTGAAGAAAATCCAGATAGCCAACTGAAAGCTCCTAGAGAGTCCAGGTTAAGCCATGGATCCCAAATTCAACAATCAGCCCTGATTTATTCTAAGCTTAACCTTCACTCTTCTTGAAGCATCTGTAATCTACTGAGTAATGGATATTTGAATCAGGGGCAGTCACATGCAAAAGAGTGTGATAAAAAAACCAGAGGCCCAACCTCAAGAAGTTCTTTTTTTTCCCCACAATTTGTATTGTGTAAGCATCTTGAGATAATTTGACAGAACAAGTTCAAGCATATATGATTATCAAATTAAGAGAAAAGAACCACCTTATATTGGATCAATTCAGCTCCATTATATATGCTGGACGCTAGGCCATGCTTTCTAGCAGAGATTCCACAACCGGAATGAAGAGGGACTGCAGACGCAAAAATAATTACAGGCTGAAACATAAAAAGAAAAAAACTGCTGTATGCTATATAATCCACATCCGTTCCACAAATAAGCATGCCCGATTCTCCCTATCACAGTTGTCAGGTTGCCCTAGAAACAATTTCCCGCTCGATCTGTGGCATAGGTAGAATCAAAAGTTTGTACCAATTAATAAGGTGAACAAGAAAGCTAACAATAGAACAAGAGTAGAAAGCTCTGGAATAAAAAGTAATGCTTCAAGAACAAGTGGAATGGGCACTCAAAGTGCCAAGCATAATTGCTGCGGGAGCAAAGAAATAATTGGCATCCATGCCGAAAAGAGAATTAGCATTCTTGAATAGAAAGCAAACTGTTCCATTCTTAAGTCTAGATGGCAACAAAATCCATATGCATGGCCTACAAATGCTTAGATTCATTGTAATCCACCAGGAAAGGAAATGTTTGCTTGGGAGATGAGAAAACATTGTCCCTCAAACAAAGCTTTACAGGCTGCATATCCATGTGTGATGGTTTACAGACTCTACATCTCAATCTCTGAAGGCAGCCTTATCCTAGCAACATAGGGTGGATTAAATAAAAAGATGATATCTGAGTGAATAACTTTCAGGAGATTTATTTAGCTAATTTATAGCCTTCATACACACCCCCACCCCCAGCCAGAGAACCCCGAACTAGTGCTGTTAGAAGATTGCTAGTTCAATTTTCTGATAAGGTAAACTTACGGACATAATTCAATTGTCATACTGTTAAAGCTCTTACCAATATTGGAACAATTAACAATGTCTTCAAAACCAGAAGGGGTTTGTTAGGCTATTTCTATTTGTTTACGTAATTTTGAAAATTTCGACAGCTGCATGGATACAAAACTGAAATACCCCAATCGGATTGGAAAGAACAGAAAAGAATAAAAATATAGTAAGACACAAATACATGAATCTTTCTCTACACCATTATACTAGTCATTTTGTGGCTAAATCCCTAGCTGCATTTTGTTATTTGCTGGTGATAGAGGTATCGAATGGAAGAGTTAACCATAAACATCCATTTATATAATCATATAAATCAAATACCTGTACAATCCAGAATTTTCAATCCCAAGGGGAACAGAAGACATTAGTCAAGCCCAACTTGATGAAGGCAAGACTTGAAATGGAGCTCTTCCCAGCTAGAGCTTATGATTTACAGGAGTGAGCATTATATAATTTCTTGAAGCTATAAAGTCCGCTCACATCCCTATCATTAATATTACTTTTCTGTTTATATTACACTAAAGTTATGTTATAATTACTATAGTGAAAGTAAGCGACACTTGACCTCATGCTCAAGTAACTCGCCAATGAGTTAAAGAGTGAAGCTTGAGTTCGGCAATTCCTATCTTGATTAGAGACCATGATTAGTTCATGCCTTTATAACAAGATGGATGATAGAAATGTATGTGCTTAAACTTAAAGAGAAGTTTTGGTTTATGAGAGTTATTTAGTTTAATGTAAATGTGAACTCTGTATCTTCTGTACCTTGATTAATTCATGCCTTCATAACAAGATGGATGATAGAAATGTATATACTCCAACTTATAGAGAAGTTTTGGTGTTTTATGGAAGTTATTTAGTTTGGTGTAAATGTGAACTCTGTATCTTCAGCCATTTTGACTGATTTTATCCCCTTTCCGGCACATGAAATTACCTTTCTCTTTCTCTCCCAAGTTCTGTTGCTTTCGAAACCGTTAGTACGAAAACCGACTGAACGGTTAGCCAGTCATCAGCTTGCAGATAAATATCTTCAGTAATTGCTAGAATATGCTAATGAAATGTTAAAGCATAACTAAAGCCAGAGACGAAAAGGGAATAAGTGCAGCTCTTTAAAAGGGAATTTCTTTCTTAGATCTGGACAAAATTTCCCAAGGATCAACCTTTTTTCAGCATTATGACATATCCACGACTACTTCACTTATCCTGGAGATTCATATGGTGTAATGTTCGGTTAAGAATAAATTCACTTGGAGGTTGATTGTGTTCAATCTACATTACTACTTATTTAGGCACAAACAAACATCAGAATCATAATTCTTCTTTGCTTAAAGTGTACCTAATTTTTTTTTTAACTATTATATGACAAACCTTGTATAATATTGAAATCACAACGAACAAAAGACATCTATACCATTCTATTGCAGTGTCACAGTCATAAATCCAGGATATCAATATGAACATTATTGTCTTCCCCAATTAAGAGCAAAAGTTATCACTTTTAGGAGTTCATTTATAAGCATCATTAGCAATTGAGTTGTTAGTTTGTTCTTTTTCAAGTCTTAAAAAGATTCCTATCATATTAGGTTATTGACAATTCCCAACATCAAGGAACGAAAAGAATATTGACACTGTGACGCTGATTTGGTCAAGTTCACCTGCTTTATACAAACTTAAGCAGGAAGATTAAATTGATGACCAAACAAAGAATGGAAATACAGGCAAAACCTTGGTGCGTATTTACCATGTAAAGATAATTTCTAAAAAAGCACAACAAACAACCACAAAAGTAAGAAAAAGTATATTATTCTTCACCTTGATAATGCTGTCCAACTGGTCATGCAGACTCTTGTATTCATGTTTTATACCATTCAATGCGTGGAGACACCTGCAAAATGAAAATCATGAGAAACAATCCTTCAGGAGTTGGTGAAGGTTAAAATTTAGCATGCAATATTAGGATTCCAAAGCTGTAATATTTATTTTCTTTTAAGTATCTGAAAATAATGCAGTCCAGATTAGATTGAGAGAACAGATCCTGTACTGAAATAATGAAGTTACCAAAAACAAAAGAACTTAAAATAAAGAACATGACATAATTGAGTTAGCCAATTGATGGATGACGACGCTCATAAACAGCATCTTCAGTATCAGGCTTATTGAGGATGCTATGCTATATGATTCCAAATATTCAGATTAGCATATTTCTGCCTATTTCAGAGATATATGTTTAGAGGTTCCAAAGTATGACACAGAGAAAGACATAAAAGTTTGATAAGGCCCTATCAGTCAAGTGTATTTCAGCACGAACAGCAACAAATGCAGCAGCAGTACACGCGACAGTTACTTTTATTTCTAATATAGAAATTGATGCAAAAGAAACTATAAGCACATGGCCTTTCTGAACTCTTTTCCTAGAGTAAAGAAAAAAATAGCTAGCATAAATCCTTTCACCTTCACTTTCTAAGCTCTATATTTTCAAGGACAATCACAACTCCAGCAGGTGTGGGAAAATGCATCTTAGACACACACGTGCCATATAGATTGCATTAAGTAGATAAGTTTATGTGAATATCTTCCGAGTATATATCCAACTTGCCCATGCTTTTTTCTTCATATAGAAATATGTTATGGAAATACTTGGAAGCTATAGTAATATTTGGGGCCTTCCCCTAGGTGCCCCATGAATTAACAAATTATTTGTTTATGCATGGTTACTGAATTGAGAAGTCAGGTAGTTTTATGGCTAGTTAAGGCTAAGCATAGTACCTATACTTGAATATAAACATTTAAAAAGTTCACCATTGACGACTTGCAAGCATAATAATATGAATCACACTGGTAGTAGATAGTGATAAGGTAATCAGCAGGCAGATACAGAATAGAAGAAAAGGTAAGATAACTTAGAGCAAGTTTATCTCCTAATTACTTGTTTAAAAAATTGTAACATTGCAGTTGTCTCTAACATGGACCTTCTACATTCAGCAAAACCATACAAGTGGCTGCCAATAAAAAACACCTTTTCCCCAAGCTATAAGAGTCAGAACTCTTCTTTGTTTGTTAGTAAAATAAATGAAATGATTTTCTCATTTCTCGGCTTTCTTTTTTGTCTTCCAACCAGGTTCCCATGCTATTGCGGCTTTTTCCTTCTCTAGCAGTAGTATTCCATGTACTGACGGCATTTAAGATACCTATGTTTGAATATAAACCAATTCTTTGGATTTTCCTGAATTCCAGAGTAAATTCCAAAAAAGACGCTCACAAGATTTCATTGGCGGAGATTCATGAAGTTTACCAACAATAACGGACAAATGGCAAAAAAGGTACCTGCAACTGTGGAAGAAAATGTGCAAGTGTGGGAAAATTTCAGTGCCAGAGAGGAAACCATCTTACCCATCTTTGGAATTGTTCTCAATAGCATGACGTAAATTAGAACATGCATCTCTAACTCGACAAGCACCAAAGCTGTAGAGCAATTAATATAAGAGAATATTCGTAAGCCTTCCATAAGCACCCAAATTTCTAAAAGAAAACAAAATATATTGGGCCATTTCACTCGACATAATCTCATGTGAAGTAAATAAGAAAATAGTTGACAAATACAGATTTATCAAAGTCCTTGAACATGAAATAGAGGGAAGTTTCACACTAGCTGTGCACAGAAAGATAACCTCCACATTAAGCTCTAGATACAAAAGTAATTCTATATTTATACAAATGCTTAAAAGAAGAAAAAGAGGTTTGATAATACCATGCAGAACTTCCTTTAAGCTTGATAAAATGCGAATACATTTCATTGAAGTCCACAACTGAGTGGTTCCTAGTAATGAACAAAACAAACAAAATTTCACATATAAAACTTCTCCTTTAAAAAAAATTAAATAAAAATACCTGCGAACAATAGCGTGAGTAGAACGTACAGAGTTTTTGCCATATCATTCACTACCGTACTAACATCAGCCAAAAATATGGGAATCAGGTCCAAGAAAAATAACAGACCACTGTCCTCCTTCAATGAATGGCACTGCCGAAAGTAGTGATCTACCAATCCCTACAAGCATCCAGAATACATCGGTCATAGCCATCATGTAACTAATGGGCAAAAACTCTTTGCCATGTGTTTAATTTTGTGTTTCGGACT
Source organism: Paulownia fortunei (assembly GCA_019321725.1). Classification (NCBI taxonomy): domain Eukaryota; kingdom Viridiplantae; phylum Streptophyta; class Magnoliopsida; order Lamiales; family Paulowniaceae; genus Paulownia; species Paulownia fortunei. The sequence continues at coordinate 18,789,869 of CM033114.1, forward strand.
ATTTCCATCCCAAGTGTTCACATAAATGAAAGAAAAGCTTAAATAATTATTATATCTCTTGCAAATGAATGCACATAAAAACCATAGATACGTAAATCATGAACGTACAAACAGGCCACTTATATAAATAAGATAAATGACATCTCCATTCGTAACAATGTTGTCTCAAATGTTTACTTCTATAGATTTTGCAAGTTGACGTGGTTCAAGAACAAGTATTTAATACAGCAATAGAACGGTGTGTAAAAAATCAATGAGTATTTCTTTCTAATATTTAGAAAATGATATCCTCTGATTACATATGCTCACAAAAAAAAGCAGATATATAAAACAAATTTCCCGCTCACGCAACCGTAGAAGGCTCGAAGGCATGTTGTCATAGTATACAGACTCATAAGTGTTTCAATCACTACCCTAATCTTTGATTGTAGCTCTCCATATCCTACTCAACCAATATAAAAGAATCAACTTAAAACTGAACTTCCCAAGCTTATATTACTCACACATTTATTAATTAGTTATCAAAGAATCAACTTAAAATTGAACCTCCCAAGCTTATATTACTCGCACTTTTATTTAATTATTTATTAATTTATCTATTTCTCTTCTTTAGGTTGGAAACTCTTATCTTGGTGCTATGCATAAATTTAAATCAACCCATCTTCAATTCCAAAATAAAAGGCAAAAATGGAAAATAACGTAGCCCAATCGAACAAAATGCATGAAATAAAAAACAGAAACAATCACAAGATTAAAAAAAACATAAAACAAAGGGAATCAAGAAAATAAAAAAATTACTTCTCGTTCGAGTTCTTGAATGCGATCAAGCAGCATTCGGTTGAGTGCTTCTGTATCCATCTTCTTGTAATCCATGCTTCAAAGAAAACACACACACACACACACAAACACACAAAAATTAGGTGAAAAACGAGATGGGCTTCTCTCTGCATGTCTATATACAAAGCAAAACTATATAGATACAAAAAATATACACATACACATGCATGAAATCTGTGTGGAAAGGTGCAGAGAGTATGAGTGAATGAGACAAATGACGAAAAAGGAGGAGTTTCTTGCTCACGCTTTCCATTTCTCTGTTCTGCCAAATTCTGGTGAATTTTGTAGTGTCTGCGGCATTTTCTTGGCTGTATTGATACTTCTGAAAGATGAAAAATATGATGGAGGCGTTGGAAGTTTGTCCTCTTGTCGAAGGAAGTTTGAAGGGTTCTTTTCGATCTGTGGAAGTATATAGAGATTTTGGAACAGGATTTTTGTTGGTTTTTACATATATATAAATTTTTGGTATATTTTTATTTGTCTATTAAATTATAAAAGGAAAATTTCATTTTCCCCCCTTTATGTTCAAATAGTTCCCCTCAAGAATTTTTATTGCATTAGTTTGAATATGTATAAATTGCACTTTTTATTTTAAAATAATGAGTGATTTACCAAATTTAGTTATAATCTATAAATAAATGTAACAGTTTCTAAATATGACGAGTGTTTTACCAATTTTATCTGTAATGTGAAAAAAAAGTTAATGATTAAAAATAATACTTGGTAAATAGGGCTCTGTTTTAAATTATTTATTTATTTTTTAATTCTGCAATCAGCAACAATGTTCATATTTCATAAAAGAATATTTTGAGACAAAGTTGTCATATTATAACATAACTGACGTTGTATTTATATTTACAGATAAAAATGGAACGAATTTTTTACGGAGATATATTAAGAATTGGTTTTAAGTTGAATCAAATATTAGAACTTATGAATACTAAAATATTTAATAGTTTTTAGAGATTTTTCAAACATTCAATCCATCTAATATCAATAAATGTGGTAGTTTTCTTTTTCATTCAATGAAAAATATTTCCTCAAAGTTTTGTTAAAGGAAAAAGATAGTAAAATAAAGGATTTGAAAACTGTTTTTATTTATTTAGTCTATTGATCGAGGTCACTATTTTTACATGTTTTTTCATCTTCAGAAATAATACATTGTTATAGAAATAACGGATTGGAAAGCAATTCAATGTACAGAGTTTTGATTTTTTGGAATAAAATTGATAATTTCGCACATCTCCATGTTATCTTGCTATATTTATATGTCTCTATATTATTTTATTTTCTTTACATGTTTTTTTCGCAAGTAAATTTTATAGTTCTTCACACGGGCATATATTTATTTTATTTTTTCAACTTTTACTTTATATTTAAATTAAAGTTACACGGCGGCGTTTAAAATGAGTATTATTCACACTCAAAAGAACTGTTTTATAATGCAAAATATGTTAAGATATCGTTTTGTGCACACATAACTAATTAAATTATAAAATCCCAAAAGTCTTATGGTTACTAAATAACATAAGTATTTAATGTGAAAGGAATATCCATAAATTTTAGTATTAACTACATTATTCCGCAAAAATGTTAGATCACAATTATTTGTACTGGTCTTAAACTTTAAAAAAAAAAAAAAAGAAAGGCAATTTTGTCTTGAAATTGTTGTAATATTCTTCATGAAATATAGACAATATTAACAATTATCAAGTTAAATAAGTAAAATAAATTACATATAACAATAAGTAAAGTACAATTATCACTAGCCAAAATTTAAAATAAAAAAATTCACTTTCCCATGCCCCGCACCCCATGTCCCAGTGAATCCACCTAAACATTATTTCTTCATGGTTTGCCACTAATTTAGTTTCATCCAAAACCCATACTCTAGTTGGTCTCATTTAACAATTTTATGTGCCATATTCCCACTAATTATGTCTAGAAAACACTTATCTTAATTAAATATTTAATATCAAACGCTGAGAAATATACAATATTAGTATACTATAAATTTAACTTCTGAACATAATATTATATTATTATTATTTGATATGAAAATACCTAATATACCTATCATACCCTTGGCCCTACGGTAAAAGGTTCTGATCTCACACATATCTTTTGGTGCCCTCTTCTTCTTTGTCAATCCACTCATGGCACTCTAAAAGCCACAACATATATATTTGCACACATATGTTGTGCCCTTGTAATGGGTTAAGTAACACAATGTGTTGGGTGTTTTTATTGCATCAATCCCTTTAATTATTAGTAAAAACTACTTATTATATAGTAAAATTTAATTAATTGAATTTCTCAAAGTTAATTTATTCTTTAATTTCTTTCTAGAAAAAGAGGAGGTAATAAAATGGTAATTACATGTATAGCATTGTTCCCATATCGATTGATAATGGCCTGTTTTAAATACTTGCACATTATGTTTGAATTTGCTTTTAATTTTCCCATTCATTCTCTCTTCATTCTTCTAAAATAAATGTAATTAATATTGTATTTGCACTTAATGAGAAAAATGGAGCGAACTTCTCATGAATATACATTTGCAGTTAGTTGATTTTAAGTTGTATGAGATGTTTAAAACTTATGAATATTAAAATATTGAATAGTTTTTAGAGATTTTTCAAGCATTCAATCCATCTAATTTCTATAGAAGTTGTAATTTTTTCTTTCATACTCCTTAAATTCCCTGAAAAATATTTCCTCAGAATTTTTTTCTTGAAAGTTTCATTTAAAAAAGGAAGCAAAATAAAGAATTTTAATTTTTTTATTTTTTGTTTAACCTAGTACTTGAATGAGTTAATCAGTTCACATTATTTTTACATATTTTCTCATCTTCAAAAAATAAATAAATAGTCATAGGAAATAATGGATTGGAAAGGAATTCAATTTCTAGTGTTTAGGTTTTATAATAAAACTGATAATTTCGCACATCTCCATGTTATTTTGCTTTCTTTGTATATTTTTTTTTCTTAGCAGTGTTTGAAACTCATCATACGTGCATAGAATTTTTTTTATTTTTTCAATATTTACTTCATAATTGAATTAAAGTTGTACGGTGCTTAAAAGAGGCATTAAACTCAGTCGTAGAACATTTTATGATGCAAAATATATTAAGATATGGTCTTCGACACATAACTAGTTCAAGTGCAAAATTAAAAAGCCGTATCGTTACTAGGTAACATATGTATTTAACCTAAAGTAAGAAGGCAATTATTTATATAGTAAGATCTAATTAATTGAATTTCTCAGACTTCATTTATTCTTTAATTTCTTTCTAGAAAAAAGAGGAGGTAATAAAATGGTAATTACATGTATAGCATTGTTCCCATATCAATTGATATAACCATGATTTCAAACTATCAACAACTTATGGGACTAATTGTTTTATCAATTCTATTAAGCTATTCTTTGTATGTCACATATTATGGCCTATTTTGAATACTTGATTTTCAAAATTGGCCTTGACTTTTTCAAGAATGCAAATTAATGTAGATTGGTAGTAAGACAATCATGCTAAAAAAACTATAAAGAAAAATATTAAAATTTGGAGCCAAAGTAAAATGGACCTTATTTATGTGACCAAAAATGCAATATACTAACAAAATGACCGCCTATTTTTTATTAATACTGAAATTACATGAAATTTAAAAAATATATTAATTGCAAAAACACATTACTTTTTTTCCTTTTAATCATAAACATATCAATGAAATACATATTATAAACAATGTTTGTTTCCATAGTGTTTTCATTCTTCTGCTTTTGAAGGGAAATTTCCAACAAAAAATTTTCATAATTCCATTTAGTAATTTCTTTTTCTATTTCATTTTTCTTTTTCTCATAATGATTAGTACAAATTTCCTTTGGTCAAGTTGGTTAGATTCACTGGAAATGAAATTAACCACCGGCCATACAAGCCAAATGCCTGGTTGATTACTTAGTCCATCCAATTTTATTAAACTTTCTTTTTAATTCATATAGTATGAATTGTTTCAAATATTTGGTTTTTATATATTGCTATGACTTTTTCAAGAATACAAATTGTTCCTAACTGGTAATAAGATAACCATGCAAAGCTTTCAAAATGACAACAAGTATTATGCGCATTGTTTTTAAAATTCATCGATTGGTTCAATCAAGAATTGATGGTCATTTCGGTTCGATTAGCTATAAATAACTGAATTTTTGGTTCGACATGTCAAAATTGATCAAATCAATTTTTAATTTTTTATATTTTTTAATTTTTATAAGAAGTTTAAATTCAGTATTTTTATTATATGTATGTGATTATTTAATTTTTTTGTGTTTAATTAGATATTTTTTAGTTGGTCATATATCTTTTTTTTACCTTTAAAATATATTACGTAATAATTAGTTTATTATATTACTATTTTACATAATATAATAAAAAAATATAATCAATTTTTGTTAGAATAGTCGGATCGACGGTTGAATCGGGTCGAACCGATCGAACCGCTAACCGACAACAAAACCGATTTAGTTATCGATCCGCTATGAAAATACTGATTTCACGTGCTTATTAGGTAATGAACTAGACATCATTCGATCACGACATAATAGTAAAAAATATTTAATGACAAAAATAAATGACAAAACATTTTAATCATGAAAATGAATTTTTCCTTACAAAAAAATTGTAAAAAAATCGACTTTATTAATTTTTATATCAAAAACAAAAAATGCAATTGGAAACTTTAATAATAATCTACATTACCATCACAATGATCATGATTAGATGAAACAAAGTCCTTAGGATTGAAAGGCTTTGGGATATATGGTGGTTTTGTGCACCTCAAAAGTGCCCAATTTACCCCTTCAAAGAAGGGATGATGCTTGATTGCTGTAGCCCCCATCATAGACCCCATTCTCTTGGTTGGATCCTTGTTCAATAGCTGGCTGATCAAATCCTTAGCACAGCCTGCAACCATTGGTTCCTTGGGAAATTCGAGCCCTCGAGCCACAATGTTAGCCAGGGTGAACTCATTGTCCATCCCCTAAAGGGTGTCACCCCATAGAACAGTTCATATATGAAGATCCCTAGTGTCCACCAGTCCACTGCATTGCCATGCCCTTCCCCGGACACGATTTCCGGGGCCAAGTACTCGTGAGTCCCGACAAATGACATAGATCGAGCATCGATAGGTTCTGCTATTATTTTTAGAGTCCCACGATATCCACTTCCTTTCTTATTCTGGACGAAGTTTTTCCGCCTTCGTTTAGGGTGGAGACAAGAGACACGTGGCACAACACAACTTGGTAAAATACATGATGAGATAGAAAATCGTGTCGAATCAATGTTACGAACGTTCGGTGAATGAGAACACTTTGATTCAGCCTGATCGTATACAAGATGTGCGGTTGATGTTGAGTTATCGCATTTTAGGGAGAGATCAAAATCGGTCAACATTATATGTCCATCGAATCTTACAAGAATATTTTCGGGCTTTAGATCGCGATAAACTACACCTAGCATGTGTAGGTATTCCAGAGCAGCCACCACTTCAGATGCATAGAACCTGATTGATCACATCCAAAATCAGAATATTATTATTGCTTGCTTATTCAATTATTGAAACTAAGTGTCTTGATGACTTAATAATGTAGCTGGTTTGGAACAATCTTGTTTGCATTACTTTAACAAAGTCTACCATATGGGCCATATTGTGAAAAAGACCCATTGGAAATGAACAAATTTTGAACTATCTTCTAGTGATAAATCTGTATTATGGAGTCTTACAACTATTTTCTAGTGATAAATTTGTATCAAGGAGTAGTACAACTATTTTGTAATCTTTTATTTCCAAATGTTTTCCTCGTGTTTCTTTTTTAGAACGTCGTAAAATGAGTTTTTATTTATTAATTTTTTTAAATAAAATATTCTCTAACTTAAAAAAATAATGATTGTAACATCATTAATTCTCAACTACTAATTTAAAAAATAATAATATTAAAATTCATAAAACTATTAATTTTTCGATTCACATCTAAAATTCCATATCATGTAGACTCATAAAAATGAACATAGGAATATGATTCTACATTAACTTTGAGAAAAGGGTGAAATTTATATTACATTGATCTTTTAGAAAGAAAGAAGATTACTTATGTAATATAAAAAGAATCATGGTATAAACGTACTCACCGGACAGCATCTTCATCGAACCTCTTCTCCGGTTGGCGTTGCCGGAGGACGTGAAGGTCACCGCCGGGACAAAACTCAGTCAACAAACAGGACCACCTAGGACAATCCAATGTTGCATAGAGGGAGGGCAAGAATGGGTGATCCAACATTTCAAGTATTTCCCTCTCTATCCCTGCCCTGCTCTCTTTGTTCCTATAAGCCAACTCCTCTTTATCCATCACCTTAGCTGCAAACAAGCACCCTCTAGCGCCTTTGAGCTCCACCAGGTACACGGTGCCTATATCGCCGCTCCCTAGCCTTTGCACAAAGTTAAAGTCATCAATCACAAGCTTTGTAGCCTTCGACAAGTGGTGCTTGACATTCTCGTCGAGTTTAACACTAGAGGTTGTACTAGATTCAAAGTCGAAACTTGTAGTAAACTTGACTTTCGTATTAGTAGTAGTCGTGTTGATATTGGTGTTGGACAAGTTCTTGACAACTGCATCGAGTTCAGCACCAAAGGGTGCATCGGACTCGATGAACGATGAAGTGGCCCGACAAGTGATGTCAGAGCCTGAACTTGTAACAAACTTGACTTCCATATCGCTGAGAGTCGTGATGGTGCTAGTGGTTGAGGCAGACCTCAGGGTTTCGAGACTATCACGCATATCGTCCGCGTATACCTCCTCCATTTTGATAAAAATAGAGTGTAATTATTGAATATATATGTAGTTGTTGAGAGGCAGCAATTTGAAGAGCTGGGAACATAGTGGGGAATGTTTTGGGCCGGCAGTAAGGAGGCTGGGTCATTCTGCCGGCTACTTGAATTCAGCCGGGGCCCATACATGCCCTTAAGTTATTGGCTTCATTTAAATAGTTGTAAATAGTTTTTTTTTTTTAAATTTATTCTTCAAGAGTTTGTTAATTTGAATATTATTATCAAGATGGATGCTGCCGAACACTTAACGTCACAATATATAATATATAAGAAGAATTAAAAATAATAATAATAATATATCAGCAAAGAATCGGTATCTTAGATAATGTTGTTAAAAGCAACGGCAAGAATTAATAAGTGTGTTTAGTATAAGATAATGTTTGAGTTCCACAAAATCTTGAAGAATATTCGATATCTTTTATTAGTCGGAAAGTTGGTAAAAATTTATAAAAAAAATACATGAAAAAGAAAAAGAAAGATATTGTATTAGTATATTATATATATATATATATATATATATATATCCCATGAGATGACAAGTTTTACTCTTTCTACTTCTATAGTTTAAGTCCTTCAAAATTGGACTCCAATTTTTTTTTGGTTTTATGTTTCTTTCACTTAGCAAGATACAGTGTTTAATGACAGTTTTACTCAAAATTTTGAATTCCTAATATCTGGCCGATTTTCAAAATAAGATATTAAAATTTTATAATTTTCTTTATAAAAAAAAATAAAGAGTTTTTAATTTATTTTTTAAGATTTTAACAAACTTATTTAGTTTTGACCATATTAACTGTAAAAATTATTATTGTTAATATTTTATAAATTTTTTAATCTTATTTTATCAAATATATCAAAAACTTATTTTTTCTATAAGATCTGACATTCTATAAGCTTTAAAAAAATCTTATGATATTTAGAAATTATCACAAAATTTAAATAAGTTTAGTCAATTACCTCTAGTGGTTGCACTCGTTAATAACTGTTTCATATTTAGATATGCAAATAACACTTAGCTTTGCAAATAGATGCCTCATGGCTGGGTTGATTAAAAATTAAAAAAAAGAATCACATTCATTTTATTGCACCACTCGGTTGATATTAATTTACAATAAAAATTATGATTTGAAATATTAAAAGAAAACTACAATGTCGGGTGGTGCGTCGATGGTTTGAAAACGAAAAAAAATCACACCATAATTGCACCACCCTTCGAATAATTATTCACATTTTGTCTTGCAAAATATTTTCATTATTCACATGAATTGATGTTCTCATGTTTATGAAAACAAAATAGGCATGATTTTGTTATAGATTTTGATAGTTGTTGTCTCCAAAATTCAACGTAGATTGATTCTTCTAAGGACATAAGGTGCAATATTGAGTTAATATAAACTTTGAGTTAGAATCCAGTATAGATTGAATTTTATTCATCTAAAGATATAAGATGCAATATTTAGTTGCAATCATATTATTTTTTTTATTATTATTAATATCGTCAAACCACATAAGCCTAAATCACATATTTAATTTTACTTAATATAATCATAATTTAAAATTAATATTCATATAATAATTTAATTTAAAATTAATTAAAAAAATCATCAAATCACACCATAATCATAACCAATAAGCCAAAATATATATTTTTTTGGTATCTCTCAAGTACGATACTATTTACATGTGGTCGTGGATCTTTGAGATTGGAAGAAACTTTGAAAAGTCTTAAAAATACAAGTGTGACACAAACTAAAGACAAATTTCTTGTATTTTGTTGTGCAGATTCAAAAAGAAACAAACAAAACAAAGGAAAAAAACAAATCCAAACAATGTAATAGTTTTTCAATTTCCACAAAAGAGATTTAGTCTTCCAAATGTTTGTATCATGGCTGAGTCTTCTCAGTTTTATATCCAGCATATGGCCCTGGATGTAACAAGAATTTGAACAACTGCAACCATAGTCTGGCTAAACCAATTCAAGATTAACAATTTACAAAAACAAAAAAAAACAAAAAAAAAACATTTATTTCACGATATTGTTAGTAAATCATCACAACGTAAAATTTATGGCATAATATTAAGTTATTTACTCGCACATATAAAAATTTTAAAATCGATCATCGCGATATTTTGGTACAATTAGATATATTGTAGAAGTTTTTTAAAATTTACGAAATTTTCAATACCAATGCATTTTTTGAAAGTTCAATATCCTGCCACTAAAATATCATTCTCAAAAAACTATTTTCTAAATGTAGAAAATTACCGTTTTCAAAATTATTTTGCAAAAATCAATCAAATCGGTCATAATTTATGATCCGACGTAATGTGTTATCCTAACTAGACAACTTGAATTAAGGGGGAATTTTTCTTTTTCTAGTTCAAACTTACAAAAAGTCCAAGAATAAAGCAAAACTTGCCACAAAGAATTGATCCAACACCATTAGGCACTTAAGAATTGAAGATATTGAATTATATACTATCATGAAGAAATATTATAAACTAATTTCATAAGACTATTTGGAATTGAAGTAGAAATTCACACACATGGGAGAAGTGGAATATTGGTAAATGGTATTGAGGACAGGATGGGAAGAAATCAAAAGTATTTTCTACATTCTTGTTGAGATTGTCAAGACGAAAAATTATATTTAAATTTAATTTAATTTAATTTAAAATAAAAAATAAATTTTAATGTTTAAGTTTAATACATGAGCTCCTAGGGAAATTTTAATGTTTAAGTTTTTGGTTGAAAAGACTTCGTCAAATGTGTTTTGTAAGGTTAGTTTAATTCATACTTATTTTATAATTCATTTAAATATTTAAAAATGTCATCATTTGAGCTAGTTTAACATAAGTCCAAAATTTGCAAAAACTTAGCAGCTAAAAGGGCAATATATATATATATATATATATATATATATGTGTGTGGACTGAGTTTAACCCTATAATCATCAAAATAATAATATTTCAATTTAAGATAGTATAATATTTATTCATAAATTAAAATGATTTCATAAAGTAATTAAATTTATCATTTAAAATGATTACTGGGTGGATTGACTCATCTCCCAACCCAAGAGGCCCAATATGGATGGGCTGCAGCCCAGCAAGCACTATTTTGTAAAATTTATTTATTTTTATTACATCTTACATAAGTAACTTCGACGGTATCTTATAAATCTATTTGTTACTTTTTTTTATATATATGATGAGTAACCCGCAGTCATTATCCGAAGGTGTGTACTGGATAAATTCCGCTTCCGTACAATAGCCCGCAAACCATATGAAAAAGTGAGTCACGCTAGATTGTTACTAGTAAAATTTAATTTGGCTATTCAGTTAAATAGGTCGAACGATTTATTTATTTTTTTAAAAAATATTTCAATAAAACACAGCATAGATAACTACAATATGAAAGTTTACAACATTAAATATTTCAAAGAATAGACACATAAATTTCTTGATAAATTAGAGAGTGTTAGTTTGTATTAATGCAAATTGAACATTCAAAATGTTGGCATATGGACCATCCAACATTCAAATGTGGCCCTAACATTCATTAACTAACTACCCTTTCCAAATCACTCAAGGTGTGATTTTGATTTGAAGTATTAATTCACCAATTCTATAATTTATATTGAAGTCCACTTAGTTTAGGAATCACTCAGTTTCTCCCCGCAACTATTTGATAATATCAAATTGACGATATCTTTTTCTGTAAGAGAATACATATTACAAAATTTAGCCATAGCTCGATTCATAAATTATTTATTTAATTTGGTTTCTCACCGTTACCAATTTTGACTTAAAATTTGTTCTCTTGAAGATTTATTGCAAGGAAAATTCTTATCAATCAAGCAATAACGGTTGCATTAAGAAGATATCCTCTCAACTTTCTCTCTATGATTTCTCCAACTTCCCCTTTCTCTCTACAATCCTGCACCTATGGCTGCAACTAAGGCTATGTTTGATATCAAATTCTCGCTTCGTTTATGATGGAATTGAGCCCAAAATAGGCCAAAAAAGTTAATTTCAAAATATCCATTTAAATTATGGGTCGAGACAATAATTTGACCCAACAGAACAAGACCAATAAGATTATTTGAAAATGTTTATATGATAAATTCAACCCCTTGAGTTTAGAAGATTCATTTGGTATATACATCGTTTTATATAGGATTACACCCTCCGACCTTATAATTATAAATACTCATTCTCAATTCATTATAAGATATGTGAAATAAATGTTACACATTCTTTCTCTTGAGCTCTATGACTGATTTGAGCGTCGAAAGGGGCTTTTCAGAAACTCCGGACTACTTACGCGTGCCGCAAACAGAGACCTATTCAAAAAGATCACTGCAACAAAAGGAGTCGACATTTGAAAACTTAAACGTTGGATGGGCTTTCAGAGGATTCCAAACTGATTGCGCGTGCTACAAGTAGGAACTTATCCAAAAAATCACTTTAACAAAAAGAGTCGACATTTGAAGATGTAGAGTAATACCATATTACTTTTTATTCTTAATTTATTCTTCTAAAATAAATCAAACATATATCACATTTTTCAATATTTTTTTCTCTAATACACATATTCTCTCATACACAAAATATAAAACCAAATATTTCTTGCTTGCAAGGTTGCCGCCCTTTGGTGGTGTGGCCTTAGTGTTATTTAGTGATATTAATGTTATTCCTCTACTTCACACTTCTTTTTTTTATTTTGTTTCGTCTCTCAAATGAAAGTTTTGGTCTCTTGCATAAGAGTATTATCTTATTTGTTGTTTGGTCTATTGAACAAGTAGTTTCTCTCAGATATGTTAATTAGAAAAAAACAAAACAAAAAGTCAATTTAACTGCAATTGGTGCTTTTTTTGAGGAAAATCCTGACCGTGTTGAGGCATGGTTCAAAATCACATTTACATGTCATATATTATTTCATATTTGTTCTCAATTTCAAAAATTACAATTAGAATGGCAAAAAATACAATGATTCAAGTTATTTTGTTATTAATAATTCACCTTATTTGTAAATCGTGACAATAAATCTTAACCCACACATGTTTTTTTTTTTTTCTTTTTTCTATAAATATCTACAAAATCAAGTCTCAAGGAATCTATTATTTTACTATGCTTTGCCAAACATAGTAACCTTTTAAGGTAAATATCAAGCTATGGATCTAAACAACTTGGGAATTCTGGAAATATTCTAAAAAAATTCTCTAAAAGAAGACAATGATTAATAAGAAATTATTACAAAATGACTACATTAAATGTCATTTTCAATGATGACCACGGGTAATTAAGTGACTAAACCGTTTGTCAAGTTTGTAGACTAATCATACTTACTTTTTGTCGTTTGTCAAATATTATTTGAAATGAAGAAAATATCTACCAAATAAAAGAATTGTTCGTTACTTGACCAAGCTCATTTTTTTTTTTTAATTTAATCTCGATTAATATCTTCAAATATATACCTATGTCGCTAATGGCTTTTTAGTTTATCAAAATTCAAGAATGCTCTAGTACCTTATTTGAAGAGATTGGTCAATGAAAATTTCCTCTAATGTTATTCCTCTTAAATATTTGATTTCTCTTTATTATTTAACTAAATATTTTCGCAAGTTGACATAAATAAGTTACAAAAATTAGTATTCATTAGCTTTATATCCTAGGGAAAATAGAATAAAGAATTCTTCATCCGAATATCCCGATTAAAAATAAGATATTATTATTATTATTATTATTTTATCATCGATTATCTTCCATCACATATGTAGAATGTAATAACTACGAAGTTAATATTATATCTTCAATATATATATATGTGTGTAGGAAAAATAATATTATCAAATTATTAAAAAAAATTCCCACTTGTACTAATTGACTTTTTGATACTACAATTGCCGAGGGATTTGCATAGAAAAAAAGTTGGATGTCAATCATATCATCTTTGGCCTTTCCTGATAATTAAAGTTGCTTGCACTGATTGGAGACTTTTTTTTCCTACTTTGCCCCGTGACATAATTCCTATTGGCTGGCTTTTAATGTCTATGGCCCCATTGGAAAAAAGCCAAAAGGTAGGTGTTGAATTGGGTAGCACACAAATTAATACTTAATTATGAATTTAGGCTGTATTTAGACCCATAGTTTTGGAAGGTATAGAATGTTTTATTTGTCAAATAATAAACTTGGAGGATGACATGTGAGGTCCTATTATTAATAGTATAAACTTAGGGAAAAGATTCTTGAAATTTAAAAAAAAATAAAAATTGTTTTGTAATGTTTGTTTTTGTAGTGGAAAATGTCTTTGTAATTAAAAAATAATAATTACTAGATCTTGGAATACCAGATTATGGGGTTTTGTGGGATTTGTGAATCGACAATTAAATTATTTGGGACTGTTAATTTTTTTATTTTTATTTTACCTTGCGTTGAGTAACAAACTAATGATTTTTAATGGATTGGGATGCTAATGTTCAATGCCGGCCATTTAAATTGAATTGAGTTTAAACTATATTATTCAATTAATAATTAGACTCTTTTTCTACAAATATATATATTTATTTCCACTAAAAGTAAATATGATAACTATATTTGTAGCCAAAAGAATATTCAATGTGGCTATATATCAACTATGTAAGGACCAATGGTACTTACTACATATACCTAAATAATTTAATTTATATAGTTATATTTATGATTCGAAAACAAATCAAATTAATTGTTATTCGATTCAAATTAATCGTTATAAGATCGTTAGAATTCGGTTCGTTAATTTAACAAATCAAACTTGAATATATTTTTTGTTTAATGATATCTGAAATTTGATTCGAGCTCAACTCAATTAGTAAAATAATAATAAAATATGTGTGAAAATATCAAGTTACTCGAACTCAATTCGTGTCGATTAAAATATGTTTAAACTCGACTCGATTAATAATCAAATCAAACTCAAATATAATTTTTGAAACTCAATAAAAATTTAAACAAGTTTGAACAATAATGTATTCGATTCGATTCGATTAGTTTACACATTTACTTGTACTTAAACTTGATTTGTAACTTTATGAGAAATGAGGATAAATTGCACTACCATAGTTTTTAGCCCAACTTAGGTTCAACAGTGTTGTGAATATTTTAAATTTTAATAGAAATAACTTTCAAACAATTATAGCACAAAAATGCATATTAGTTATAATAATTTTAAAGCATGTAAATTATGAAAAAAAAAATGAATAGCATGTAGGAGTCACGCCACTTGATGCTTTCCTAAAATCGTAACTGTCTCCCTTATGTGCAAGTACTAGCGGTTCATCACCAACTCAAGATAAAACTCAAAAAGGCCACTGTCGGTATTTTCTATTATGAGTACGATCACAAAAATATTAGTAAATTAGACCTTGTCATGTTGCCCAAAATACTATTAAAAATAATATTTAGAATACAAAAATTGTAAAATGATTGTGCATCTACTTAGACTCTTAAAACACCTATTTATAGTGTTAGAATGAATCATATAAAAACAAAAAATTAAATTCAAAATAATAGTAATTTATTGTGGTGTTACAAAATTAATAAGAAGGTTACAAAATTTATTTTTTTATGAAAATAATTAAATTTTATTTTGAAGTTTTAAAACTTCAAATTGTAACAAATAGTACATCTCAATCAATTTGAATATTTTATTGTAATTCTGCGTTACACTCATATTTATAAAATATTTTTTTGAATATATATTTAAAATTAATAAATACACATAAATGTATAATATAAAATAAAATAAAGTTTTATAATAAAAAATACTAACTACCCTAACGGAGAGGACCATACTTGCTAATTGACGAGACTATGATCGTTACTCGGCTCATTTAACCACCTCAATAGTAGCTGGGTTGGGTTGGGTTGGGTTGATAGTGACAAGGGGTTAGAACTCCATTTTTTTTCTTTTTTTTTTTAATTTCATTTTCAATTGGTCGTACTTATATAATTAATTAAAAGTGGTTCAAACTTTTCTATATTGGATCGGGTACAATACTCTGCAAAATGTCAAAAAATTACTCTTGATCCAATATAACTTGAATCTTTACACTAACTAATTCGGGTAGGTTTGCTTTTCGATTATTGGCTAGTGGTGGAGCCGAACATGTAATGCACATTTAATTGCTTGGCAACGAATCCGGGTCCCGTTTTCGCAACTCTTTTGGGGCTAAATCACATCATATTTTCTTTTGATTTGTTCGTCCTAAAGTGGATGATCTATATTTTAATATGATTTTAGTGAAGTGGGCATAAATTAATTCAAATACTACTTGACTGCAAGATCTAACAAATACAAAACTTTTGGTATAAAATTTATATTATGTTATTATTAAATATTTTTCCTGTGAAAGCGTTTTTGGTACAAATATAAATTACGGTGGTTCAAAACTTCGATAGGTCTAATAAGGCTATAAAAGAGTATCATTTTCTATGTATTGTTGCTCCTGGATGAAACATAATAAGTTGCGTATCCGACCTGATGCGAGTACACTGTGGGCACCACATGAATGGATTTACCTGAAGTATGTCCTTGAGTGGACATTCTCTGCAATACTTAGTTGGAGTGCAAGCCTTAAATACGAAAAAGTTATGATACTGTTGACAATAAATGCGAACAATAATCTCATCACTAGTTTAGATAACTCGAATTCTTTATCTTACTTTAAAATCAATTTTTAGGATTAAACGTTACCACTAGACCAATTAATAGAGATGCAACTTTATTTACTTAAACTCTCAGTAGCGTAAAATACAATATTAAATGATAATTTGACATGATTGGTTGTGTCACCGTATAATTTGACATGATTGGTTGTGTCACCGTAAATATCATGGTTGATTAATTTTTGACCAATTATGTTCTCCTAAATAAATTAATAAAATAATGTAAAATCGATAACCTCAATCCTTACTTTTTAATATAATATCATTAGGCCTTCAATTTTTTATTTTTTATTTTTTATTTTTATCTAAAATTCTGTTCCAAATCAACTTAGACTATATATATGGAGGTGATACAATTTGCACCATCTAAACACACACACACACACTTGACAATTTAAAGATAAACTATAATATTAATTTTTGATTATATTTATTAGGTGATCGAATTAATTCCAAATAATTAAATTTTACGAAAGTGACGTATCCCAAATTCTTCACCTTATGGTAAGTACCATTTTTAATATGGAATTGTCAGCTCTATATGTACTTATTTCCCAACTCTCCATCTCACCATAGTTTTTCATTTTTCCTTTCTTGGAAAAATACATGTTGTCCCTTGAACTATGGGTCAGGCAGCAAATTATATTAATTTTCTTAAAAAATAAAATACAATTAATATAATAATGAGTTGGATGTAAATTCGAACATGAGATAAACTTGTTTCAAATAAAGTGGGTCTAAATCCATTTAAATAGGTCTTGGAGTGGATACGAATTTTAGTTTTAAACTCGGTCGGGTAGAATTTTAGTGAATCCACTCCAAACCTAGCCCGTAGTATAATTATTTTTTAATATAAAATATATATTTTATAATTACTAATTTGTGTAGCTTTACTAATTTTTAAATTGAGTGATTTTGTAAAGTGCAATATTATAAGATCAATTAAAAAATTATTCTAAAACAATTTCCAAATTTCAATTTTAATTCGAAAACATTATAATTGTCTTATATATGACCCAATAAAACATGTATTATGAATAAGTTAAATAAAAATTAAAACAACCATATATAGACTATATAAAATATTCTAAAATAATGAGATACATAATTTATTTATATTCATCTCCTATAAATCAATGTTCTTATCACTTTTAATAATTAAAAAAATAATCAAAATTATTTAATATTTTATTACCAGTATAAAGTCAAAAATATCAAAATTCAATAATTATATATATAAAAAAATTAATAGGTAGACGGATCCATACAGGTTGAACCTCTTATAGGGCAAAACGACTTTCAAGTTTAATTTTTCTTTGGTAGGGTGAATTTCGTGTTTGACTAAATCCGTTCGAGACCCGCATTGCCGTCCAGGTATAACACTTACCTTCTCAATAATGTGAATTTCCCTTCACCATTTTTTTTTTTCCTTTTCCACTTCTTCTTCACTATTTGCTTCTTTCATCCCCACCCAGCCCCTCATCACCCAACCCTAGCCCACTGGTGTAGTCCACACCAGCATAATTGAGTTTTCTCATTTCTTTTGCAAATGTACTTCTCTGTCTAAATTGGATTTAACATGTTCAATTAAGTGATAACTTTTTGGTTGATAGATTTTATTGAAGTGTTTTTGTAATTTAAACATTTAGGACTATAATTTTATTTATTTGTGCTAGATGTAAAAAAAAAATAATTGTTGAGACAATTGTTAATTTTCATAAAAAAAAATTATCACGTTAAAATTCTTGTTTTAGTTAATCTTTGAATATATTGAAGTTGTAGAGCACAATGTACAAACTTAAATTAGTTAGAAATTAGTTTTGTTTAATAATATGATAACTTAAATTTTCTCTTCTCGTCAAAATTACATAGCGATTTAGTTAGAAATTAGTAAAAAAATAAAAATTAATATAGCATCATGATCATTAATACCTAGTGTTTTTATGATCCAACAGTTGATCAAATCAAATTTATTCTCGATCAACAGTTTAATAATCGATCCGATCGGTACAATAAAAATTGACTATATTTTTATTTATAATAGACTATTTATTATGTATAAGATAAAAAAATAAAACTACATAAAAAATATACATAACAAAGTACAGAATTCAAATAACAATATTCAGGTAACCAAATATTAATTTTAAGATTTTTTAAATAAAAAAAATTAAAAAATTAAAAAACAAAAAAAATAATAATTCGACCTATTGACCGTTTTTTGTTTTTTGATTCTTAATTAAATTAAATTAATTATTAATTTGTGGTTGGATTGATTGAATTGATTGGTCCAATCTAATTTTAAAAATATTGACAGTAGCCATCGCCAACCCTAATCCTCGTCACCACAAGAAAAAGGAAAAGAAAGAAAATAATAGTACATCTCTCTTAGAGGCCAAAAAATAAAACGAAAAATGGTGAACAGGAAAGGAAAAAGGAAAAAGGAAAAAAGAAAAAGAAGGATAGTAATTGAAAGTAACATTATGTTGAGGGGATAAGTGTTGCGTTTTGTGATTCTTGGGGTAAAGCATGACATAACCCATAGTTCAGGGGCAAACTGTATATTCCATCTTTTGTTTCTCTCTCTCTCTCTGTGTACTTTTCTAGATGGTCAACTAGTTTTTTATCATCTAGAAGGCTAAACGTGGAAAACTGAGTTGTGAAGAAATCGTCTACCACTTGACCTATTGTAAATGGGATAGAGTTTATGTAATTATGTTTCAGTCTAAACCAACTTCTACATTTGAATGAAGATCTATAAGTATGCTATACCCTGTAGCATACTTAAAATACACTGTTTGTGTGTCCCACAAATACATCAGTCATATAATTAGCCGATCAAGAATATAAAAATCTCAGTGCTCACACACTTTTGTCTTTCTTAGTGTTGACACTTGTGTGTGAAAACCAAACTATATACATTAAATTAGCACCTTTTCTTGGTGGCAGTATTTCTTGGAGGTTCATTCGTGCCAACTTGCATTTTCTGCAGCCCTTTTATGGTTTCTCACTGTCTGTAAGTTATTTCACACTTATTCATGCAGATACTTTAATTATATAGATATGGGTTGGAGGGGATTTATGTAAAGAATTGGTTTTTTGTATGCGGGTTGGATCAAACAAGTCATTTTCTTTCCTTTGGATTCAAGTAAAGAATTAATTTATGAATATGGGTTGGACTAAACAAGTATTTTTCTTTTCTTTTCAAGAACGTGTGTGATGATCTTTGTGTTGGGCTATCATACCATTGCTTGTGTTGTTATTATTGTTTTATTTTTTTGGTGAAAAATCTTGACTGCTTATTCTTGATGGAATCTATGAGACCGTCACTATTGATATCTGATGTTGGGCATCCCCAGAAAGAATAAAGTTTGCTGAAAGTTTAAGCTTATTGGTACACGGCACAAAAACTGTCGACAAATTTATACAATTTTTAAAAGAGTTAGATCTTTGATGAGTTTGTTGCAGTATATAGTATGATTTAGTAAAGTTATTTATAGTGCTGAAACACTGTGCAGCTTTAGTGTAGGAGTACAAGAAATTATTCCTTTTGGGGTGGTTTGAATTGGGAGGTAAATCTTGGCATTGAAGCAGAAAGAGGTGACTTTTAGTTAGAAAAGATGGCGGCGCTTGCTGGGGATGACCTGGCGGCGGCAAGATCCCTCAGCCGGGGATCCGCCAGTAGGCGGATCAGTTTTGCATCTGTCAGCACAAGAAGTTGGGCTTCAGCCAGTGTGAGGGAGGTTTTCACTGCACCAGGACAGGATGCTTTTCAGAGAAGTGGGAGAGAATATGATGATCAAGAGGAGCTGATGTGGGCTGCCATTGAGAGGCTCCCGACTTATGACCGTACGAGGAAAGGAATTCTGAAGCAAGTATTGGATGATGGAAAAGTTGTTCGTGAAGAGGTGGATTTTGCCAATCTCGGAAATCAAGAAAAGAAGCACCTCATGGAAAATATACTTAAAGTTGTTGAAGAAGATAATGAGAGGTTTTTGCAGAGGCTGAGAGATAGAACTGATAGGTGAGGATAACTCTCTCTCCCTCTCTCTCTCTCTTCAACCATGATTTTTAATCTATTAAAAACCTGAAATTTAATACCATTTCATCCCAAATTAAACTTTGAAACTCTGATTTTTTTTCAAATAGGGTTGGAATTGATATTCCAAAAGTAGAAGTTCGTTATGAGCATCTGTCGGTCGAAGGAGATGCCTATGTTGGATCAAGGGCACTTCCTACTTTGTTGAACTCCACCTTGAATGTGATAGAGGTAATTGGTTCTGCTTCTTACGGTTATTTAATATCTAGTAATGACCATTTGTGCAATTAAAATACGACGAGACAGTTGCCATATATTGATGCATAAGGGAGTTCTTAAAGTAAATAGCTCTATCTTTCCCTTTATTTCATCATTTTGGCTTGATTTCTATGTGTATTGATCATAAATAAATTGCCATAAGCGATATGCTCTTTTCTGTAACTATAGTTTCACACTGAGGATTTCTTTTGGAAGTATCACTGCATATAATGGACATTCAAGTTAATTCAGGAATTTTGTTGTCTACAGGGAATTTTTGAAAAAGTGAAGATTCTCCCTTCAAAGAAAAAGTCTGTCAAGATACTTCATGATATTAGCGGAATTGTAAAACCTTCAAGGTTGGTTTATGAAATTCTGTAGATGCCCAAATAAGTTAGCTTTCAACTTGAAACTGATTTTATCTACATAGCTGTGAAATTGGAAAGAAACAATACACTGAGCAATATAGTTTTATCTCGACAGTTGCGTGATGACCCCTGAAGTTTGATAAACATTTATAGAAGGAATGTGTATACATCAAAACATATCCAATTTTTCATGTATACCATTCCTCTTTCTTTTCCTCATTGTGTAGGATGACACTACTTCTTGGACCTCCAGGCGCTGGGAAAACTATATTGCTGAAGGCTCTTGCTGGGAAGCTGGACAAAGATCTTAGGGTGTGTGATCCCTCAACTTGTTATTGCATAACATTTTGTCTTCTTGCTGCCTTTCTCCAAAAAGTCACTTTTCTCTTTTGTTTTCACTGGTAGGTAAGCGGAAGAATCACTTATTGTGGTCATGAACTGTCGGAATTCATTCCTCAGAGGACATGCTCTTATATCAGCCAACATGACCTTCACCATGGAGAGATGACTGTCAGGGAGACATTAAATTTTTCAGGACGTTGCTTAGGTGTTGGAACCAGATATGACCTCCTTGTAGAATTGTCCAGGCGAGAAAAAGAGGCAGGAATTAAACCTGACCCTGAAATCGATGCATTCATGAAAGCCACAGCAGTGGCTGGCCAAGAATCTAGTCTAGTAACAGACTACGTTCTCAAGGTTTGTTTTTCTTCTTTTACCTATCATGTATGCTTCTAAACTAGCCAACCAAAGTAATCATATAAGTATAGCATTGAGGTGATTTGTCATGAGTACAGATTCTTGGGTTAGATATATGTGCTGATATATTGGTGGGAGATGAGATGAGACGAGGAATCTCTGGTGGACAGAAGAAGCGGCTCACAACTGGTATGTGAAGGAATCTGTGCCATCAGTAGAAGTCTGGTTTTCCACTTTCTAGGAGTTCCAGTTTTCCTTGTTATAACTGTATCCTAATGTGTTTAGTTCTCTTTCCCTAACTTTTTGGGCTTATGTAGGTGAAATGTTGGTCGGACCAGCAAAAGTTTTCTACATGGACGAAATCTCAACTGGTCTTGATAGTTCAACTACATATCAAATTATTAAGTACATGAAGCAGATGGTTCATATCATGGATGTGACAATGATAATATCCCTTCTCCAACCTGCACCAGAAACTTTCGAGCTTTTTGATGACATTATTTTGCTTTCAGAAGGACGAATTGTCTATCAAGGTCCTCGTGAAAACATTCTTGAGTTTTTTGAGAGTGTTGGATTCAAGTGCCCAGAGAGGAAGGGAGTAGCAGACTTTTTACAAGAAGTTACATCAATAAAAGATCAAGAGCAATACTGGTTCAAAAAGAATGAACCTTACCGATATATTTCAGTGGCTGAGTTTGTAGATTGCTTCAGCTCTTTCCACATTGGACAGAAGGTTTTTGATGAGCTTGCAATCACATATGATAAAACTAAAGCCCATCCTGCTGCATTGGTTACTGATAAATATGGAATATCCAATATGGAACTGTTCAAGGCATGCTTGTCAAGGGAATGGCTTTTGATGAAACGCAACTCTTTCTTGTATATATTTAAGACATTCCAGATAACTATAATGTCAATAATTACCTTCACGGTATTTTTTAGAACAGAGATGAAATCTGGCCAATTAGTGGATGGAGGAAAATTTTATGGTGCACTGTTTTTTAGCCTCATTAATGTGATGTTTAATGGCACAGCAGAGCTTGCGCTGACGGTTCTTAGGCTTCCTGTGTTCTTCAAACAAAGGGATGCTATGTTTTACCCTGCTTGGGCTTTTTCTTTACCAATTTGGCTTCTTCGGATCCCCCTTTCTGTAATGGAATCATTGATATGGATTGTTCTTACCTATTACACTATTGGATTTGCCCCTGAAGCTAGTAGGTATGCCCTTCTGATACATCTGAACATTGACATTTTTTTTTGGCTATACAAGGAAGCAGCATGTTAATTAATATTCTTGTCTATACCAACTTATCATTATACTACTTTCTAAGCCTCTGGACTAATACTAGAATGCCTATAATATCTCACCTTATATTTTTCAGGTTTTTCCGCCAATTGCTGGCATTTTTTGCACTGCATCAGATGGCTTTATCGCTATTCCGATTTATTGCCGCACTTGGAAGAACACAGGTGGTTGCAAACACTTTGGGTACCTTCACTTTGCTAATGGTCTTTGTTCTTGGTGGTTTTATTATTGCAAAAGGTTAGTTTTGTTTCACTCCATTATCATAATTTTTTTTGTTTGTGAAAGTGAGCTGATTTTCTATAGAAATTTCTGCATTACACTCTATATTAAGAATGTCTTTGTACGTATTTCACTGTAGATTTGATGTTTTCATTAATTTCATACGCTTCAGATGATATTCAGCCATGGATGATCTGGGGTTATTATGTTTCTCCTATGATGTATGGTCAGAATGCTATAGCCATCAACGAGTTTCTGGATAAAAGATGGAGCACTGTAAGTTCTTATGTTAATCTGTAGAATGTTAATTTAGTAAGTTGAATTCTACTTCTTTCATGATTGGTTGCCTTAATATCTTGCGTTCTTGTTTTTCTAAGCCAAACACCGATCCGAGGTTTCCTGAACCAACAGTTGGCAAGGTTCTTCTTAGGATGAGGGGCATGTTTTTGGAGGAATATATGTACTGGATATGTGTCATTGCTCTCTTTGCTTTCTCTATTCTCTTCAACATCTGCTTCATTGTAGCACTGACGTACCTGAATCGTAAGAGTTGGCCATTTATTATCCTTTTGCTTGAGACTTCTGAAATCTTGTTCTCTTTTGACCATTTATTGCAAACTTGTGTAGCTTTTGGGGATTCAAAATCTGTTATTGTGGATGATGATGCCAAAAATAAGAAAGAGAACAGTCCAACCACTGACAAAAGTGCAGCCTCCGCAGCTCCAATAGTTGAAGGTCTGAGACCATATCTAATTTCTGTTATTAAATTTGATGTCGCTAGATATATGTTTTTCTGTGCTTTCTGATATTGATATTTTGAAAAAGACCAAATGACTTTATACAATAAGTCAACTTGATAGAGAGGAATGTAAAATGTTATGACCTCTTTCTTTTCCCAAAATGTCAATCCTCTGAGATTTCTAGAAAATTGTTCTCTCGATATATCTTTTCAACAGCTAAAACTAAATCCAGATTTGCTCTAATAGCAGAAACCTTAAGTTTAATGTAAGCATTACCAAATTATGTATATGTCCTGAAATAATTGTTACTCATAATTTTTACATAAGATGCTAAATAATTGATATGGCATGGTTGTGCATTGTTTGTGAGTGTTACATTCCCCGGGTACTATTTGGCTTGAGGAAAGTCACTAAATTCAGAAAATCCGTTCTTTTGTTCTTGCAATTCCTTCTAATTGATGAGAAACATGAAACACTGCAGGCAACGACATGCCTGTAAGGAATAAATCTGAAGGAAACAACTCTGCAGAGAATGCAACAACGAGAAGAGGAATGGTCCTTCCGTTCACCCCCTTGTCACTAGCATTTGATCATGTGAACTACTATGTTGATATGCCTGCTGTAAGTCACTTGTCATACGATTTAATGCAAGAGGCATAATTCGATGCATGCTTTCTCCCTAATGAATTGCTAATATTTTTAAACTGTGCTCCAATCATACTACAGTCTTGTATAAATGGCTACTCATGTTGCTTATCTTATAAATGCCTTTTTACCTTCTACTTCATTCTGTAACTAAGGACAAAATGCATAAGGGACACGCGGATGGCCTATACTGTGCGTTTTACACCTTATCAGTTTCTGATAAAAACCATCACTTCTATGAACCAAGTGATTGCAGAGAAATACATATTTCCGTATCTAGTCTATCCAAAAGCATTCACTCCTTTATAGTACCTTTCCCTCCTTTATGCTTTGAGTTGGATTGGAATTTATCAACAAAGATGAGAATAGGCATATTTAGTCCACAACCAGATTTTATATAGCTTAGTTATAATTGTTTGAAATCTTCTGAGACTAATTTCTGTGTCTCCTGATAATGTGTCTGGTGGTGGTTTTTGGTAGTAAGAGATATGCATTTCAGGCTTAATCCATTATGTTCTAAAACAAATTGGTGACTAGTCTCACTGTACAGTGACAATCACTTTTCTTTCCTTCACATTTCATAGGGCATCCCATTTAAACTGTACTTTTCCTAGCATGTGAGGGAAAAGTTCTGTTTTGCTTCCTCCTTAGACAGTTCATTTGCTATTGAATTGGCATAGAGTTTTAAGTGAAAGTTGATAGATTGGAATTTTTTGATACTTTACATTATGAGCCTCCAAAGTAAAGGTTTGAAATTCTTTCCAATAATATCACCTTCTTTAAATAAGGTAACTTTTAAAGTAAATCTAATAACGAAAGGGGACTCATACATGGATGAATGGAGTTTGCATCAATGAATCCAATTCAAAGAAGTGTACTTATGATGTTTTTCTTTTTATAGTAGTCTGTTAATTTACTTTTCTGCTTATAAAGAGCGTGAGAGAGAAAACCAGCAAACATCGATCTTTGCAACGTCCCAGATAAGTAAATGATACAAACTTCATCTTTAAACAAATTTAATTCCATCAAGTATTTCTTTTCTTGATAAACTGAAAATTTTAATTTTTTTTTTTCAACAAACTAGAGTTACTTTATGCTGTATACATTATCTTGGCATTATGAGAATGACAGCATCATTGCATAATATATACTGCAGTGTTTAGTTAGGACTATATTTTTTTGCAAACAAGTTGGTAGAATCGTAGAACATACATTGTAAACGATAATCACTAGTCCTTTAGCTACATCTTCACGGGAAAGAAACTTTAACTACAAATACTAATGTCCTCAATATGATATTTTCTGTAGTAGATCAAGATGGTAATAATAGTTGTTTATTCTCTAGGAAATGAAAAAGACTGGTATTGAAGAAACTCGTCTTCAATTGTTGAGAGATGTCAGTGGAGCTTTCAGGCCCGGGGTTCTAACAGCATTAGTTGGTGTAAGTGGTGCTGGTAAGACCACCTTGATGGATGTGTTGGCGGGAAGGAAAACAGGTGGATACATTGAAGGAAGTATCAGTATTTCTGGTTATCCAAAGAATCAATCAACTTTTGCTCGTGTCAGTGGCTATTGTGAACAGACTGACATCCATTCTCCACATGTTACTGTTTATGAGTCTATTGTATACTCTGCCTGGTTGCGTCTTTCTCCTGAAGTAAACAAGGAAACACGGAAGGTAAGTCAGCTTATACCTGATCCATGATCTTTGTTTATGATTTTCAAGTGGCATCACATGATCCTGTTTCTGTTGTATGAGGAAGTCTGTCATTTGATTATATTGTTTGCCTCTGTAGTTGAGTAAATCTAAACAAATGATGAGCGATCAAAGTTTACACTGCTCTTTGCTGTTTTGTTATTGTTAGATGTTTGTTGAGGAAGTGATGGAGTTGATTGAGTTGAATCCCTTGAGAGATGCTTTAGTTGGCCTTCCTGGAGTGGATGGTTTGTCAACTGAACAGAGAAAGAGACTGACCATAGCTGTAGAACTGGTTGCTAATCCATCCATAATCTTCATGGACGAACCTACATCAGGTCTTGATGCGAGAGCTGCTGCAATTGTGATGCGAACTGTGCGCAATACTGTAGATACAGGACGAACTGTTGTGTGCACAATTCACCAACCAAGCATAGATATTTTTGAAGCTTTTGACGAGGTAGTTAACAAAATTAATATTTTTCGCTCAGGATCTTTTGATGTTATGGGAAGTCACTCTAGTTCTCAGTTGTGTCGTAATTGTCCTGCAGCTGTTGTTGATGAAGAGAGGAGGTCAAGTTATTTATGCAGGACCTCTTGGTCATCATTCTCGCCTATTAGTACAATACTTTCAAGTAAGTATTTCCATATGACATGAGAAAGTATCAACTTTTTTGCTCTGAACTGAATTTGTTACTATCCTACAGTCTGTGCCTGGGGTTCCTGAGATCAAAGAAGGTTACAATCCTGCCACTTGGATGCTGGAAGTCAGCACTCCTGCCATTGAAGCTCAACTTAATGTGGACTTCGCAGAAATTTATGTCAACTCTGATCTGTACCGGTAAATGGAGCATAAGAATGCAGAGTTTTTTGTAGTTCTGTTGTTTTATGCCTTCCTGACCCCACCGTTTAATCTCTCCCCCTCCTCTCTCTCACTCTTGGATGCACACCTTCACAGGAGGAATCAAGAACTAATTAAACAACTCAGCACTCCAGCCCCAGGGTCCCAGGATCTATATTTCCCAACTAAATATGCTCAGTCCTTCATTTCTCAGTGTAAAGCTTGCTTTTGGAAACAGCACTTGTCTTATTGGAGGCATCCTCAGTATAATGCCATCAGGTTCTTTATGACAACAATTATTGGACTCATATTTGGAGTCATATTTTGGAACAAAGGAGAGCAAATGTAAGTCTAGTATACTCTAGAACTAATGTTGGCCCTAGATATCTCTCTTCTCCTGTCCGTTTCTTTGGGTCTTATTATCCCAATTCCAATTATTACTGTATAGGTCTAGACAACAAGACCTGATGAATCTACTTGGAGCTATGTACTCTGCTGTTATGTTTCTTGGAGGCACAAATACTTCTGCTGTCCAGTCAGTTGTAGCAGTAGAAAGAACTGTTTTCTATCGTGAAAAGGCAGCAGGGATGTATTCTGCATTGCCTTATGCATTTGCTCAGGTAAGAAGAACAGAAATTTATCTTTCTTATGACTAGTCCAGACCCGGTTTGCTTTAAAACAAATCAACATGATGGTGTTTGTACTAATATTTATTTTCTGATCTCCCACAGGTGGCCATTGAGACCATTTATGTCTCAATACAAACTTTCATATATAGCCTTCTCCTTTACTCTATGATTGGATTCCACTGGCAGGCTGATAAATTCTTTTGGTTCTATTTCTTCGTATTTATGTGTTTTGTCTACTTCACTTCGTACGGAATGATGCTCGTAGCACTCACTCCAAATTACCAAATTGCTGCAATTGTCATGTCATTTTTCCTCAGCTTTTGGAATTTGTTCTCTGGTTTCCTCATTGCAAGAACGGTAAGTAAATCAAAAGCATTACAAGTATATTTGATTTTCACAGAGTCTGGTGCCTATAAATTTAGTAATTTTAAAAATAAACTTGGAACCTAAATTCTACTTTGGCATGATAGATGCAAGAAAAGTTATGCTTGTGTCTTTGCTCACATTTTAGGTGAACAATCACTTGTGTCCTAGTTCAATTAACTATGACAAAACCCCATAAGATTTTGTAATAATTGTGCTCAGATTAGTTCAATGAAACCTCAACATTGACAGGAATCTCTCAGAATCTTAAATGGTTTTCCTAAGTCCTCATGAAACGCAGTTCTTTTAGGTATCAGCAATCATAACCTGCGAAAATTTCTGGTTCTAATGAAAAAGAACCAGTTACAGGCTAAGCTTGCTGATTCCCAATTGAACTGGTTTTCCTAAGAATTTAGTTTTCTTTTTGCCAACTAGCTTTCTGTTGGTCAATGGGGTTAAAAGAAGTGCTCAAACTAGTATTAATAATCTATTTGTGCTACTCACTCTTGTTCAAATAAGAACAGTTGTCCTTTAAACCAACTATGTGAATAAAAATAATCAACTGTTAGCACTAAAACTTTTCCTTTGAGCACGAATGATATCAACAGTAAACTGGTTCTCAGCCCACCAAAACACTAACTTTAAGTCTAGGAAAAAGAAGAGAAAAAGATTTAGTGGTTTCTGAAATGGTCGAGTTCTATTAGAAAATCATTCGTATTCCTAAACTCACGACTTTTTTCCAGGATATTCCTATATGGTGGAGATGGTATTACTGGGCTTCTCCTGTTGCATGGACTATATACGGTCTCGTGACATCTCAGGTGGGTGACAGGACTGACCCGGTTCAAGTACCTGGTCTTGGTGATATTCCACTTAAGGATTATCTCGATAGATTCCTGGGGTTCGAATATGACTTCCTCGGGGCTGTTGCTGGAGCACATGTTGGCTGGGCAATCCTTTTTTGTCTCGTCTTTGCCTACGGTATCAAGTACCTCAACTTCCAAAGGAGGTGAAGGGAGTCTTGAAAGTTGGTAGAAGTTATTGAACTCACAGATTTCCTGTAAAGGAACTAAGAAATGTAAAGAAACAGTTGCCTGTACACAGCTTTTATAGTAGATTTTTGACAGCAGTTGAGGTATTGATACAATGTTTGTTTTGCAATAAAATGTTTATTGAGCTGAAAGAAGTCTTCTTGCTCAGTGTAGCTATCTAAAGTTCACTACATGTTATATGCTTCTTTCTATGTTCTTACTTCTGGAGTTCTTGTTTGCAGGAAAGTATTATTGTCACTTTCAGAAATCTCGTTGTTCGGTTTTCCATTGATGATGGCTCACTGCATATGTTTGTTTCTCTGGTAATTTTAAGAATTTTATGGTTCATCTAAACTTAGCATGAAAACGACACGACAGTGCGATAGTTGTTGCACTCAGTTTACAATTGATGGTACGCACCACACAACACTAGGTGCTGTATTTTTCGCCATTTGTCAATTTTTCTTTTTGTTTTTTCAATTGGTTATTTTATGTAATAAAAAAAAAAAAACAAGATAAAATGCGACAAGTGCACTGGTGTAACATGGATTATACAAAATAGATAAGTAGGGTATGCTAGTAGACTTGGTATCATTTTTAGTTGAGCGTGGTTTTAGATATTCTAGGAATTTGCAATCATTTTCTTTCGAAAGTCATGCTGCTTAAATCCCAAGTATCCTGTATTCTAAGTTGGAACGGATGGAGAAAGAAGAGAAAAATTGGGCTATGTTTGGTGTTATTTTGCCTGTTTTGGGAGAAATATTTTGAAATTTTAGATGTGTCGTGGAAATACAATGATGCATGGTCGAAAAAATATATGGATCCACATTTTCTATTATAAATTTGTCATTTTGTATAATATATTTTTAAAATATTTTATATCATTATTATGTCGAAGTAATGATTAAAAAGTATATTTTATATTAATATAACGATAAAAATATGCAACTATATAACATTTATTTTTGTAATGATTAGAATATATACAAATATATATTCGAAGTTACGTAATTATTAAAAGATATATAAAGATCAGAGAAAGGATTTGGGAAAATAAATATTCATTTTCGGCTATATTTTTGGAGTAATAAAAATATTATTTATCTAAAATACATTTACCAAATGCGTTTTTATTTCCAAAAAAATAAAATAATAATAATATGAACATGAAATCAAATACAGCGCGATTTTCGTAGCTCCCTTTTCCTTTGCATTTTTCTCCTTTGTTGTGGCACAAGGAAAATTTGTTCTTACTTGCAATACAAACCTTTGTTTACAGACTTCTTTATTCGATGATTGGTGTGGAGCGGGGTTGCAGCTATTGCTATGTATTCATGATTGTCTACTTCACACTGTAGGGAATGATAAACGATACTGCTATTTTGCATCAATATTATTTCATTTTCTCATTATAAAGTTCTATAAAGAAATGGTTTTCCACTTCTTTCTTAAGGTGATGCTATGAATGTTAAAAAATAGATCAAATCCACTATTTTGATCAAATTCAAGACTCACTTCTTTAAAAAAAAAATTGGATTTAAAATCTGCTTCGTCGAGAAAATTTTTGATTCAAGACCCACATCGTTCGGAATCCAAAATTTGATGGGTCAAATCTATATGAACCCGCCTGCCTACTAAAAAAGAATATTTTATCTTTTTAATTTTGAATTCATTTCGTTACACAGTAACAAAAACTTTGTAGCAGAAAAAAAGTAATCAATTTACAAAAATTTGTAGCGAATAATAAATAATTTCGTAATTTTTTTGTGTACAAGATAACTTTAATTCCATTTAATAAAAAAACATGTGTAGTTTAACTAAGTAATTAAAAACTACATAAAACATATTTATTCACGTGAAAGACATCACAAATAAAAATAATAAGTTGCCTTCATAGAATTTACTATAGAAATAGGAACGCAAAAAAAGAAAAAAGCCAAAGGGTGAGAGACAAAGAGATGACTAAATTGCTAGTCATAATTATAAAATATATTTTATATTAAAAAAACAATACATAACATGTTCGGAACGAATCCACTAAAAATTCTTTACCCACCCTGAACCTGTTAGGTTTAAAAAATTAAAATTCATTACCCAATTTCAAGACCCGTTTAACCGGATTGAACTCATTCCGAATAAAATAAATTTATTTATAAATTTGGGTTTAAATCTGCCACATTATCATTTTTATTCCTGCCTCACCATGCTAAGTTACATGAACATAGTTGGTTTTGTCTCCCACATGAGATGTTACAAGCACATAAATTGTCCATGCAACTGGAGAACCCCAGTAAAGCATGTGGGAGTGATGTTTGACATCAAAAAATTATATCTTAAAAATAAATAAAAATAAAAAGTAAATTTTGAAAATAGAAGAATACTTTCTAAAATTGTGTTTGTCCGATGAATAAAAAAATGTAAAGATTATCATTGATACAATATATATATTTTTGGAATGTGGTTATATTTTTTAAAAACTTTTGCATGCACAAAGTTTTATATAAATAACCTAAGAAGGGAAATTTGCAAATGTGATTGTTCTTGTGATCATCTAATTGTTATTCACTTGGACGGCAACGATGGTACAATGATATCATTTGATTGCCTCCAAAGGAAATAAAACATCTGATTGGATTTCTTGTACGAATCTTTTTATCTAATTCATCCTTTTTTTTTTTTTTTTATGACCTAAATATTTTAATTTTATCGGACTAATTTTGAATTTTCAAGATATCTGCCCCTAATACATTGAAGGGGATAAATCGCGAGATGTGTTTCAATCGTGACAAAAGAGCTAATTTAACTAATCATTTATTGAGTTCTTACATCATGTACAATATGCATCACTCACAAATCAATGAGACCAAGAATTTGTATAGATTATTAGTTGTCAAAAGGGGGTATTAAAGTGTATAGGAGATCAAAAAGGTCACTAAGGAAACAACAATATTAGAGAAATTGGTCTCTTCGTGAAATCGTTCTAAATAATACACTGACTGTGTGGATAATTGATATATTTTTTATTTAATAAAAAAATAAAATATTTATCCATCATCTAAGTGTTTGGTAGCTAATACATCGAGTTTGGGACACTTATTCATTATCTAAGTACCCGATAAATAATACATCAAGTATATAATAAATTATATATTATTTAAATATCCAATAAACAATACATTAAGTGCAACATGAAAATTACTATGTTCCAAGCAATTGCGAATCCATTGGGCGGGTGGGTGCAGCCATCTCCTCAACTTTTCATATTTTCAATTTTAATATAATTTTTGTTGGTTGTATTGTGTCGAAAGTAGATTGTATTTTAGTTGAACTAATGTAATCATAAAACTAATTTTCTTAAAATAAATTTCGTCCCCTATACAGTGATATATGAATTTGGAAGTCTGTCTCCCAAGATACAACATTATTTTTCTAAAATTAATACAACACTATACTAATTTTATCGAAAAAATAAAAAATTCGATTGTATAATTCTCAAAATAGAATAAGAATACTAAAATATCATATATTTTAGTATGAGGGAGAATAGAGAAATCAATTGAATTGAATTGATTTGGTGTATAGAAAATGGAATGAGAAGGGGTCTATTTAGAGATTAATAGGTGTTTCATCATGACTGATCATTTCTTTTAATTAGAATCAATATGAACCATTGGATTGTATCCCTTAACATATGGTTACGATCTAGTGATTTACAGTGCATCTTTTTATAAAGGTTCACAACCTTACCATGCACATCTTATTTATGAATATATGTATTTATGCATTGTGTCCCATCAATATTAATCAACAATCACAATTGTTCATGTGTACCCTTGTGACCGTTCATATCATTATATACGTTTTCAACCTTCAAAACTTTTTATTAAATTAGAGACACATTTTTAAGTTTTATTTTTTTTTTCATTAAATTGGAAACTTTTCCAATTCACCCCATTAATTTCAATAATTTTTGTAAATTAAAAAACTTACCCCCTCTCAAATAATTAAATTATTCCGATGGCCCTTCTCAAATTTTCATAATCCTTTTTCAAATATGTAAATTTAATAAATTTAGAGATGTTCTAAAATTATTTTTAAACTTTATTTTTTTCAAAAATTTTAGGTAATGGAATTTATTATTGATACAAAGTTTTAAAAGACATTTGTACTATTTTTTAAAATTTATTATAATTTCGTTTATAAAAATATGGATATTTTAGTCAAAAAATAATTCTTATTGTGATTTTTTTTATTTTAGTTTTTAATTTTTAACTTATTTAATTTTATTTTGTTGCTTATTATTTGAGGTTATACTAATTTTTATTTCACAAAAAATTATAAGTATATATTTTTTATGATATAAAAATAATTTGATTTGGTTAATGGTTATAAAATAATATTTAAATTCTTGTAAATTAGTTTTTATTTTGTATTGAAATGAGTTATAATTGATTAACATTTTCGTTTAGAATTAGTTTTTGTTCAAATACTTAATACAATTATAATAGACATAAAATATTTATGTATAAGTATAACGTATTATATTTATATTTAGTTTTTAATAATTAATTAAGAAAAATTTTTTAATAAAAAAATAATTATTTATATAAAAAATTAATAATTTGACAGCCTCCTTATTATAAAATTCTAGCTCCGCCGTTTTTAAAAAAAGGACTTAGAACAAGAAAGTTGGAAACTTTGTTAGTCAATTGTGTAGATTTAACTACCATTCTTGTGCTCTTGTGTACCTCTTATTATATTGGACATTCTACTCAAAAAGAAAAAGGAAAAATACTTCCTTCATCTCAAATTTTTTAATCCTAGGAAATAAAATTTTAAATGAGAGTTGTAAACGTTTACACTATAGCAATCATGATTGAAAGTTTGTTATGTTATATTATTATTTTAATAAAAATGATAGATTAAAAAAAATAAATCTTATTTTGAGCTGTTTAAAAAAAATACAGAAAGATAGAGGGATTATATATTTTAAAAATTAAGCACATGCATCAATAAATGAATATATATTGAAATAAGCTTCATGTTAATGTCCAACAACTGTTTGTGTAAAATATTATGAATATTATTTTATTATTGTGATTTAAATGCTAATAATAATTCTTTTGAACATATTTTGCCTCTTTAAGTTTTTTGGAAGGGTCATTGTAAAGTGGAACGAATGCCATCCGATGCTAGCGGTACTATTTATCAGTTCTTGATCCAACGACAATAACACACTTCATCTACTGTTGGTTATTATAAGGATGAATGGTTTTCACCATTTACTCTTCCTTAATTCGATAAAATTATTGGGTTCATAAAAAAATTTAATTTTTAATGACAAACTGAGTCTAAAGATTTACTATCCAATAGTTTACAATTCAAGATCGAAACGAGAACTAAAGGGATGTTTGGTTTTATTTTTAGGGAGAATTTTTATTTTTATTATTTTTAGAGAAATTTTATTGATTTTTGTATAAGATTAAAAATATATTTAAATAATTATTTTTAGATAGAAAATTCATAGGGCTAAATATGAAATTATGTTTGATTTATTGTTTTTAGTAGAATCATTTTCAAATTATATGTATATAATATTAAATATTTTGATAGTGGTAGGGTTCATAATTAATAGTTTATATAAATTATATATTTTAGTATAATAAATTTTAATTAGTGGATCCTACAGTAATAATGTAATTTATAATAAAAATATGTTAAAAAGAAATTAATGGGTAGCTATGATTTCTATATTATTAATATAGATAGTAATAAAAATATATTAATGAAAGAATGTGTAGTTGTATGGAGAAATAAATTAATTGAAAGGGAAAAATTGATTGATATTATGTAAAAATATATTTGAAAATGAGGAGAATATGATTGGTATGTATTTTGAGTAAAAAAATTAAAAAATAAAATAAATTAATTTTAATAAAATTAAGTAAAATAAATATAATTTATACATTTAAAATAGTAAAAAATAAAAAAAAATTCATCGAAACGGAAAACAGACATCCCCTGACCATCTATTAAGGGTTATCTGAACTTGATCAAACTCGTCCAAATCTGTGTATTTAAATTGAATATGGTAAAAGACTGGAAAAAATTGTAGTTAAAAAAACAGGCTAAGCAAAAACAAATAAAAAAAATTACAAAAGTAAAATGCAAATTTCATTCATTGTTTTGGGAAGAAAAATAACAGCCAAAAAAAGAGAAAAGAAAAAAAGAAATCAATACAAATCTGAAATACAACAGTTGTATTGTAGAATCCCACGGAGAGAGAGACAGAGAGAGAGAGAGAGAGAGGTAGAGAGAGAAAATGAAGACCCATTGCTGGGTTCGAGCTTCTGCTTCCGATTTCACTGGACCTCTCCCCCAACCTCGAAGGCAATTACACACACACACACACACATATTTTAAAATTCAATGTTTTCTCTAACAAATTAAATATTTTGCGATCAGTAAAGTTTGAATTTTATTTTCTTCCTGGAATTGCAGTGGACACACAGCTGTGAACATCGGGAAGTCGAAGATTGTGTTTTTCGGTGGTCTGGTTGACAAGAAATTCCTCGACGACGTTATTGTTTATGACATTGGTAGTTTTTTTTTTTTGGAATACTAATTTCTTTATGGATTACTGGGCTGTTTCAAGTATTTGCTTGATATGCAGTTATAATGCAAGTTGTGCAAGTGCAAATTGTTTTTATTTATGATTTTTTGTGCCGTAATCTATTGGAGGCTTGATGTTGAGTTTATGATCAATGCTTTGTAGTTGATTAACAAGAAATTTCAATGGAATATTTATAACTTGAGAAGCACTTCATGCTGTTATAGATGGAGGGGAAGAAAAATACAAAATTGTGTTTGGATTCATAAAATTGAGCTCGTTGAACAGTAATTCAGGAAAAACCCATTCAGTTTTGGATGGAAGTATTTCTAATTTCAATTCTGTGGATTCAATCCTTGGGATCAAACATCATGTAAGGGTTTTTGTGTTAGCGGGAGATTGGATGGGTTTCTTGGTTTTGGGTAACAAGTGCTAAATAAGCTATTTTTGGCAGCATGAAAGTGGGTCATAGAACTGGAATTTGTAAATTACTAAAGTGAAAATTCAACTTGAAAGTTTATACATTTAACTTTATGAGTTCACGGCAGCATAGCCTATTGCTATCCCTGTATGGACGGAGATCAGCCTCGTAGAATTGGCATGACGTAGCATTTTCAACCCTAAACTGCCAACAAGATTCTAAAATGAAAGTATTTCTAGTATCTCAATGGTGAAGCTGAAACATGGCTGATGGAGCTTCCCATGGCTTATCAATCTTAGTAGGGAGAGTAATAAAAGTATCAGCCGGTGGTTACTGAATTAATTTGATAATCACATTGGTTTCTTCTTACCTAAAATTAGAAGGCTTAAATTAGTAGTTTAGTATGATGAAATGTAATTTGATTGTTTAATGGCAAAAGATACAAGTTTAATATATAAACATTTACTTAGGAATACCAAATATTGACATAGTTGACATGCCTTAGAATTTTCACCCTGGAGTCTTCCTTACCCTTTGATAGTTTATTACTGGACTGAATGCAAAAATGAGCCTTTAGGAGAAAAGACATCATAAAGGGAAAAAAGAAATCCAAACACAAGCCTTCTGGATAACAAAAAAGGACAAGTATGACAGACTTGACAAAACATAAAATAGGTGTTCCTCCCCTATGATGGGCATTTCTTTCCTCTCCACTTCTGTTACAATCTTAGTGTATTTCCCATTTTAACCATATATTACATACCCCATCCGGCTACGCACCTCCACACACTGAAACACGCCCCTTATACATGCATTTTGGCACAGGCGTATCACACACATGCATGTATATTCCTTGTAATCATGCTATCATTAAGTTTCCTACTGAAGTATAATGTTTGCTCTCTTATTCTTGATCTCCTTTTGCCAGCATAAATCTAACCATGACAGTAATTTGTTATTGCTTAATAATTTGATTGATGGTTAGTGAAATTGATTGGTATAACTGTTGGTTGTTGGTTGTTCAGATGGCGATAGTGGTTGAATATAATAGTGACTGAGGTGTTCTATTGAATTCTGTATCATGAGAATGAATGATGATGATATTTGATTCCTTAGTCATCCATGTGGGTGTTGTTCACTAAGTTTCACTGTGAATTGACATGGCCACTTAAGTGGGAGTTGGTAAGATCTCAGGTGTTAGTTGGGTAAGCAAGAGGCGAAGAGAGAAATATGGGGAAATAATTGGAGCTACAAGGTTGATGGATATAGGTTGTTGATGCCCTTGAAATGTTTTCCTGTTATAGTGGAGTGAATTTGGTCAAGTAGTTGCGGGTCTTGCAGCTAAGTGGCGTGAAGGTGGTGTGGGCTGAGTACCGGGTAGGATAGTGGATTGCATTAAGAGGTTAGTGGATTAGATTAAGAGAGAGGAGCAGAAAGGGAATTTATTTTTTATTTTTTATTTTTTTTTTTTTTTTTTTTTTTTTGTGGGGGTGGGGTGGGAGGTGGGGGAAGGTGTAGCTGGTGGATTTTTGAGTTTGGAAGATAGAGTTAGTTGCACTTGGTGATATTGTTTGTGGAAATTTTGCAAACCGCAAGTGAACGGTGTTAAGTTTTAATACAATAGTGAATTGAGTATCATATCTACAGGGATTGTAATAAAAAATTGCATTAAGTACCGTAGCTCAAATAGTCATAATTTTATCTAGAAAATCAAGTGATGATTGATAAACAAAGTAAAGTAAGATAAAAATGTAAAGACAAGAGTGGAGTTCTTAGAAGCAATATAGCAAATACCTTATGAGCAAGATATTTTAGAGGAATGACTCACCTAATTTTCACCTATGTTCTTCCTTTCAAAATATACCAATTCAAGTCATCAACATATGTAAGTTAAGAATTCCTAAGCTCATCAATTCTCTCTCTCGAGTGCCAAATTGACTATGAGTTCTAACATGAATTTTGATGTCTTTATAAAAATTCAAAAATAAAACTTTGCAAAAGTTCAATGAATTCTTTTTCAAAACTTCAAAGGTTTCATAAGGTTTTCAACTTTATGATTCCTAGGTTGTGTTATCCCTATGATCATGTATAATCTTCTCTCTCTCAAGTGCCGAATCTCATACGTCAAACAATCTCAATTAGTGGCCAATTAATCAAGATGAAATACTAAACAAGATAATACAAACAAGATGAACAACTTGGACTAATATTGTTTAAAATTCAAAACATAGGATCAAATAAGGTTACATCATTCTCTAAAAAGAAAAGTTTAGTTTATTATGGATGAATACAGTTTAAGAAATAAATAAAAAAGAACATGGAAATTATTCACCAATATGTGAAGTGGGAGGAATGGTTGAAGCTTTCCTTGTTTCCAAGAATGGCTCCTTGTGTCCAAGAATGCCCTATTTTGATTTTCAGAAAATTGAATAGCTTTTGTCTCCAAGAACCTCCTCTCCCCTTTGGTTGATGTTGATCTTCCTTTTTATACTTCTTCAAATGATTCTTTCTCCAAGAGTCTTCGAAAATGACCCTGAAATCCTTCCACTTTTCTTGGCTTTTCTTCAAAAGAAACCTGAAATTCTTCATCTTTTCTTGGCTTTGTCTCACTTTTTCCTTTCTTTTTCCTCCATGTTTTTAGGCCAAAAGAACCCACTAATGTTGTCTTTTGAGTTGTTTTTAAAGTCCTCCAAAAAGAAGTCCCAAAATCAGATTTAAAAAACGAGTTTTAACTTTTCCGCGAACTGGGGCCGGGCTCCGATTTTTGGTGCCGCGGCGCCAAACATTCTGTCATCTGGCGCTGCAGCTCTGATTTTGGGCGCCACGGCACCAAACATTCTGTCCTCCGACGCCGTGGCTCTGATTTTGGGCGCCGTAGCTCCAAACAATCTGTCCTTTGGCACCGTGTTGTCTAATCATTCATCTTGAAAGCCATTTTTGAGTTCTTTCTGTTCTGAATTAGCTTTTGGTGTCTTCTATTGAATTGTAGATATATGTCTTGGCTTTCCATAGCCGCTTGAATCAACTCAATATGACATATGTGGAGAGAGTTGTGCCTAAAATGCCAAAATGTGTCATACCAGAAAGTTTCAGTCCGGTACTAACCATTGAACTCGATTTTTCTCATTGAAATCGAAAGAGTTAGATTTTGTGGTAAACATAAAAGTTGTAGATCTATCTCTTGGCTTTCCAATGGATCAAGAATCAAGTTAATATGAAATAGGGGCCGAGAGTTATGTTTGAAATACGAAAATTGCCATCAGTAGGCTCACAATTTGAATTCTTCAACATTTCAACCAAGTTTTTGGTTTCTTTCCATTTTCTTCTCTTTTTGTCATTACCTACAAGATTTCAAACTAAATGCATAAAAAGTAACAAAAACACTTGAAAATAAACCAAATGTTAATAAAAAGGTATATGAATACTAAGGGGTGTTGGTGATTGATGTTTGCTGGCAAGATATGGTGGCACGGGTACTTACTTCTTAGTTTGAAGACAAAAAATGGCAATTTTTTTGTGTTCGCCACTCATGCATCTCAAAGTGATAAATTAATAACTAATAAAATGCATGGTGTACAATAGATCATTTTCTTGTCATAAGGTTTGAATTTGGAATGTTACAGACAACAATATGTGGTTTCAGCCAGAGTGCACCGGCAGTGGTTCTGATGGGAAAGTGGGCCCAAGTCCACGTGCTTTTCATATTGCTGTTGCGATTGATTGTCACATGTTCATATTTGGTGGGAGGTCTGGTGGTAATAGGTATTCTTATAGACTACGGTTCTGTATCCTCGATGTAACTTAATTACTAAAGCTTGTTTAAATTCAATTATTCACAAGAAAGCTTGTCATTTACAGGTTAGGTGATTTCTGGGTTCTAGATACTGGTAAGGTTCTGTGAGTTCCACTTTAGACAATCAGTAATGTTGGGAACTAAACATGAAAATGCTTAGTTGATTCCTCTTGGTCACAGATATATGGCAATGGTCAGAACTTACCAGTTTTGGGGACTTGCCTTCATCAAGGGATTTTGCGGCTGCTTCAGCTATTGGAAACAGTAAAATTGTGATGTAAGGACTGTATTCTTTTTCTTGCTGATTTGGGTTTTTGTTCTACTTGTCATAGATTATCTTAATTCAATGCAGGTATGGTGGCTGGGATGGTAAAAAGTGGCTCTCAGATGTCTATGTGCTAGATACAAGTAATGTTTATTTCATGTCGCTAAAATTTGTTTTTTCTTCATATTAATCTCGAATGGTCAGCACATTGATATTTGATTACTTCCTAAACAGTGTCACTTGAGTGGATGGAGTTGTCAGTTTCAGGGACAATACCTCCACCAAGATGTGGACATTCTGCTACAATGATTGAGAAGCGGTT
Organism: Paulownia fortunei; assembly: GCA_019321725.1. Lineage (NCBI taxonomy): Eukaryota > Viridiplantae > Streptophyta > Magnoliopsida > Lamiales > Paulowniaceae > Paulownia > Paulownia fortunei. The sequence continues at coordinate 18,830,535 of CM033114.1, forward strand.
GCTCATCTATGGTGGTCGAGGTATTTTTACATCCTTCGACTGCTACCAGGGGATGAAAAATTACCTTTTCTTTTTCCGAAAAAAATAGAGTTCTATATAAAGGAATTATGCTGTCCATCTTTTTTGCTTGATTCTGTCAAAGTCAATTGTAGAAGTAAATTTCTCTCTCTCTCTCTCTCTCTCTCTCTCTCTCTCTCATGACATGAAATATTCTGCCCCAAAAAGCACACATTGCTGGCTCTTGTGTTAGAGACAGACCTGATGCCAAAATTCTGTTTGATAGTTTCATCCGCTTTCTTTTGAATGTAGATACAGGTCACCCTGACTTAAGCATTTTGGTGATATCCCTTTTATACTCCCTCTGTTCATGCTTGAATGTCCTCAATTTTTGGGGAATATCCACATGCATTTCCCATTTCCTAAAATAGCAACTTACTTTCCAGAAGTACCCTTAAAGTACGTAATGTGACACACTAATTTTTAACCCTTCGAAGCTAAATTGTAAAAGATGCATAGGAATCTCCTTTTTATACTTTCGTCTTTAACTTTGTGCCAATTCTTTAAAATTCAAATCTGGATCAAGGGAATATATTCTTTTCATAGTTCCATCTTCTGTGACATTTTAACTACTTCTGAATTTATATCTTCTAAACTTTTTCAGGTGGTGGGGGGCCAATCATGGCTGATCTATGGGCTTTAAAGGGACTTATTAAAGAAGGTACCTCTTTTTCCCCTTTATTTTAATCCTCTCATGTGGCAGAAGCAATCAGAAAGACTGATCATGGTTAATATCTGTCTAGGAATTATGAATGTTTTTAATATCATATCAAATGATGGGGCTAATGTATAAGCAGCAGCCATGTTTCCACAGAGTGAAGTACTTGGAATGTAGTCAGATAGTAACTTGAGTTTTAATCCTCATGATTGAATTTGTTTGTCTTAACCCTTGTGCTAAATTTTGTGTAATAATGTGAAATTCTTTCAACCATTGATGGTCTAAATAAATTACATTTATTTCCTCTTTTAAATTTAGTCACTAGAAAGATAATGTGTGTAAAAGAATGACTTTATTATCTAAAAGTAACAGCTTGTCACCTCCTCAAGTTGAGGGAATTTGCTTTGTATTTCTGATGCTCCTTTTTTCTTTTCAGTGGAGTCATAAGACCATTTTTAGTTTCCCATTCTATTTTTAATCATTCCATTATCTGCCTGTAAATTTTTCCGTTCCAACACATACATAATTAATATTCATTCATTCATTTGCTATTAAGATCTGATCTCTTTATCCACTGTGGTGTCTTGAGAGCTACCACTTGCATTGCATGCTTAATCTATTTTATAATTGTTGGGTGTTTCTTGTGGAAGGAAGAGAATGAAACGCCCGGATGGACCCAACTGAAGCTTCCAGGTCAAGCTCCTTCACCCCGTTGTGGACACACCATCACTTCTGGAGGGCCCTATGTAACCATCTAAATTCATTGCGTGTTCATAGATGCCATATTCTATTTAACTTGTGCGCACATTAGACTTATAAATAAACAGCTCTACTCAACAAAGCCTTGTCCTGTACTTATATGGGTATTGTATGGATCCTCTGCTTCCACTTGCTATATTAAGGGCCACTATTGGGCATGGTGTGTATTACAGTGTATGGACATTTATTTGTTCTCCTGACTATGGAGACTTTAAGCTTAAGGCCATTTGAACAAACAAATTCGTTTGTGTCCAAAATACACTCCTATAGCGCTGTGTTCCCATAATTTTCTCAGTCAATTGGCGGTGTTGACTACAAACTACTGTATCAGATTGTTTAAAGTTGTCATTTGCTTACATAATGTGACATGCATACCCTATAATAAAAACAAGTTTGATTAATCTTATCATTGTTCTCGTATAAGTCATGCAAGTTAACACAGGTATTTTCTGCTTGCAGCTTTTGTTATTTGGAGGGCATGGAACTGGCGGTTGGTTGAGCCGTTATGACATTTATTACAACGACTGTGTTGTTTTAGACAGGGGTACGTGTTATACGTCTTACCCACCATAGACTCATATTATTTCACTTCTGATGTTATTGCTATTTCATCTTTGTCGTGATCTTTCCATGTTCTTGTATTGATTTTTTTAGTTATTATTTCCTTGAGCTTTTGTCATGTTGTTAGCCTGCACAATGCTGCCACTTGGTCTCTCCTAAGTTGAAGAAAGTTGCTCTACCTCTAAAAGTACTTCATGCACGAACATAAAATAAGAAAAAGAGAAAAAGAAAACAGATTCCACAAAAATGATGATGTTGAGGCATGCAAATTGTAGTATAAAAGAAAAAGGAAAAATACAAATGTGATTTGCCTGTTATGCGCCATTAATATTTTTTATGATCATCAAATCTTTTGGTGTAGAATCTTATATTAAATTTTTTTAGACTAGTTAGTAATTATTTTGGAGATGCATAAATGGATTATAATGGCTTATTTAATGACTCTTATGGTCAATTATTAAATGTTGGAACTTACTATAAAATTTGAATTATATCCATGTGGTATGTACAGTTAATACTGAATCCCGCACTAAGTGTTGCAGTATATGCTTTGTTGCCATAGGACATGAAGATTTTGTCCAAAAGTTTCTTGACTTTAGATAGGTATGCAGACAAGTTATTGATAATAGTAGTAAGCTAATATTAGGATACTTCAACAGTAAGTTACATGAATTTAACACATACCAGACATTCAGATTAGTGTGAATCTAAGAAAGGAACATTATATAATAACTATAAAAAGAAAATACTACATAATTACTTATAAAAATGATATGCAAAAAGACATGCCTTATTGTTTTGTTAAATGCACGGCTGTCAAGATACCTAAGTGATGAGTTGTAAGTGCCATTCACTCAGGCCATCCCTGGCAATTTTTGCAAAACCAACTAATGAAAAGAATAGTAGAAATAGTATAAACCATTATTGCTTGACTTAACAAAAATTGAAACATGCCTTTGCTGCATGAACTTATGCATTTCCTAATTATTCTTTTTCCCTTATTATTTATTTTGTATGGTTTCTTGCCACTACTAACTGTGGGTAAATTTCATTGGTGTTTAGTGTTAGAGACTTACATCAGGTGTCAGAGAGTTATGTTATTTTTGAAAGGTAAAAGATAAATGGAGTGATGCCTTGGACATGGGATGGGATGATAAATTCTAGTATTGACAAAGACAAAGTGCTCTTGTCAATGGAGGAAGCAATATTACATTTTTTATGTTATGGGGAAACGGAGTCATCCTAATGTGTAATACATCATCATTCTAATTTTTTCATTTTGATCTTTGAACACTATGGTGCTTACCAGAAGCCTTTCTTTTTTTATTTTCTTTGGATTGCTCATGAAGTTTGATTGTTGGAAAGACCCAGATAAACAATACATATGCAGAACCTATTTGAGATCTTCCAAAAAATTTGTTGAAGATTCTGTACATGAAGAAATTTCCTGTAAGCCTCAATAGAAGAGTATAACAAATAAAGTTTCCTTGACCTGAAAAATTAAATTTCCAGTCCCTTTAAATGCCCCTCTTGTTCCCCTCCTTGAGATAGTCCACACCAGATAGTGACGGGCTACATTCTTGGCTTGTTTCAAACAAGTAAAATTGTCCCTGAAACACCGACTTCTGTAGCTTATGCACCTCCCTAGGCATAAGCCATGATACAAAAGAAAAAAATATGAAGCGATATTTGTGTTCTACATTACAAAAGTCACAGCCTTCTAGAGTTATCTACACTTAAAAGCACTGCTATATGGGGTTTTCTAACTCAAACCCTTTTCTGAGGAAAGAGTTCATTCTGCTTCTTCAACTAGAGAAAATGATTTAACAGAAAAGGAGGCTTCTCCTTTTGCCCTTCAAATCAGCCTATGTCCTCAATAGTCCCAAAAAAAACTGCTTATAATCGTCCAATTCGTGGTAGTGATTACATGCCAAATAACCTGTCCTCACTTATGACAGCGACCTTTGAAACAGAAGCTCTTTTATCAATAGCTGCACTGGAAAGTTGTGGATGTGCACTCATTAGTACCCTTCTTCTACACCTACTATCAGAATCTGTTTGTCCGAATTCACACTGCAAAAGTAATATATCTAAAACTTCTTTAAAATGTTCATTGTGCCCCTCCATAATCTACAGCCCTATTGATGGTTACTCCCAATTTTCTGACATCCCATCTGAAGCTTAAATGGCTATCCTTTTCCTTCCCTTCGGTTTGTCTAGAAGCGATCCTGCAGTTGATATACTTGATGCATATGCTTTATTCTTGTCATGAACTCCTACAATTGCTATGTCTGCTATGGATGGTCGTCTCATTTGCAAACATTAGTTTTATTTGGAAAGAAGACATCATCATTGCGAGAAGAATATGTGTGGGGTACAGGTCGTGACGGGGTTGGAGTTAATGCAGCTCTTGATGTTTCTATGTATTATGACCACATAATTGATGCTATTATTTATCTTCTATAAATCTCATTGTCCTATTTCTATGAGTATGAGTTTTGACGATATATTATTTTCGTAATTGCATGTAGTGTCTGTGCAGTGGAAACGCTTGCCTACGAGCAATGAATTCCCAGCTGCTCGAGCATACCATTCAATGAACTGTGTCGGTTCTCAGTATTTATTATTTGGTGGCTTTGATGGAAAATCAACTTATGGTGATCTCTGGTGGCTTGTACCTGAAGGTATTTACCACTTCCCTACTACGATTGTTTATTGAGTCTTGCATCAATGGCCATGCTAACTATTGAAGTCATCTTATTGATAAACTCCAGTTAATAACATTCCATTAAGTTGATTGATCTGTATATTGATTTAATGTTTGGGAATTGTAAGACCATATTCCGTTCTTACCTTAATGTTCTCTGCAAACTTGAACCTCCATAAAAGATGAAGCCTGCCGTTGTATCTTCTGCTGAAATAATATTCTATGTGTAATAGGTACCTTGTTCCCTGAATCTTTTATTTTTGTGATTCACCTTGTTTGTCTGTTCTGGCTTAAAGCTCCCAAATGTTGGGAGCCAAGATGAAAATAACTTTTTATTTTCCGTTCCATATAGTAAATTGGACTTCATTAGTGTTCATAGTGTTATGTGCATTGTGCTTGATTACAGATGATCCTATTGCAAAGAGGTTAACAGCATCTTCATCTGAAGTTGTTCCAGAAAGAAATCCAACCATGGGAGCAAAGGTGTGATGTGAAAACGATTTTCCCCTTTCATTTGTCTATTGTTGATGAACTGTGTAAACCTTTAGCTCTTCTCCTTTTCTCAATAAAAAACTTACCCTGGAGGCTGTAGTGCTCTCATTACATCTTGTTGCTGCTTTTGATCCCAAAAGTTAACTTCATTTTAGAATCAGGAAAACAAATTTCCTTTGGATAATATATTTCCTCAAAAGTACTAAAGGTACTCAACTCATGTTTACAAAGTGGATATTTATGCTGTGTTTGCTTCTATTGAGAAAAAAATCCAGACAAAGGTACCCAAAGGTTTCTCTGAAGCTGATCAAAAGCCTATTCTGATGCTAACACGATGTATATGAAAAAACAATTCTTGTCTTCTATTTATTCCACAAAAATCAAAATTGGAGATGGTTTTCCTGGAGCCTACAGAAAAGTAGACTCTAGGAAGCCTTATTGACTTCCAAATTGACTCTACTGTCCAAAGTTGTTATACATTCTAGCTAAATACAACATTTAAGAAATAGAGAGCTGAAACAAATATTTTAAACCAACTCATATTGGCGACACTATCATTTGGGATCAATCTATATATTTAAAATCAATGGTTTAACCTGCTCAACCTTAGAAAGCTTAGGACTAATAAATAAATTCATAATTATCTGTGTGAGATAATGACAAATGATGTACTAAGTTTCCGTGTCTCTTTCTGCAGGATGGCCAAAGAGAAGGATCTGCAGTTTCAGAGTTACAGAAAAGATTAGAAATTTCACCTTTACTTTCTAATCCTGAGCATATCATAAACGAAATGGAAGACAAAGAACTTATCCAGCTAGCATCAAAAGTAGGTGGTGAAGATGCTGTCAGTAACATGCAGGTTTTCCAATATCTCATTTATCTTAGTAGATTTTAGCACATCTAGAGCGAGTCTTGCCATGTTTGCTGACCCTACTTTGGCTAAAGGCTGTGCAAGCACTTCGAGACCACTGGATGAAGTCTGCACCACAATCTATAACATTGAAGGAGCTTAGCCCATTACTCCATGACTATCAACGGTTGATCGCCTGCCATCATATGTGAGATTGATATCTTCTACATTATTATTTTCTCCATAATAATGTGAATTGCAGATTTCTGAGCATTTTATTGACATTTTTGTAGTTATAATTGTCGATTTACTCAATCCTTTACCATAGTGTTAAGTGAGTTCTGACTCCTGTTTTCATGGAGAATGTGTTAAACCTGCTGTATGTTATGGCTCCCTTTTTTTATCCTCAATAAAATTGACCAGCTCAGAAAGGAAACAATTTGGTAGCATTAATCATCTTGTGGACGTTGACATATTAATACTTCAAATAACATTGAAAAAAAAATTGGATAACAGAAAAGTGGCATGATATATAATTTGTTTGAACAAAATGTACTATGCCATTTCAATGATATATGGCTAATATAATGAGATTTAGGATGGTTTACAAGTGATTTGGATAATACAAGAGTTTTGTTCTTTGAAATTACTTTGTTCAATTTGCTGTATCTTGGCTCATCAAGGGTTATCTCAGTTCGGTTCTGCTTCCTTCCTGGCAGACTGCTCCTTCTATGGACCTATCTTTGCTTCCTGTCTGGTGTGGGTTTCCTGAGTAGGATTGGATATTTCCATTTTGACTGCAGGGTTGCTTCTGTTGGTTATCGATCATTTATGTTTCAGTTATCTTTTATCCTCTCCGCTGGTCATCTTGTCTGCCACTTGCTTTTTTGGTTTCTTACATTACTTATGCGGAATCCATTGCATATCCATCTACCTATCTACATCTCCCTCTCTTTCTCTGTGCTGTTGCTTCTCATCAACTTGAAAATGTGGCAAAAGTACTTTACCAGCACAGTATTTGGCAAATGCCTTGTTTGTTTTATTAATAACGTAAATCCTGCTCATATGATGGGCCACACAAAAGGATTTGAATGACAAAGATAATGTACATCAGCACATAATTATACAATTACATTTGGAGCCAGAAGTTGAAAGTCATGCTCTCTAGTAACCAATGAGAGCTCACTAGCTGGTGGTGACAAACACTTGAAGCCATTCATGCATTTTCTACCACTTTAATGCTAATTCTTCAACAATTGGAGGAAGTTTTTACAATAAAAGTTTTTTCCAAGTTGAGCATGTTGTACAATTGATCTTCCATAACTGGGGAAAATGCGAAATAGTTTTGGAAGCTCTTTTGTTCCCACTTTCCATCTTTCCTGAAAGGTTGATATTTAATCAAATGGACACCTAGGGGGTGCTTCATTAACAGCCAAAAGATACATCTATCTATACTCGTCTATATATGGTCTAAGCAATAAGCAAAAGATAAGTAACTTTTAGGAAACTATTTCTTAGTCCAGAAAAAAAGAGAGAACTGTTTTTTGTTTTTCTTCAAAAACTCGAGCAGTCCTCTCTTTCCATAAGATCCAAAAGAGACATAATGGTGAGACGTGTTCCAAATCCTTGGTCTTTATGCCTTCCCCTATATGCTATGTTTCTTAATGTACTTCGTATTATGCAGTGCAGATTAACAAACTAAACCAAAATTCTCATATTTCGTCTCATAAGTTTGCTGTGTCAACTGTTGTGATTCTTCATGTTGTCTTTTTTACTTATTTGTTTGTTTTATTTTATTTTATGTAGCATTTTTCTAAATATTTCCATTTAAGACCATAATGACTTTGTAGATATTACCTAATGCATGTTGCTTTAGTTAATATATAGTGATACTAAAATATGTTGGCCCTTGCTGTGCTGGGATCTCTCTGAAACTAAAAGATTATGATCTTAATTTAAAAAACCATTATGTCCAGCACCCAAATTTTGTCAGATAAGTACAACAACTTTTATAAGCTTTGTCTGTCTTTTATGGAATCTCTATATGATTTGGGTGACTTTGCAATAATTTGTTGGACTAATTTTTTGTTGACCTGTTTGTTTCTCTGACAGAGGAAAGGTTGGATCTAATCTAGAGCTTGTAGAATTTGGTTTTCCTGGAAAAGATGCATTTCACTTCTATCATGTTAAAAGTGCTTCTCAGGTATGAGATATTATGCTCCTCATTGAGCTTGTCATGGTTTGTTTCAGATTGATTATATCTGAATTCAAAATTATTTTTCCTTGTATTAAATATCTGATGGCTGTCATGTTAGCAACAAGTCATGCTTTATAACAAAACTATGTATAATTTATGGTCATCTGCAATATAAACTTCAAAACTTGCTAACATTTTTTCTATTAATATGACATTGTGTATACTGATTATCAGAAACTAGTGATGTTGGCACACTCGATGTGTGTGCTTAAATGTTTAAGGTATAAAGTTAAAGATCTTATCTTTTGTATGTTATAGAAGAGAGGAGAGATGAGAGAGGGGATAAGAACTACCTCGATGTTTATGCTCTTTGACGGGGCTAATTCTGTAATTTCATTTAAAAAGACGCCAAAGTAGTACTTTAAGGCCCTCAAGAACAAAGGAAGCATAGTGAACACTGAGCAAAGGTTAACAAATCCATCACAATTTACACCTTCATGTGAAGACCGAGGAAGCATACTGAAAGCTTTTTGCCTTCATCTTTATTGCCTTCCCTGTCGTGTTTCCTTGTGAATAGCTGAAGTTCTCTGTTGTATACACTTGACTTACATGCTATGGGTCACAGAAAACCCTGGCGACCCAAAAGAGCATGAATTTGTGTGGGAATGTGTATCAATCTCAGGAGGTTGATTGTGCTGTCATGGTTACTGTATTACCATTTCTTCTATATCAAAGCACTAACAGATTGGAACAATAATCAGAATTAGAATATTCGTGAAGTTGAAGACAGAAGATTGAGTGCCAAATTGGCAAGGATGTGGTGTCTTTTATTAGTAGACTCCCAATGAGGCTGCTGAATAGTAGCCTATATTTTTGGAGCCTCCCTAATGGGACCATAATGCACCACAACAATGTCGTCTGGCTCTCTTTACTAATTTTTTTTTAACATTCTGTTTTCTTTCCCTAGTCTGATTGATTTGGAGTTTGATTTTGATTCTAGAAAAGTCCTGCATAACAAAATTGATGAAATTAACCTTTCAGATGTGTTGGAATGGTGAATATGCCTGCTAATGCATTACAGAGTACAGGGCTGCTCCCAAGGAAACTCCATCATCCGTTTATAAGCTTCCATTTTTGTAGAAAGGAGATTCAAGTTGAGGAATCATGAAGTATAAGTCCTTCTAGTTCTCTACAAGCTTTTGGAAATTATGTCAAACCATGGTTCGACTAGAAAACTGGAGGCAGAGTCTTCCCCCCACCCCCTCCCCCTCCCAAGGTCACTGGTGTTCAGAACTGATTAAAATGGTCAACTCAGTGGATGTCTGGTGACCTAGTGATAAAAAGTCCTATTGTTGCCTTCCAAACAAAAGAAAGTTGATAAAACCAGAAGGGAGAAGAGCTAGAGTCTTCCTCAGTGATTTTGCTTATTCATCTAAACTTCTCTCCCCTCCCCTCTCTCATGTGCCAAAATCTCTACCTCTCACCCCTTCGACCCCCATCCTCTGCCATCCTATTGGCTCTCACCATCATCATGCTTTCTAATTTTTCTATCTTATCCTCCTCCTTTGTTTTAGCACAGCACATTCTTTCTGCTCTTATAAACCACTGACATCCCCCGGTTAAGACGGCAGTTCTATAAGATGCACTTTTTCTGTGGCTTGTGCCTTAATATTTAAACTCAAGGTGAAACAATTGTGAGCTTTATTAAAGTTATTTTTTATTTTTACGAATGACATTTTTCTATCTATATCTAATCCCAATTTTCCAGTTGTGTGGGTATATGCTCTTCACTGCCTTTTTTCTTGTTGACCAAGTAAAACATTGGATTTGTTTTACATATGAAACAAAGAAAATTAAATTCCTGTGTTGGATAGAATAGTTTTCTACATGTCTTAGTGAGATAAAGCTGTAAACGGTTGGTCAATTATGGAATATTCTGGGGGTTCTCATTCAAGCTCATGAAATTTCGTTCCTTTTGAAGAAAAGTTGTGGCATCTAGGGCTTCTGATTCATGAGATTGCTGAATTTAATTAAGCGTTTCAACAAAAAGTGCTTAAATGACCATAAGAAACCAATAGCCTCAGCTTATAAAGCCATAATCAAAGACTCAGAAAATTCCCCACAAGCTATGTTGGTAGCATTGGAAGTAAGGATGATGCTGGTAGTAGAGAACTTCAAGAAGAGGGGGTGGGGGGGTGTTTTTGGTGGCAGCAAACTTGGTCGTCTGTATGTTTGTATTATGTGCACATTTGTACCCATGTATGCCGCATTTGTTTGCAAATCTGTCTCTTCTGAATGACTGACAAATAAGATAATTATGGATTACGCTGGATGCTGAACTTACAATCTTAAATTTATGTTAGTGGATATCAAAAATAGTGGACATTGCACAATTTACATAAATGTTGGACATCACTGACTTGTTTTATGCAGCTACCCTAAATGATTTTGATTGCTAAGGGTTGAGACCTAATAACATCTATCTTCAGAGTAAAACAATTTTTATACAAGAATATTAAATATGTGCAGGAAAACTGCTTTGGATGCTTGGATTATTCTGTAATGTATCTCTTTGTTTTTTCATACTCTAAAACACAGATCTGTTTTATTGATTTTCAGTTGCGCTTGCATGACATCCCAAATCTATTGGCAGAGTACAAAGACCTTCTCTCATCTACAAGATTTAGTTGACAGACTGACAGCATTTGACGCCCGACATTGCATGCAGCCCTTCAATACATTGGAATGGAATTGGAAAAAGAGAAAAAGAGGGCATTCTTCCCATTGCCTCCAAGAAACAAGGGATGGAAGTTGGAGAGGTTGTACTTCAAATGCAAGGGCCAACAGCTTTACTACGCATCCATCAGTGACTCTATTTGCAATTTCAGCTTTACCTTCTATCATTTGTGGTTGTTATGTCTAAGAAGCTTGCCAATAAGTCCTACGATGAGCTTCCAATGCATGTTTAGGTGCCTTCTGCTGCCTTTTTTGCTAGTGGTTATGTTATATCTGTTGTGATTGTATCTGCCATTCAGTGCTGTTGAAACTATGAAAATTTCTTCAATTTGAACATCATTAGCTTGTTTTTTGTGCAGTCTTGAGATGAATGCTAAATGCTAAGTTGGTTATAGTGTGATTACAGTAACTTCCTGTCAGAGTCGCAATAATTATGGCACGATTGAATTATATTCGTGGATTTTTTGTAGTCGAATGGAATGACGTGTGTACTTGTCTAGGATACTCGGAAAGTAAAGTACTTGCAGCATTGATTCAAGAAAAGATGAAATAGAAAAGGAAAATACAATGCTCAAGTATTTCATGATTTTAAGTTCAAGATCTTGCTGAGCTCTTCCAGCTTCCTCATTCTGAATTTCTCACTTTGATCCACCAACTGCAAAAGCCAACACCAAAAACAGATAAGCCCCAGAAAAAGAGTAGTAAAGTAGCACTGATTTCCTTTCGATTCTTCCACAGATGAAAAAAGTTAGAATTTCCTGAACTTTTTTGGTGCAATTCCATTTGTAATTAGGTGCAATTACCTCCACAAGGGCAGTGGTCAATTGAGCTTTTTCATTGCTCTTCTCTTGGAAAGCTTCCATTGCTTCTTTATATTCTTTCTCCTGTACAAATGTGAAAAAAGTGCCAAAAAAAATTAAAGAAGTGATTCTATTTTCAAAAATGGTCAAAAAAGATGGTTATTTCTTTTTCCTTTGTTTAAGTTTTCTTGAGCAAAGAAGAGAGGAATCCTACTTTCTTTTGGCAGATCTGTGCAAGACTCTTGAGGTCACGGTTGGCTATGTCTAACCTTCTACGCACAGTGGAGACCTCTTTTCTCATTGGATCTGTGAACACTTCAAGTTCCTAATACATTTTCACAAAATGGAAGAATAATTAATTGTTGGATGAATTTCATTGGATTGCAGGCGTAAATATTACTGGATACCTAAGTAGATACATATTAATGTTGTAGGAAAATACAAATATGTTTTGATTGTGTATGTAAATAGTTTATGAAACACTCTCGGTAAGATTTTATTTTTCTTTCTTTCAAATCTTATCGTCTAAATAGGATGGAATCAAAATTTTTAGTTTTAGGATGCGGGTACTCATTTGACACTATCATTTTAAAAATTTACAGGGGCAGAATTTTGAATTCCATGTTTTACATATAAAGTTAGGGGAGAAGAGAAACCACGTGGTCCAACCCACCTATTGACTTCATCTCTATATATAAATAAATATTAAATTATGATTTTTGAAATTTATATTTTGAGTTTCTTAATAAAATAAAATAGTTGGACATCATCTTTGCTAGCTATAAAATGAACTTTAAAATCTCTAAATATGAACTTTCACTCACAAATTGTCATTACTAAATTATAACATAGGGTTACACATTTTTTATTTTTTGTTTATTTGGCATCAACAACCCCATGACAATTACTTTACTTGTAAGGGTTGGCTCTTACACTTGTTGTCCTGTTCTTTTGTCATGTCATAGGTCCAATCCATGTGATTCAAAAGCATAATAATGGTTTAGGGGTTGTTTGGGCTAGTGGGTAAGGCTCCCAAAAATTCCATTTGGACTAATGTGATTTCTAAATATGTTTGGGAAATTTATATTTGAGTCTCTTTTTGTTTACTATAGAAGTATTTGAAAATTAAAATTAAAATTACTTTTGAGTTATTTAAAATACAATAATTAGCTTTTTTGTAAAACTACAAAATAGTCGCTTTTGGCCAAACACTATTTTATGAAAATCAATTGTCGCTAAATCATTATCGAAATTTGATTTTTCTAAAGAATTGATTTTGAAAAAAAAGCTGGCCCAACTCATCTATGAGGAATTATTTGGGCTTACTCCCCTGCTTTAGACATGAAGTTCTTAAAAGTAAAAGTTTCCTATAACTTTACCCTATGTCCTTACAATTAGTGATTGAGAGTTATTAATTTAAATGAGAGAATAGTTTTGGAAATAAATTTTTAATTTTTGAAAATAGAACTTCATTTCAAGGTGTAAAAAATAAATAAATTGAAATAATAAATTTAGAACAAAGTACGACTGAGCATTTTAAATTATTGAAACCCAAACTCAAACTTTGTAAATTAGTACAATCAATTCTGGCCAACTCAAGTATTATGGGGACCCTTTGTAAGAAAACTCCAAACACCACCCAAGCATTTTATCCCTATACAATCTTATCGTTAAAGACAATTATAAAATCTAAGTGTCATTATTAATAAGTTCCGAAACTCTAAATTTGAGAAGAATCATATCAATAGAGTACGTTTGTCACGCATGAATCCCATCACATTAATGAATATGATTGTTTCAAAACATAAAATTTCATAATCTTCTAAAAATAATTTAAAATTAGCGTCGAAAAACAAAGTGATAATCTCAATCAAAAACTAGGATGATCAACCTTTGCAATCTTGGTTTTCATACTCATAATCAAAAACTAAACTTTTTCAACATACTTTCTAAACAAAATTAGTATTGTTTTTTTCAAGAACTTACTTCCCAAACTTGTGTCAAACGCCTGGCTTCTTCTTCGGCACGGCTGAGTTGAGATTCCACCCTCTCCCTCATCTCCATTTTCCTCCTCTCAATCTCCTCTTCCCTTGCTTGATACGACGCAATCGCCATCTTTGAGGCCTCGTCCTCATCGTCGACATCCCCTGCCGATGATCGGCCACTGCTCCCAATACTTGCAGCAAGACTCTTCATTTTCTTTACACTGAACTATGTATGTTGTCCCTGTGCTAGAACATGACTTGTTCTTATATCTGCATTTTTGTTGTCATATGTTATGATACACTATAATTCTGCCTATTGAAGGTTATCCACTTTTTTGCTTTTGCTTTAATACTTGCTCTCTTTTCCCTTCCCTCCCTTTCTTTTCAAGCTATTTTTGGTTTAAAAAAAGAAGCAACATATTTTGGGGCTATGCCCACTTTATGCTTTAAGTTTTGTGAATCCATAGACCTCTTTTTTTCATCCATTTCTTGATTTCCAACTGTTATTTCAATTCTTTCATCTTTTCTTGATTTCATTCTACCAGAAAATAAATAATATAAATGCATTGATATGATATACCAAAAAATCAATGGTTTTAAGATTTTTAAGATTTAACCAAGAGTTACACCAACCCCATTACTCATCGTATTTAATTTGGTATTGCTACCGCACATGACTACAATGAAAGACTGATGATATTACTGAGAGTCCTACATATTGGAGGTCAGGAAATAAAAATTTGGGACAATCACAAACATTTATGCATGATAAATCTCATATGAATCCCTCCATATAAATTATTGTAATTGTCTCAAAATGGAAACACCAAAACCTGCTAAGAATAACGCTGTAAGTAAACAAAACATATGATTGATCATAGTTATATACATGGTTGGAAAATCATTATGCTCTCTTTCTTGCAATAAGATTGGAAGTAAAAGAAATAATGTTGTAGTACATATTTTGCTTCAAATGTGGGCAAGTTAGTTGCTTGGTCATAGTCAAGTGTTGGTTGCTCTGGAAAAATGCAAACTAGCCTATGATTGTCATACGTTTTGGTTAGAAAACAAATGAATTTGTTTGCTCTTTTTCGGGTTTCTTGAAGGCACTCAATTGAACCTTGAAACACATGAATAAACTTCATAATAACAGCCCTCTTCTTTAGAAACTTGCTTGATTAGTACATATCCAAGTTCAATATGTTAAAAGGGATTCTGGATCATATATTTCAGGTGACCTTCTCAATGGTGCCTACCAATAATCCAGTTACTCTATTTCATTTTGAACGTATCGATCATTGTACATGTAGGTATGCACAAAGGGTCTCCTTATAGAGATATTGCTTGTAAATCACTGGTAGCTTCGAAAATGTACATATCTCTGTCCATTTCTATATTCAGGTCATTTGAATATAAATGGTATTAAAATGCTGAAATCAATTGGCATCCCCTAAGTTAATTTCCTTTTTCCGTAACTCTTAAAAAGTATATATTAGTTAAGATAATTAATTTATACTTACGATTTTGTTGGTCATATATTCAAATAATCTGAAAGGGAATTAGTAACCAGACAATATCCTCAAGTACATGTTCTTAGGAATGTGCATGATGACGAGAATAGGTTTCATGTTTATTTGATTGTTTATCACATAATGGCAATACCCAGCAAGTGAGGATGTGTTGTGATGCTGATTATGTTGACATGAAAACCTTATGCTTCCTTTAAATACTTATTTATAGTAGATCACCAATAATTATGATGTTGGCATAATTTTGAATTTTTCGAATTTTTGAGATTCGTCTTCCCGCGATTCCTTCTCTTAGAAAGTGATTGTAAGATGGGTTTCTATCTAATACGCAAATAAATAATTAGGAGTTCTTGGAATTGCTTTAAGATAACCTTACGACGGATTTTCCACGAGAATAATCTTTTAACGCTCAAGTTAATAATAGAGCTAGAGATAATGAATAAAGGGCAACAAAAAAATACAAAATATAAATAATGTACCTAAGAATAGTAAAAAATCAAGATAATTACAATTAAATATCGAATGGTAGAATCATGTGTGATATAATTTATAGAACATTAGAATTTCATAAGCCCGTGGATTTGCACCATCCTTTTTGGCCTCGTGAACTTGTCACTTGAGTTGTTATTGGATTGTTTCCCATCAAATTATATAAAAAATATACATGTACATATATGCACACAAACATAAAATGTCATTTGCAGCGTTGGCTTTTGTGTAAACATGCTATGTCAACAATTAGTTTGATATAATAATATGGACTAATTTAATAGTTTATAATTAATTTACAAATTAATTAATTAATAACATTGTAATGAGGGAGGATTAAAAATTGAGTGAAAGCGTATTTGAAAATTGCGCTCTCAACAGAAAACACAACCTTTGTTTGTGCTTTTTTTTTTTTTTTAAATATTAATAAAAGCGCAACTTAAAATTATGCTTTTTATCATAATAACACTAAGTGCAACTTACAATTACGCTTTTGTGGAATGTACAATTATATATAAATTATATATATATAATAATATTTAAAAAAATATAATTATATATAAATTATATATATATATATATATAACAATATTTAAAAAAATATAATTATATATATACACATAATCAACAAAGATAAAAATATAGACAAACACATTTGATTATACAATATTATTTACTTAAGCTATAATAATATTATACAATAAATAACATAAATTTATATTATTTAAATATTTTTTTTACTTAAGTATAATATTTACTTATGTATTTAAATATTTCAATAAAGATAATAACAATACCATTTTTGTTTGATAATCACACATTTAATTTTTTGGATAATAATTACAGTATTAAATATATACATTATAGAAGTTTTAAAAATATAAGAATAATAAAAAATACTAAAAATGGTCACTAGTGCCACAAATACGTCGGTGCCGCTGTCGTTTACCTCGACGTCTACCCTTAACAGCAACAACAATATCAGTATCATATAACTGATTTTGGGTCGAATCATCAACATATGTATTGCAGCTTAAATTGAAGTTCAACTGACCTGATGAAATTGTGGAGTTTGATTCTCTGCGATCATAATACCCACTGTTTAGATGTGAAAATGCAACTGACGAGATAATAAACTTTTCACGTCCAGAATCATGTCTTAGATGCTGTTGAACAAACGGTGTGTGCCCCATGTCAAAATCTGAACTGAGTATAGTAAAGAATGACATCGTAGATGGTGGCATACCCTAATATGGAGTGAACGAATCATCCGATTATGCCTATTGAGGTATATAATAGTTGGCGGTGTTACCCAGATCGTGTGGTACACGATGTGACGAGATTGATGAACCTGCCTCATCTGCTACACTAGACATAAATGGATGAGGGATGTCGTAAAATATAGAAGTATAACTAATAAATAAAAGATGTATCAAGGTAGAGGGACCTGCATCATCTATTGCTCTACTATACCTCATCGTCCTCCTGCTTGTGTCATATGATAATGACATTGATATATTTACAGCATCTTGTTGTCTGTGTAGTAGGCGTTTGAGATTATCAGTAGCATGTATAGCTTTACTCCTCAACTGCATAAGTGAAGTTATATCTTTCTCATTCGCGCTATCAATACTGAGCCTAATCATCTTGACCGCCATACTCTGAAATATGTGCAAAAAAAGAATAATATTAAAGAATATAATTAATATGATGCATACACATTATAAAAATTATTATTAATGAATGTCTTACCATAGCTTTCAAATCTGATACGTGTGAAAGTTGGTACCCCTCCTACATAGGCAAATAGGATGACAATATCAGATAGTGTGTAATTCAATTGTACCAATCTATATATCGAGGCTCAATACTATTGGACCCAATAATGGGAGGGCTAACGATAATAAGTTG
Source organism: Paulownia fortunei (assembly GCA_019321725.1). NCBI lineage: Eukaryota > Viridiplantae > Streptophyta > Magnoliopsida > Lamiales > Paulowniaceae > Paulownia > Paulownia fortunei. Next base: position 18,848,266 of record CM033114.1, read on the forward strand.
ATATCTATCTGCCCACTACGACACATACTCTTGGTAAAATCGAATTCAATCCTCTCCATTGTGTTCTATGCGGTCTACATCATATAAAGTCTCCTCATGAGGTGGTATATCCGGTGAAATATACTTTCGCATGCTAAACTGTCGTATGACCCATTTTGGGTGATGGAACTCCACGAAGGCGTAGTTGATTAATGAACAACAAGATTTTCATAGTGGTATGTTACATATTGGACCCAACATCATAATATCCGGTGAACTCATGTCATATGGCTTCCATATAAACTGTAATTAAAAAATACGTCATTTTGAATATTTTGTACATTTATGAAAAGAAAAATTAAATTTAAACAAAATATTAAATTCTGCTAACTTCTCTATTAGTCATTATGTCTAGTATATCTTTAATAATCCTGATAAAAACAACGCATTCACAGATACCTTCAACACTTCGGATAATATGTACAGACAACATATGAAGAAACCATCTCCAAGATATAAATATTTCTTCATCAACAACTACAAAAGCGAGATGTAGAACTTGTTGATTTGCATCCATCCCCACAACAATCAACATTTTGTGTCTGTACTTTGTATAAAGATGTGTTCCATCTACACTCATTACTTCGTGATAATTTTAGAACCTATTGATACATAACTTGAATGTCCAGAATACATATTTCAAATTTTTTTTTTCTGAGAACTCGGTGTTGATATAATACCACTACACAATTGTGCTTGAATTCTTTTTTTGCAGAGCTCCCAAATACTTAGGTAATTTTCTAACTAAGCTTTCCCAAGTGCCATAAACAATTTTGCTTGCGCGTTTCAAACTATGCCAGACCTTATGATATGAAATTTCATACTGATACTTATTTTTCACATTTTGTTAGATATGCTTAATCTCATAAGTTGGGTCATACTGAACTATGCCCGTACGCAATTTAGTGATCATGTTTTTGCATAAGTTGCGATGATCCGCATATAATAAATTCATAAGGTAAGTATGGGGGCCTCTCCACTTGGTGATTTTTCATAAACTGAGCTTTGCTTACAATGATGCTCGAAGCCCCCAAGTACACTATGTAATTTATGGACTATGTCTGCATTCCACTTTCTATAATTTTGGTGTACTCTCAACGACCCGATACTTATGTCTCACAGCTCGTACGGAGTAATATTTGATTAAAGCTTGTAAATTTTTCATGTCTTTAAATATCATACCCTTTTCAATATCAATAGAATCTACAAGTATTTCTGAGTAAGATGTGAAGAATGGGACGGTCGGATTAAAGTCATATTCATTTGTTGTTGAGAGTATTGAAGTATAAACTGACACTTGATGCTGGGACGAGGTGCCATCATCATGTTGTTCATATATCTCTTGCAAGTCATCAATTTCGACCCCATCAACAACATCATCATCATAATAATCATTTTCATCGGGTTCGAAATCAACATGTTCTTCAACACCAAAACTATCGACAAGTGACTCAGGCAATTCATCAGTATATGCATTATACGGCTCTGTAACTGTAACTTCAAAATGACCGGAGCTTAAAGCACTTGCATTGAGGTCATTCATGCCAACACTTGTCATCCTTTGCATGACTGTAGGCATATCAAATGCACTGTCATCTCTTAAAAATAATGCATAATGATAATATTCATTACTTATCGGTATCTTAGGCACAATATTATGAACCATTTGTTCTGTCTCAACATAAATATCTACAAATTGATTTTTTTTCCCGAATCCAAGAAAAACTTCAAACTTTCACCATCGGTTATTGATATTAGTTGTGACATATTGTTACAACAATACTTACCAAATAATTTAAATAAGAATTATTTATTGTCAACACCCGTTATCTGATACACTTTCAATAGTAATTCAGAAAACTTTGTCCTACAAGATATTCTTCTACCTCCAATTGCAGGACAATCATATGTCATTGAATTAGCATTTTGTATAATTTGATCACTAAAATAGACCAGAATATTGATGTTTTTCATATTTGACATAATTACATAAATATGAACATATTAGTAAACTAAATTATTTAATTCTTATACCAATATTGTGCGATTATTAGCAAATTATATTAGTAAATTCATAATTATCATATTTTAAAATTATATTATATATGCCTCTTTTATATATTAATTTTATATTTTTAATTTATATTATAATAAATATTGTTGTTATCATATAATGCTTTCAACATTAGTAAAGTGTTAACATGAATATATACAAGTAATGTTATTATAAAAATTATAAATATAAATTTACTAGTTACTTAATTATTAATAGTTACATAATTTCTTAACAAATTATTAATATATTCAAAATAGTAATACAAAATAGTAATATAATAATAAATTACATAAATTAATTTGTTAACTTGTTACAAATAATTATTTATTTATAAAATATTATTATTTAATACATCATTATTATAAATTGAATAATCTATAATTATTGCACAATTGAAAATAACCTATATAGGTAAATGTCATATATTAAATTAATAAATTATAATAATAACTATTCATAATTAATATTTGTTAAGTATTATTACATAATAAGTATACTCATTACATTTTTAATATAAATTGTTATTCACATTTTAATTTTATATAATAATTTCAAAGATATAATATTTAATTAATAATTTAAGTAATTAATTGTTAATATGAATATTTTTATATATAATATAAATTAGTAATATTATAAACCACATAAATGTAGTGAAACTTAAATTTTGAATAACCGAACGTAATTCATTGTAGAAGACCTTATTCTACTTTCAGATTAGGATAGTCATGGGGAAAATTTCCTAAATAGTTCAATAATTTTTAACTACAACTTTCAAGTCAAATAACAAATATAAAACATAATATACAAAAAAAAAAAAATATACACGCAAATATTAACTTCTCTACATATAAAACATGTTATTAAATATGTAATTTCACTTGTCATTATAAAAAAAAAATTACTAACATTGCGACAGAATTTATTTTTTAAATATAATAATAAATCTACTTCACAATTATTACAATAAAATATACACATTGTAATTAAAATATTTAAGGTATGATATTTGTAAAGTCACACTCAAAATATTATTCGCATCGTCCTTTAATATTTTGCACTAATAATATTCACCTGAACAAAAATATATAAATATGAATTAGTCTATTTATCTTCATAAAAATAAAAAAATATAACAAGAACTTACAGGTGGACGGATAGGGAAAGGGATGATAGGAAAAAGGGAGAAGAAAAGTGGTGAAATGAATCCAGAGAGATGAGAGAGGGAAACTAGAGAGAGAAGTGAGGGGAGATAAGAGAGTGGAGGGGAAGGGAATGAGAGGGAGTGAAGTTGGGGAGGGAGGGGACTGGGGTATTTATAGGGAGGAAATTTAAATGAAAGCGCAACCTGGGATTGCGCTTCTGATCAGAAAGCCAACATGAGGTTGTACTTTTTACACTTGTTTAGCGAAAGAATAAATTCCTTCGCTGACTGTGCGACAGAAAACATAAGTCAAACTTGCGCTTTCTATTGCAATCGACGAAGGATTTGAATTGAATACAGATGTAGTGTGCGACAGAAAGCGCAAGTCAAACTTGCACTTTCTATCGTAATCAATGAAATTTAAAAAATATATATAAAAATTTTAAATGCACAAATATGGCTTACGCTTTTAGTTGAAACCACCTACTGTTCTTTATGCTTTTGACTATTTTATTAATAACTCCTTATTCGTAAAAACTTAATTAACATTTAAATTTATAATAAACTGTCAAATTACTCTCAAATATGATATAGTAATAATATTGAAAACATGTTTATGGAAATAGTAAATTGGTGTCAATTAAAATATGATTACCAAATTAATTAAAAAATAACTAAAGAAAAGCATTGATTTCAGTCCTGCTAAGATTGAGGTGCATCTTATTTCATCAAAACTTTGATTTTCTTTTCATATTCTTGTTTATTAACTTGTTCTTTAATTACCTTAAAAAAATTATGCACAACCAAGCAATAGTAAATAGTTATATATGTCATTAATTAGTAAGATGATAACTAGATTCAGTTAATATATCTTTATTTCATTTTATGTAATAACCAATAAGTGCATTGCAATTACATTTAGTAATTGAAAGCAATTGACTATTTATAATTAGTGAAGTACTAATATGAATTACATATGTGTGCAACATTTATAAATACACACGAACTTATAAATGATACAATTTTCCTTTCTTTGCATATATATAATCATGTAACATAAATTCATATAAAATAAATATATATCAAATAAAATATATAATATATAATATTTATCAAATATTAGGTATTAATATAAATAGATATATATTATAAAGGAAAAATTACAAATTGGTCCCGTAATTAAAAATGGTTCTAGCCAAATTTAAAATCCTAATTAAATCCTGTAACTATTAAAAACTATCTATTGAGTTCAGATTTTGTCAAAAATTATGAATTTGGTAAGTGCAGATCATGTGAGTCCCAAAATCAGAGAATTTTTCATTTTTGGGGTGAATTCATTCTACTTAGACACAAAAATGCTGACATGAATATAAGACAAAGCTCACTTGGAAGAATGAAGTCCAACTAAACTGATGATGTGGAAAAAAATTGCCATGTGGAGGAAAAAAAATAAAAAAATCCTTTCTATTCATTCTTTTATTATTTTCCTTTCCTTTTTTTTTATTTTTTTTCCCATTCTCTTTAATATTACTTTTTTTTTTTTTTTTTTCATTTTCTTCCCGAAACTCTCTTCCCCTACTACCAACCCCACAGCCCCGCCACCACCTCCATGCCACCGTCCCCCAGCCACCCCAAACCCCAAACCTAAAAACGGAAAAGAAGAAGTTTTTTTGTTAAACCCAACCCTTGGCCTGAAAGCCAGAAGTTTTCTTAAGATTAAATCAAAATTCAAAACATCTAAACTTAAATCTTTTACCGCTTCTTATGGATTTATGGCTGTGGTTGCTGGAGTGATAATGGCGGCAATTTTTTTGTATAAGGCAATGACTAGTGTTGTAGTAACCTGGCGGCAGTGATAGGGTGGAAGGCTGTTGGCGGTGGTGTGGTTGGTGGTGGTGGTTGGAGATTAAGGAAGAAGAAGAAGAAGAAGAAGAAGAAGAAGAAGAAGAAGAAGAAGAAGAAGAAGAAGAAGAAGAAAGAAAACTGGAAAATAAAATAAAATAATAAATTTTTATCATAATTTTTTTTTTATTTTTATTTGATTTATTATCTTAAAACAAATAATGTTAACTTTTACTCTCAAATTGATTGACTAGTTAACTAAATAAAAATTAATTTATAATTGGATTATATTAATTAAAATCATTCATCAAGTGTCAACAAAATTAGTTAAATTATTAAAAATTAATTTATAATTAAATATATTAATCATTTATTAAGTGTCAAAAATAAATAATTAGTTAACTAATTAAAATCAATTTATAATGGAATTATATTAATTAAAGTTGTTCTTTAAGTGTTAAATAGTAATTATTTATTTAATTAACTAAAAAATAATTTATAATTACATTATATTAATTAAAGTTATTCATGAAGTGTTAAAAATAAATAATTAGTCTACTAACTTTAAAATTAATTTATAATTTATTTATATTAATCAAAGCTATTTATTAAGTGTCAGCAAAATTAGTTAACTCATTTACAATTAAATTATATTAATTAAAATTATTCATTTAGTGTTAAAGAATAATCAATTAGTTAAATAATTTATAATTAAATTATATTAATTAAATTTATTTATTAAGTGTCAACAGAGTTAGTTGACTAAAATAATTTAAAATTGAATTATATTAATTAAAGTTATTCATTAAGTGTCAACAAAATTCCTTAACTAAGTAACAATTAATTTAAAATTAAATTTATTTATTAATTATTAAAGAATAATTAATTAGTTAACTAATTAAAAATTAATTTGTAACTGAATTACATTATTTAAAGTTATACATTAAGTTTCAACAAAATTAGTTAACTAATTACAAATAATTTATAATTAAAGTTATTTAACAAAATTAGGTAACTAAGTAAAAAATAATTTATAATTGAATTATATTAGTTAAAGTTATTCATTAGGGTGATGGAGTGATTTCCCTCCAAAATGCGGCATGTTTTTTTTAACACCAGCCTCCTCACTCCTCCATCTTAGCCTCACATGGGATGGGACTGCATGTGACTTTTCTAGCAAAATTTGTAATTTCTGGTGAAATTAAGATTCAATTCCCAAGTTTTAAATAATTATAGGGCTTCATTGCGATTTTAAATTTGACCAAAATTATTTTTGTCGATCCCTTTAGTTATGGGACCAATTTTATAAATTTTCTTCTATATATATATATGCATATATAAATTTTATAAATTTTCTTCTATATATATATATATGCATATATATGTATTTATCATGAAAATAGAAATTGGTAACTATCTCTCTATTGCATGCCTTTAAAATAGGCGAATTAACGAATTTTTAATGGTGATACTAAAGTTGTAATGAGAGAGTAATTTGTAGAATTAAAATTGAATTTTTTTTAAAAGCATATTACCATACTTGTAACTCCCTCTATATCTTGGAATTAAACAATAATTTTTTCCGACTATATGACTTTGACTAAAAGTAGTTCCAAGTTGTATAATCAAATCAAACGAAACATCAATAATTCGAGTAAACTTGACACAAATGATGCACACACTCAATCCTAATCCCACTAAAAAATTCCTAATTGAAAATAATAATTATCAAATATAAAATTTCTAATAATGTAAGATTAATCTTTAAATTATACACACACCATGATATAACCTTTGAGCACACCCAATCCTGCGTCAAATGCGGGCTTGGGTGCTAAAACAAGGAAAAAAAAAAACACCCAAGGCTGCCCCATGTCTAGCACTATCTTGGAATAGGGAACCAGATTTGGTACAGCTCATGCGCTGTCATGTTTTCTTTTTATTTATTTTTTAAAATAAATTTTGTATATTTTTATTAAGTTTAAAAATATTTTAAAAAATTATTTTTATTCTAATTGTATATTTTCAATAAAATTATTTCTTTTTATATTTTATATATACATAAATGTTTTTAATAATAATTAATTAATTAATTTATTTATATTTTTTTGTTTAATAAATTTTATATTTCTTTGTTATATTTAAAAAAATTTCAAAAATTCATATTTTATTCTTAATTGTATACTTTTAAAAAAAATATTTTTTTTTATATTTTATGTACATAAATACTTTTAATAAAATTATTTTATTTGTATTATTTTTTTAATCTACTTTAATGTAATGTTTATACTTTTCTATCTAAATTTTACTATTAATTATATTAATAAAATATATCATTTAATTAAATAAATATAAAATATAAATTGAATATGTAATTGTATTAATATATTGATAGATAATTGATGAAATATAATAGTTATTGTAAATGAAATAATAAAGAATATTTTTTGAATTTTTTTTTTTAGAATAAAATTTGAAATAGATGAGTTGAGAATGAATTTTAAGTTTTGGTGTATAAACTGCACTATCTTAATATAAAAAATGTGTTAAAATAGAGTTGTGAGTTGGATATGACCTTATACGAAATTAATTATATTTAAATTTATTCTTTGATTAGATGAATAATTACAAAAGTGTAAACATTTTGGCTAAATTATGTATAGAGATTTATGCATATTAACAAAAGATGTATCACCCATATAAATGAAAAAAGATAAATCTCCCACGATACTTATATTTGGAAGTTCTTCCCTGTTTTTCACTCTCATTTACATAATACTGTTTTACTAAGGCAAAATAAGAGAGAATCCATTAACTTCTTATTAATTATAATAATTTCCTATCAAAATACAGAGATTTCCAAAAAAAAAAAAAAAGGGAGAAAAGAAAAAGAACTACTTTTGTTCAAGTATTTTTGCCTTCCATATTCACACATTACAAAGCTCATGCATTTTCACTCAACATTCCTTCCCTATTTTTCATGATCATCTGATTCAACCCCTTCATGGAATTCTCAGGCTCAAGATTCACTCTCTCTCTCCTCCCACACAATCTCACCATTTCCTCCACCACTCCATCTATCTCCTCCTCTCCCTTCTCTCTCATCTTTTCACTCAACTCCTCCACTCTCCGCCGCAACTTCTCCCCACTTCTCTCCACCACCACCTTTTTCACCACCCTCGCCACCTCATCTCTGTCAAGATTTCCTTCTCTATTCCTCACCACCTCCTCTCCGAACCCTGCCTCTTCCACCAGCCTAGCATTCAGCGGCTGGTCCAGATGCATCGGCACCGCGATAATCGGCACGCCGGAATATACCCCTTCCATCACTGAACTCCACCCACAGTGGCTCAGAAACCCTCCAACACTTGGATGCGATAGAATTCTCCTCTGTGGTGCCCACCCCTCCACCACCATTCCTCTTTCTCCCACTCTTTCAAGAAACCCTTTTGGCAGTTTTTCCTCAATCTTGATTCTCTCTCCCACAGGAAACCTCACAACCCATATGAAGTTAACCCTGCTGAGCTCTAGCCCATAAGCTATCTCTTCAATTTCATTTTCCGACAAGAAATACTCGCTCCCGAACGAGGCGAAAACCGTCGAACGTCCATCTTTCCCGTCGAGCCATTGGATGATATCATTCTGTTCGTTCTCCATAGTATTCCCTTGAACAAGAGGACCAACTGGTACAAATTTCTTCTGAGTCAAATTAGACAGAAAATCGATGTATTTTCCCTCCAGCTCTCCGAATGTCTTCATCAGGACAACATCGGAAGATCGTTTGATGCAATCCATGACTCTATGATGATCATTAGTATCGCTGCCAGCCGACTTAACCAAACGACAGAAGATACCATACTCGTTCTCCCTAAAGTATATACCCGGAAATGGGTACTCTGATCTGGGCTCAAACGAGTGGTACATGATCAAAGACGACGCTGCAGCACCAGTACTGAAGAACACCACCGCCGGAATATTCTGCGACGCGGCCTCCACCGGGCCCACGGCTGGAGGAAATCGTATAAAACTAAGTCCGGCTTGAGGGTCTTGAGGAGGGTGGAGAAGGCGGGCCGGGCCCTATCGAGGGCTCTCTTGAGGGGGCACATGAGGTGTGGTGGGAGGCCATTGGTGGTGTGGTAGTGAGGTGGAAGTTCAGGGGTGGTGGGGATGTGAAGCTCCACCAGTTTTATGGAAATGGAGTCCTTTGGAGAAAGTTTTTTCCTGATGGGATTCAGGTTTATTGGTGAAGAACAAATGTAAGTGACAAAATTTCTGTTTGCAAGTGACTTGGCCAGCTCTAGGAATGGTGAGATGTGGCCATGAGCTAGCCATGGGAACATTAGAACCCTAATGCTTCTCTTTCTTGTATCCATGAAACTAGACTATCTTTTTCCAAACCCTAATTTATCTTCTTTATTTTTATTTTTTTTGGTAGAAATAACCTCAATTTTGTGATCATGAAGTGGAAGAGGAGGTTGTGTATTCATTTATATATGTAAAAAAAATTTTGGATAAGGGACTAAATTTTTTATTTTTTATTTGTTACGTGGCAGAAGCATAAGGTATATGGAGGTGGCGAGGGGAGGGAGAGACACAAAAGAATATATGGAGGGAGAGGTGTACATGGAAAAGAGCATGCAAAGGAGATTTGTTTGTGGGTAGGGATCAAACAATTATGAGTTTGGAATTTAGCCATTAAAGAATGAGCCAATATAAGTTAGTCAGTTTGGATATGGAATGAAAATTGATAGACATAATCTTTTGATGACATATACAACTTGGACTTATGCAATTTGATGATTCATGGGATAGGGTGAAAGTAAGTGATGCACAAATTTGTGAGGTCAATTGATCATTTTTGTCAAGAAGGGTTAGGAACTTGGAATATTGTCAATCACTTTGGATGATTTTACTCTTTCCCTCCACAGTTGATTAAAAAAATAATAATTGTTGATTAGTTTATTTAATTATTTTTTTCAGAAATTGTATACAACACCATTTGCCCTTCAATATATTTTTTTTACCTCGATTTGATTTGAAAAGTATTGATTTGTTGAATCCATTCAAGTGAACTAAGTATAGTATATTATTGCCAAAATTTGAGGAGGTGAAAAATGATGAAGAGTGAAGGGTATAGATGGCATTATTCTTATTTCTGTACTTAATTATTTATGTTTTGAATGCAACAATGAAAAATTTAGAATTGTCTAATGAGGAGAAGGGCATGCTAAGGGGTTATTACGGGTTTGGTCGGAATCGGTATCAGTTCGTGATCAACGGTTCAAAAATTATTGACGGTCGATGATTCCAATCCGTAATCGACCAGTGAAAATTATTGGGTTGGATCCAACGATTCCAAACCAATTTATTTTCTTTTTTATATTTTCTTATATAAAAACACTTCTCCCTTTTTATTTTTTTTCACACTTCTATACATTCTCTCAACTCTTAATTTTCTAATTTTCAACTATCAATTCTCTAATTCTCTACTCTCAATTATTCAATTTTCAATTTTAATATTCTATTTTTTATACTATTTCAATTATCTTATTAAATTATTTTTCATATTTCTTTTCTTTCTTCTTCAATTCTCTATTATTTAAAATTTTAAGTTGAGCATCTTTTTTTTATTTTTTAAGTATACAATAATTAGAATATTTGATAATTTGAATTTTAGGTAACATTTTTTTTTCCAACTTAAGTTAAAAAGTTTTCATTAAATTCAAAAGTTAACAATATTTTTTTTAAATTTAAATTCAAAAATTTTCATTCAAATAAAAGTTTAAGACTTCAGCCCCTTTCTTTGTTTTAAAAAATCGTAATTTCATAAAATTAATGGTTAGTTAAAAAATAATAATTTTTCAAAACATAAGTCAAAATAAAAAAAATCAAGGGTCGAAATCGAACCCGAAACCAGAATCGGCTTGCCGGTTCCAAAATTCGAATCGTAACCAGCCTTGTCGGTTACAGTTAAGGGTCGGGAAACATAACCGTTGATTCTGGAACTGTGGTCAAATCTACTAAGAGGTATGCCTGAAGCAAACCGAGCATCATCAAGTGATTGACCTGCAATATAAAAAAAAGTAAAATAAATACTATGTATTACATACTATAGGTTTTATGTACATTTAGCTGTCAAAAAAGAATATAATAAACTAAAGTATTAGACATTTAACATTATAGTGTAGTAAAAAAACATTCTTTTATAGAAATTAAGAAAGAATTTAAAATAATATAGTTTTATGTTTTACTTTGTATGCAAGAACAGAGGTAGGGGGCTGGCCATTCAATCCATCCTAATCCTAGTTTCAATGAAGATGAACACCCCGAGTCGAAAGGTAGTGAGGGGATTCTGCCTATTTTCACAAGGAGTTTCTCAATGATGTCATTTTGGTAGCGTTGTCACTCCCTTCAATCTCACAAAAATTAAAAAAAATTAATTTTTAAAAATTTACCCCTCTAAAAAATTAAAAATACATCTTTTATTTATTATTTTTAAGAAAAAATAAATCTTACCGTTCAATTTTTATTTTCTAATTCCGTTTTAGTTGTATGTGTTTGTCACATAAGAACATAATACTGCACACTGTGTGTTTTCATGAGTTCCACACGTTCATGCATCCAAGTGAGGATATAAAAAGAAAAAAGAAAAAAGAAAAAAAAAAAAAAAGCAAGACTACCTAGACATGTTGTATAAATGTTTTTATTCACAATATGTTAAGCTACTTCTTTTGTCTACGTTTGTATCTCATGTTAGTATATCATTAAGTCGAATTATTTAATTTTTTTAATATCACATAAATATAAGTACGTGATTGGTACGGGAGTTCGACCAAAACCAAATTCAAGCTAAATTCCTGATTACATAAACCTTCTATGAGATTTGTGACCTATTTATTAATATTTAAAGACTTAATTAAGAACCCATATCTCCTATATTTTAACTTTTTTCTCTTTCCTTTTCTTAATTTTTTTCGTATACTGTCTTACTTTACCAAATAAAACTAGAAGAAAAACAACAAATATTTATATCTCAAAAAGAAAATTGAATTACATATTTAAGTTAAATTAAATTTTACTCCTCTCCCATCCTATCCTAATCTAGCAAGCCTAAATCACCACCCTTATCTATCGCTACTTGCTGCTGGTTATAGATAGTCTTTCTTTGACCTCGCGTGACCTCAGCCACGTAAAGGTGGTGATCGAGCCAAGTTGTAGCAATCACCAAGAAGAATTAATCAACCACCCTGATTTGGACTAAATCAGTATATCATAATTTAAATCTATTGATCTCGAGTTTAGATATTTGAGTTCGAAAGGATTTGCACCACTATACACATCAAACTTGTTGGATGATCCTTAACTGAAATCGTCCGATGCTTAAATTAATTCAGGTCGAAAAGTCAATATAAATTAGAAGGCAAAAAGAGTTGTGATACAAAAATTACCTTATAACACCTAAACACCTAGGCATTTATATTGATAGTCCACATATACCGAACATAATAGGATCCAAGAATTTTAATCTCATCGATTCTCTAATTTCGTTACATCCAAAAATTAACGATCGAGATCTTGGATTGACTTGAATAAAACAGACGTGAATTTTCGAGTAAATTAGACATTTTAATACTTTCTAAGAATAGAATGCTAATTTCAGTAATTTCTCACATCACCACCCATATTCCAAAAAAACTCAACTTTCGAAGGTCACTTAAATTTTTTTAGGTTTGACATTTAGAATAATGTCGGCGAATTAAAAACAATTAAGGAAAGGGAAATAATAATTCAAATCTAAGTCTAGGTTCAGGTATAATGTTGCCCGAAATTGTATTTGGAGATTTAGGTTTTATGTACTATAAGTTTCAATACGGTACATTTATTTGAACGTTAAAACATTTTTGGGAAAATAAGTATATTTCTATCCTTTTTCTTAAATAAACCTTACATAGGTGGTCTACTTATATATTGAATAAATTTTTTAATTGACAATCTAAGTCCTATCAAAAAGGAAAATGTGTGATTTTTAGTGAAGGAAGAAGAGTCATTTCATTAATTCCATTGGGATTTTTTAGTATGTTAAAAGAGGTGGATGTTATTTTAAAAAGTTCTGACGAGTGTGTTTATATTTAAATTAAATTTTAAGAAAAGTTTATGTAGTTATTCCTAAATTATATTTTCGTATAAACAAACTAACGAAGAGTTGCACTAAGCACAAATCAAGTACTAGAAACAGATACATCTTACAACTACAAATTGTAAGGAATATCAATCTTTTATTTCACTATACATTTTATCTTATATTTCTTAATTAGTATCTTAAGTATATATCTCCATTATCGAACTTTATCCATGATGACTCAAAAACCTACATATATTAAAATGCTCCAAAATCCGATCTTGTAGGACCCACCCCTCAGGTAACCAATCCCCTATTTTCAACTCTTTCAAGAAACCCTTTTGGAAGTACTTCCTCAATCTTTACTTTCCCTCCAATAGGAAACCTCACTACCCATATAAAACCCAACCATGCTTAGCTCCAAACCTTTTGCCACCTCATCTCTCTCCTCCTTTAGATAGAAAATACTCACTCCCAAAGGAAACAAAAACAACTGATTTCTTCTCCTTCTTCTCAAGCCCCTGCATTATCTAAATACTTCCATCTTCGTTCTCCTTTTCCTTCTTGACATGCTAATTTGTAGATTTACATTTGTCATAACCTTTCTCATTCTCCCCTCAAAGTCAATACGTAAATAAATAATTTTATGACAGATTTTAAATAAAGGAGGACCAACATGGTAATATGGTATCACTATGTTTGCTTTAGGTCCTTGGATGGGATGTAATTGACCAATCACATCTATTTAGGTGTTTGGTAAGAATAGGGAAGCACAATATTTAGTTTTTGTTGTTTTCCACTAATTTTTTATTGTAAATCTTATTCTATTTATTGTATTTGTGTGTACAGTTTTACAGTTTTTTAATATTTTTAAATTTTTTGAAGTTTCAGTATTCCATATCAGTTAAGACAGTACTATTCAAAATTTCACCCACTTTTATGTTACTACACATTTCCAAATCATACAAAAATCAACCTCCATGCCTATCGCAATAAACGGATAAAACCACATTAATGTAAGACTCTATTGTGACATACTTCTACATCAAATGTTTAAAAACATTGAGTCACATTTCAATCTCTAGTAAGAAAAGCTTATTCCTGGATATCATACAACAGGAGAAACTCTTTTTAACTGTTCTGATGCTCAAAATGAGGGTAACATCATGTATTAATCCCGCTCCCAGAAGGACTACCACAGGACGATGAAAGTTGACAGTGACACAACCCTATTATACAAACACAAGATGTTCACTACAAGAAACAGTCTATTACGTACTTTGCTCCCACAGACAGAACATATCTAGATATTTGGGAAAAAAAGAAGAGAGAAGATGAAGAAAGATCTTTAGGATAATCCATGCCTGCAAAAAGATGCAGTGTTCATCACAGCAGGTGGGGCTACCTGTACATATTTGGTCTAACACGTTCATTGTATAAAGACATGCGCATAACTGGAGGTAACCCTCTTTCTGAACTTGGAAAGGTTCTTGAAGCCCCTTCTTCATTCAAGGGTAAGCGAAGAGTAACATCTGGGAGAAACGGATAAGAATCTTTAACTGATGGAAGAACCGGGTTTGTGTAAGGATCAAGATGGTTCATTCTATTTGAAGAGGATGGTCCTTCACTTAGTCTAGGCTGGCTGAGAGACCTCGGTGGAGGAACTCCTGGCCTGATTTCTGGAGTAAAAGGTCTACTGGGGGCAGTGAGAAATAGGTCACCAGAGAAGGCACTTCTAGACTCAACAAAATGTTCGGAAAAGAATCTACTGGGAGCAATTTCAGGAGGAAAATTAGCAAACCTTGGTTGTGCATCAGTGCCAGGATTTGCTCTAGCAGTTGCTTCAAATTGATTATCGGTTGGCAATCTGAAAAGGCCAGGAGAACCAACGGGAATTTGGAAGCTGTCCACTTTGTTTGTTTCAAGATTGGAAGGTTTAATAACACTGCCAGAAGTTCCTTCAGCTACCAGAGGCAAGCTACTGAGTTTCTGATTCAGTGACAATTTGGCTCGCTGAAGTGCCTCTAGGACAGATCTTAAATTATTTGAATTTTCTCGAGGCACAACTGCAAGCTCGAGGGATGAAGAGCTCCCCGGAGAAGCATGCAGTGGCATGCTTTTCCCTACAGAAGAAGATATATTTGCTGAAGGGGGTGTCATCGCAAAAACCATGGGCTGACATTGTTGGCATCTATGTGCAGATGCCTCATGCTGTTCTCCTGAAAACTCTTGATCACTTTTCTCCTTCGACAAGGGAAATGAAGATTCACAAGCAATCATGCCGCTGCTGCATTTCTCATCCTGCAAGCTTCCCTTGTCAGCATCTGTGAGAGACGGCAAACTCTTGGAAGTCTGGGGCTCTTCACTCAGTGAAGCATCAACTGCCTCTTGCTTCATTTCTCGATTTTCTGAATTCAATGTCCCAGCAGCACATGACAGCTCAGGTGACTTCATCTCATATCGTTCTTCAGTCACGTCTGAATGGTTCCCAGGATCACATGAATCCTGGTGGTTCGCAGAAGAATTTTAAGCTCAGTTAGATACAAGGAAAAAATGACTTGGGAAGTAAATCAGAAGTAAACATAAGAAATACCAAAATAGGGAAGAAAACTACTGAAGCACATAAAGCTGTCGCCAGGGGCGGAAATGGATGAGATCAACATACTGAAGTGTAATAAGGAATATATAAAACAGTAGCATCAAACTTCTGCTCTCAATTTTATTTCTTATCTAACACAAAATTATTCAACAGTCTGATGCATGATGCAGTTCTTCTCCCACACAAGGAATAAACACTGCATATAGTTGCAGACAGGCACCTGCACTATCATTCAGATATTCACCACCCAGTATCTCTTAATAAGGGGGACAACATCAATTCCCAATATATCTATAATCCAATTTAATCTTTTCATGCCTATTCCACTGGCCAAAAAGAAAATGCGGACAGGCACAGTCAGGCGTATAAGTACAGGTATGTTGATGCAGGCCAATGTAAACTACCTAATGGGGTCCTTTGACACAATATCTCTTCCACCTTGTTAATAGGAGTTACACATTGGTCTTTTTAATAAGATAATAAGCTGAAAAAAATAAAACTATTGAGCATGGATGGAGGACTTGCCAAATTCCAACAACACCCGCACGCTGCAAGGAGAGTTCTTTTCCCATCACAACCAATCACCATTCTACATGCCTCCTCCTCTCATTTGTCATTTATGCACATCAACCCAACCACTTTAGCACCTCTCATACCTAATAGCAGCCAACCACCATGCCTCCACAGTTGAGCATCATACTACAAGTGTCAAAATTTAGATTACAAGCTAGATTTATCTTTATTTAGGCTTCGATTACATAAATTATAGTTTACAATGCATATTGATCAGATTCTTGGTGCTCTTACTTTACCACATCATGAAAGAATGTGCTCTGGGCATTAAGACTGAGAGATGTCATCACTAGTAAACATCAGTCATCAAGAAAATCACGTGCAATAAACTTTATGAATTGATGGCCAACAAATAAGCAGAGAGAGTAGCCCTACTCATTAAGGGAAGCTAACAAGCACTCTCCCCCCATGCTACCTCACTCGCACATGAGGAGATGAAAAATAAAAAGAATGAACTATGTTGGACAAGCTCTCATGAAACAATTTGCCAGGTCTGCAGTAGAGGTGGAACTTCGCAGAGTAACAGTGTAGACCTTATAAAGGATAGACCCTCTCAAACATGAATTTTGTGAGTTGCATATTTTTACAAACTAGAAATATGACGAGATGAGGACACAGGCAAGCAAGGGACTCAATTTTCTGTTCTTTTTTTTTTTTTTTATTCAAAAGTCTTGAACAACTATAATATTTCATGAGATTACCCATAACTCACACCGCCCATGTTTATGAGGTCGGTCATATCTAGCCATATTCGTGTCTCAAAGAGTATATGTTCTAAACTTTTAGGTAAAACTGATTTTGGGTCCATGATATTCTTATCATCCCAAGTTACAAGATGATCCTGGAGGCAAAATTTTAAAATTACCAAAAAAGATCTACCTTTGTTTATCATTCTTAGAGAACTAGCTAAAGGCATAATATGAGACCCAGGGCAAAGGCAGTTCAGAAAACTTTAATCTTGTTCCATTCTTCAGTCCCCGTACATCTAGAAATATGTAGGGGGACTGCTCAAAAACATTGGAGCAGTGCTGGATGCAAAACTGCAAATTGTAAGAGTTTAAGCTCAACTGAATATAAGGAAACATGGCATGGGAAAATAAATAAGAATTGAACATGAGAAACACTAAGATTGGGAAGAAAAACAGTGAAGCTCATGTAGCATCCCCAAGTTCCACATAAATAGATGGGGCCAAGATTCCAATAATGTATGGAGAAAATAATGCCTTCTACTATAATCAGTGTTTTCAAATTGAAAAAGAGTTTGCACTAAAGCCAATTTGACTCAGGTACCAGAAACAATAACTTCATTTTTTTGAAATTCTTAAGAGCATAAATTCAGAAAGAAAGGAGGGAAACCCGATTCGCAGCATGCAGATGGTGCACCAGATGCCATAATAACGACACACAAGCTATGAATCCCAAAATAAGAGTCAGCCATTCAAGTTTTATAAAATTGTGAATTTTTTATGGTTCAGTGGTTTGACCAGGTGGTTGGAACACTTTTTCTCAAATAAACAACTTTATAGCTACAGTGGATTGCTGGGGCAAGAGCCGAGAGAGCACTTCAGGTGACAGGCCAGGCAGTTTAACCTTTTTGAAGTACTGATTGCTGCAGATTGGTTGAAGGCTCATAGCTTGAAAAAAATGCTCAATCAAATGTTGGACAAGAACACCGTATGCTCTGCTTCAAGGCAGTAGTAGGTGTTCAGCTAATAATTTTATCATGTATCATGAAATATTGATAAGACTATTGTTTAGATTCCCATGACAAATTTACTTTATCAAGAGAACATACTCATGATCAGATAGTTAGCTTTATGAGTTGGATTAGGATCCTGCCAAGAACATGGAAAATTGCAAAATGACATTCAGAAAGACCAAAATAGACTTAAGATGCCCCAAAAGAACTCTATTATGCAAGTTGGAGAAAAGTAAAAGACTTTCTTTTAGGACAGACATTTGGATTACATTGATGGTGAACCAGTTGAAACTGATAAAGCATACCTGTGCGCCACTGTTATTTTCTCTGAACTTCTCCTCCCATTCTCTCTGGGCCTTTTCCTCCTCTTCATATCGACCAATGAGTTGTGCCTGATGTTGCAGTGCACTTTCCATGTCTTCATCTCTCTCATGTACATTAAAATAGTGGCCATTAATTTTTTGAGTTTCACTATTTGACCCCAATGAGGGGCTTTCCAGTGGATTTTTTCCATTTTCATATCCAGAACTTTCTCTTAATGCAACAGGCTCACCATCAGAGCAGTTGGAAACATCTCTGGAAAACGCGGCCCTCTCAGTGTCGTCATTCTGTAACTCTTCTATTGATCTGGCACCACAGAAAGATTGATGTCATTTTTTGTGAAGTAAGGAACTGGCTTTGCAGCTCAAGGAAGCAGTTAATAGATTGACTTGGTTTAGATGCAATAGTTGACCATATAATTTATCAACAAGATAGGAATAGAAAGTGACAGATTGGAGAACCAGAAGAAAGAGAAGATTGAAGGAAAGAAGAATAACATAAATGTTATAATTTTCTCTTACTATATGCTGTTAGCCATTGTGTGTTTTCATCTACTCAGTCATAGTGCTGAGTGGGTTGTTACTGTCCAGGTTGGTTCATCTTCTATGAACAATATTCAAGAGTTTCTTAGGAGTCAATTCATGTGTTATATACCCCACTGAGAAAGGTTAACATTACAATAACAGAGGATATGAAATAAACCACGACTCTTTTACAATTCTAGCATCCAAGACTAATCAAATGTGGGTAATGAATTAATGATCAAAATCAAAGGCAAGCAAATTCACCTAGTCTCCCTGTGCCTTATTCTACGACATGATTTACCAACCCTTCTTGCTGACAAACTATTTGATGGAAAACTAGCTCTTCTTCTGACAGAGTCCATGTGTTTCTTCTTTTCAAGGGACTGAGAATCTTTAGTAATTTTCCAGGACAAGCTTCTACCGGTTGATGGAGAGGATTCAATTTCAGAACTGGAATATGCCTCCGTTTCATTTTTTCTTAGTTTCATGTTGGTTGAAGTTTCTTTTGTAATCGACGAACCGTTACAAGCCTTAAAGTCCCGTGGACTTTCCTCCTGCTCAGAACATGAATCAAATTCCTCTGACAAATCACTTATTCCATGATTTTCCAAAATCGCAAGAACATGCGCTGTTGCCTTTTCAGCTTTCTTTCTCCGAAGAGATACAAACTTTAGCTGCTCTTCAAGTTCTGCTACCTGCGCGCATTACAAATTTAGAAAACCAACAGCATTCACCAGGGATACAATTTTCTGAAATGGGTTGAAGGAAAGGAAGAGGGAGAAGGAAAAGGTACAAGCAAATCCTCTCATTTATATTACTTATCTTGTTCATTTGTCGCATGTTCAATTATACAGTCAATGTCACCATATACCAAGTAAATTAAATCTTAACTTACTCTTTCTTGGAGATTTTGAAGTCACTACATTTTTATTAGGCTACCTGTCATTCCTCAAATCTAACGCGAGTTAGGGAAAAAAAAGGCAGACCAAACAATTCCACATGACAGGCAATACAAGACAGAGAGAGTAAATTAAATACTGCAACTCACCTTCTTGGCCAGCTCATCAGCTCTTTGCCTTGCTGTTTTCGAGACGGATCTTTCAGATAACAACCTTGCTCGGAGAAATTCAATCGTCATTGCATTTGATTCTTCCATGCCAGTGGTTTTCCTGACATAATCTCACTTAAAAGGATCAAACTATTGCAAGAATTATATCAGCCAGCTAAATCAAGAAAACGGAAATATAATCAGCCCTTTTCACACTCATTCCCAGCCACATACAAAAAGTTCATGCAAGGAAAAACTCCAGTGTGGATAAAATACTACTCACTCTAATTTTCTCCGTGAGTATATATTAACCCATAACTATCTCACAATCACTCTTTCTGACCGGGTTACCTTCCTTCCCGTAGCTTTTGGTCCACTTTATCACAACTAAAATTTTCCTAAGAAACTTCCCTTTTGAGTGAATGTACGGGTTCAGTTCCTACTGAATACACATCATTGGGATATCCAATATCTGGAATCAGCTCTATACAAATGGAATCTCATCATCCATAAATGATAAATTGGGATCTGATGGTAATAAAATCATGATTGGGATAACCGGTCAAAAGCCTTGTACCCTGCCCATGATTCAACCTGAACTCTCTCAATTTCACAAGGCTTTATAACGCACATATTCTTCTCCCACAAGGTCTATTCTCTTATAGTACATTTCCGAACAGAATACAGGTTCTGAACCCATGATACAATGAGGTTAAAGATAGGTTGAAATGCTAGTGATTCTGATTGATAGTATTAGAAGTATATCACTTCAGGATGAATCGGTGAGTTACTCCACACATAGGTCATAAAAAATTCAAACTGTGAACCGAAAAGGCTCGAAAGAAAAGCCTGTCGGCTGATGAATGTGAGACACGAACTCTTAGAGGGGGCAGCAACAGCCTCTGGCCTACATCCCTTATATAGATAGAGGGAGAGGACAGAGCTTTTGGAAATTCATAAAGCATTCATACTCCCTACATAAGAATTTATTCCAATAATTACAAGCCTAATCTTTTTAAAAAGCATGTACACAGCACAAGCTTACAATCATGCACCACCTGTGTCACATTCCCGAAGACACCTCTCCACATCAAATGACATGCCAAGCCCCCATCTCAGCTTTCACTGAAAATATCACCAACAAAATCATCAAAAACCACCTGCTCAAGTTCACTTCTCCCTTCTTCGTCCAGTTCTAATGTACTTGATATCTTGGGCACAAGCTTCTTTTTTTATTGGTGTACTCCTGGTGAGCTTTCCTTTCTCACACAAAGTAATCCTCCTCCATCTTCATATTGTAACTCATCTAAAATCAATAGCAAGGGGTTGAGCTCTTTGCACTCAAGCAAGAGGGGAAACTTATAAGGCATTTGCTTAGCTCAGTTTCAGGATGAAACACCTTATAACATGTTCACAACTTGTGTCCAGTTAAAACTTTAGGCAAATAGTTCATAAGCTCCAAAAATAAGATCTTGTAGCTTATAAACTATTTTGAGAAAAGTTTAAAAGAGGCTAATTTACATTCTTATAAAGATTCTCTAGTTTGACAAAGTAGATGAGTAGGCTGCCCTTCTCATATTAGAACTTGAGTAAAGTGCCCAAACACATCTCATAAAATTTAAGTAGATCTGTTCTTTTTGCACATAGTTCAATAGCTAATTTCCCGAGTAAGATTTAACAGCTAATAAGATTCAAAAACTGCTTACCAGCTCTTACATGTCATAAACTCCTTTTTTTATTTAAACACAGCCATGCACCCTCTCAATAAAACTTCATTTTGTATCCCAATAACGAAAGCATCTCCTATAATGTTGATAACAGAATGAAATTTTTGATAACCTACTCCATAACTTCCCCCAAACAAAGCCTGATTTTCCGCAAAATATAGAAAAAAATGTGAATGCAACTCCAAAGCGCTAGACCACAATGGCATAAACAAGCATGCAAACACAGATATATATATATATATATATATTACATTCTCCAAGTGCTTCTAGTAAAGTAAAAAACTACAAAACATAAAGCAGTCTATTCTTTCTTGACCTTCATGTCGTACAAGCTGGTGATTTTCTGCTGCAGTGAGATTCAGTAATTACTTATGTAGAATCCTAGCCAACTAATCTAATCCACTAGGAGAAAAAGAGAGGAAAACAAAGGCAAACTATATTAAGATATGCTTTCTTTGGACATGTTTATATATTACCATTTTTTGTTTCGAACAATCAAGTATCACAGTATATAATTCTTTGGCGAGTTAGCTAACTGGTGCTAGAATTTTATTCGATTTATACATAAGTTCAGCAACAGCATCTTCATTTGCCAATAGTTCTTCCTACATTTTATTACTTCGCATATACCTTACTAGACTAGTGATTTGTTCATATTATAGCCACCATACTTACCATTAGCAGGAACACTTGGTAACAATGCAAAAGCAACTTATAAATCAACATCCAACGGTAATCAAGCATGACGACACTACTCCAGAGGCAGACTACATATGCATTAAATTTCAATGCGTAAGATACGAACAATTTGGGTCACTGAATTTGACAAGCAATTCCCCACCATAGAAGATATCTAGAAGTGTATGTAATTTATTTTTCTTTGATCAAACCTTTGCCTAGAGGATGCAAGACTCAAACAGGAAACACCAACATCTAAACAAGCAACTAAAAGTGTATCAGAGAAAAAGAAAGTAACTTTTAGTGTCATATTGCAGTCACATTCAGACAACACATTATCCAACGGCAGAATAGCATATTTGAGTTCCTATGACTGCACAGAAACTTCCAAGTCAATTACACACCCTAGTTGGCATGGATTGAATTATCCTTTTCTTTGAAAAACATCATAATCATGAAATTTGATCCACCCTTATCTCAATAACCTGCATAATTACATACAGCCTGAGGCCTTAAAAAAGAAGAAGAAGAAGAAGAAGAAGAAGAAGAAGAAGAAGAAAGGCTTTCTTTCCAGCCACAAAGGAAAACAAGGGAAAAAAAAAGGAACTCCAAAATTGAGAAGAGAAATGAAAAACAACAGAAAATGATGAAACCCAAAAATTCAAAGCTCCAAAAAAACCTATAAAAAGGCAATCTTGATAAACAGAAAGTAAAAGAAGAAAACCCATACCTCTGTTCTCGATCTTCGTTCACAGAGCTTGACATTTTCTAGCTCTCCCAGCCTCTATAAGAAGTAAAACTACAAAAAACAGAAAGTACAAATTACTCCCAAAAACTTAAAGACCAGATTCAGTCAATGAAAAAAACCAACAGATTTGATTATTACACAGAAAAAAGATGAAAACCCTTCAAAAATTGAGAGGAAAAGAATCATAATTTTAAGGTAATCTTTTCTCACCTTAAGTCTTAAGAAGTACGCTGACTCCTGAAGTCAGTTGAATAGTATGAAGTAAAAGTAGGGTCCCCCAGTTCTATTCTATTATTTGTATTTCTTGTTCGCTGTAGTTCAGTAAATTAATTATTAATTATTTCCAGGTGTCCCCAACTCTGAGTCTAAGACTCTAGAAAAGTAAACAGAAGTTCAACTTTGTTAAAAAAATATAGGTTAATTAGTCTTTATCCCTTTGTATTTTGTATTTTGTCAACTGTTATTTTATCCTTTTTACTCTTTTATTCACTTTATTCTTGAATTAATTTAATAAAAAATAATAAATTTAAAAATTAATTAATCTTTTATCGTGTTTCGGGCGAGTGTTAAATAAATGTGTAAAAGTGCGTGTAGGGATTGTACTTTAATCTGAAAGTGCAACCCCTACACGCATTTTTATTTTTAAAATGGCAGGAAGCGCAATTCTGACAGAAAACGCAATTTATTATTTTAAATTTTAAAATGGTTGCGCTTTCGATCAGCATTTAATACTTGACCTCCCTTATTCCCCTCCGCTCTCTCCCCATTCCCCTCTCCACTTCCCCTTCTGCACTTTCTCTCCCCACTTCCTCCATTCCTCTCCCCACCCTCAGCACTTGCCCCGCACTTTCTCTCTCTCTCTCTCCACCCTTTTCTCCTCCATTCCATTTTCCTTTGCCTCTCTCATTTTCTTCAGATTCTCCCATCTCCCACCTTCTTAATGTCTATTTTCTCTTCTTTCCATCGGTAAGTAATGTTGTTATTATTTTTTTAATTTTTTTTAATTAAAAAAATTGACTAATTAACATTTATATATTTTTTGTTCAGGTTAGTACGCAAGAGATTAAAATACGACGCGAATCATATTTTAAATGTGACTTACAAGTATTATATTTTAAATATTTTATTTACAATATATATATTTTATTGTAATAATTGTGAAATAGAAGTATTATTATATTGAAAAAATAAATGTTGTTGCATTGAAATATTAGTGATATTATTTTTTATAATGACAGATGCAATTACATATTTAATAGCATATTTTAAATATAGAGAAGCTAATTTTTGTATTTTTTTTGTATATTATATTTTATATTTGTTATTTAACTTGAAAATGTGAGTTAAAAATTGTTGAACTATTTAGAAAATTTTTCTCATAACTATCATAATCTT
Organism: Paulownia fortunei; assembly: GCA_019321725.1. Taxonomy (NCBI): domain Eukaryota; kingdom Viridiplantae; phylum Streptophyta; class Magnoliopsida; order Lamiales; family Paulowniaceae; genus Paulownia; species Paulownia fortunei. The sequence goes on from CM033114.1 coordinate 18,872,778, forward strand.
AATTAAATATTATGTCTTTGAAATTATTATTTAAAATTAAAATATTAATAATTATTTTGATGTAGTTATGGCAAATAGAAACAGTATCGATGTTCTGGTATACTTTGGTGGTCAAATTATATAAGATGATAATTTAATGACATATGATCACCGTGCAATTGGAGTTAGGAGAATGTCTCGTAGGACAAGATTTTCTGAATTACTATTAAAAGTGTATCAAATTACGGGCGTTGATAATAAACAGTTCTTATTGAAATTATTGATAAGTACTATTGCGGTAATATGACACAACTAATATCAATAACTGGTGATGAAGGATTTGAATTTTTTTTAGATCCGGGAAGAGAAAATCAATTTATAGAATTTTATGTTGAGACAAAACAAAATGTTCATAATACTGTGCCTGAGATACCGATAAGTAATGAGTATTATCAGTATGCATCATTTTTAAGAGATGATATTGTGTTTGAAATGACTACGGTAATGTAAGACATGATAAGTGTTGGCATCAATGAGTTTAATGCAAGTGCTTCAAGCTCTGGTCAAGAGTATTTTGAAGGTACAAATACAGAGTCGTATAATACATACACTGATGAATTGTCCAAGCTACTTGTTGACAGTTTTGGTACTGAAAAACATATTAATTTCGAACCCAACAAAATTGCTGATGAAGATGATGACGATTATGGTGATGATGGTGATGGGGTCGAAATTGATGATTTGGAAGAGATATATGAGCAATATGATGAGGGCAACTCGTCCCAATATTAAGTGTCAGTTTATATCTCAATACCCTCAACAACAAATGAATATGGCTCTAATCGGACCATCCCATTCTTTACTACATGTTACCTAGAAATAGTTGTGGATTCTATTGATATTCCATATAGATGAAAGTTTTACGACTCTAGTATTGGAAAGCTTGAAAAGGGTATAGTACTCAAAGACAAAAATAATCTACAAGTTTCAGTTAAAGATTACACTGTACGAGTTGTCAGACATGAGTATCGGGTTATTGAGAATACACCAAAATTATAAAAAGTGGAATGCAGCCATAGTACATCAACTACGTGGTGTAATTGGGGGCTTCGAGCATCATACCAAGTGGGGAGACCCTCATACCTATCTTATGAATTCAGTGTTTGTGGATCATCGCAACCTATGTAAAATATGATCGCAAGATTGCTTACTGGCATAGTTCAATGTGACCCGACTTATGAGATTAAGTATGTCTAACAAAATGTGAAAGAGAAATATCAGTATGAAATTTCATATCATAAGGCCTGGTACGATTTGAAATGCGCAAGGAAAAATATTTATGGTACTTGGAAGAGCTCAGTTAGAAAATTGCATAAGTATTTGGAAGCTCTGCAAAAATAAAATCTTGGTACAATTGCAGAGTGGCATCACATCGATATCGAGTTCCTAGAAAAGAAAATATTGAAATATGTATTATGGGCATTCAAACCATGTATCGATGGGTTCCAAAATTGTCGTAAAGTAATAAGTGTGGATAAAATACATCTTTACACAAAGTACAAACACAAGTTGTTGATTGTTGTGGGGATGGATACAAATCAACAGGTTTTGCCTCTGGCTTTTGCAGTTGTTGATGAAGAAACATTTACATCTTAGAGATGGTTTTTGCATATATTGTCTATGTATGTTGTCCGTGGGGTTGAAGGTGTCTGTCTTATTTTTGATCGATATAGTGGCCTACTTGGAGTTATTCAATACATACTTGATTTCTCGCTATCTCGCGGGGTACATCGTTTTTGCTTCAGGCATGTGTCATCTAACTTCAACAAGCGGTTCAAGAGTATTGCATTAAGGGATTTGTGTTATACAGCTGGTTCACAATTGGCAATTAGACAATTTGATAAAGTTATGGAAAAAATTAAGGCTCTTAACGAGGATGCACATGCATACTTAGAGAATATAGATAAATATCAGTAGACTCTGGCTTATGATGGAGATGATGATATGGCATTCTGACAACAAATATGTCAGAATGCATTAATGGAATGTTGAAAGATGCACAACGGCTCTCAGTCACTGCTATTGTACAGATTACATTCCATCGTGCTATTAAATATTTTCTCAATCAACTATCTAAGGGTCGTCGAATGATGAAGAATAACCAACCATGGCCTGATAATATATTACAAAGGTATGAGAGTTGGCAGAACCTATCTATAGAGCATATGGTACACTTGTTTGATTACACAGATCAATCCGCATATGTTATAACACATCGACCAGGATCATCTAGGAGTTTTATACACATCGTAAAACTGAGGTCAATAGAGTGTTCATGTGGTAATTGGAGTCAATTTGGAATACATTACTCGTATGCAATGCATACTTGCAGGCACTTTGGAGTTAATCCAACAAGATTCATGAAATCATACTATAGTACTGGTTCTTATGTAGATACTTACAAAGAGAAGTTTGAGCCTTTGCCAGATGAAATTTATTGGGATGCGCCCCCTTTTGAGTTGTGGCACAATCCATCATTGCGGATTTAAAATTGTCGTCGATGGAATTCTATTACTTGAATTCCTAACAAGATGGATTGGCCTCAAACACGTGCTAGACAACAAACATGGGCAAAGTAAAGGGTCAATGCAACAGAACGTGGAACAGCTTCGTCTTCCCAACATAGATGATGTCATTACAGTTAGATTAATATTTGCTCTTGTGCGGGAGTAATACTCCTTATTTGTATGAAATAATTTTGTAATTATGTTATATTTAACTGTTGTTAATGATATTATATAATTTCATGTTATATGTTAAAATTTATATTTAATTATTATTAATCACATGGTTAAATTTCATATTATATGTAAATATTCATGTGAAGTTGTTAAAAAAATTATCATTCACACATATTGTTATTCATTTGGTTACATGATGGATATTATTTCTGTATATAGTCCACAAGATACGACAGTTTTATCTCGACAGGCTACTCACCGTTCAGAGAGTGTATTTGTTGGTACTTGATAGGACACTTACAGTTAGGCATGCAGGTGCACCATTTTGGAGACTTGATGGTGGAGAAGGTGTATTACATCCTCGGACAGTTCATCTTCTGTATTATATGAGATTTTATGGCGTCTATCGATGTGGACACTTTGATATAGATTTTTATTTTATTACTGCTCTAGTCGAGAGATGGCGACCTGAGACTCATACATTTTATTTTTGCATGGGTGAGGTGACAGTCACACTGCAAGATGTTATAGTTATTTGAGGCTTACCAGTAAATGATTAGCCTGTTATTGGACTTGATCTAAGGAGATCTACCGAGCCACTTCACAACAGTTTAGAGGTGGGCGTATATTGTTGAGTGCTTTGAGAGGTTATCTTCGGGCTAACCCAGTGACAAATGACACTCCCCCCGATGAGTTGGAACGATATGCACGCGAATGTGCATTGATTCTACTGGGCAGCATTATGTATCCTGATTCATCAATCAATGGAGTGTCGTTGCTATATCTACAGAGTATCAAGAAGATTAAGGATGTTGGTTATTTCAGTTGGGGCAGTGCAGTACTGTCTTTCATGTATCGTGAGTTGTGCACTGCATCGAATAAAGATAAGAATGTTATTGGTGGTGCGATGGTGCTTCTACAGATAAACTTTATATAATTGTTGTTACTTTCTTATGTCATATCAGTATGTTTGCCACTTTCATTTGATTAAAATATATTTTGCAGATATAGGCATGGTCTCGCATTACCATGTTGGTGCCAAGACGATTATGTTCGCGAGTAAATATGGGAGTGGCGCTAATGATCATGAACTTCCATTTCCTTCGTATGGTATAAAGTATGGGCTCATTTATTAACGCTAATGATAATGAACTTGTATTTCCACTATTATTTTGTGATTATTATTTAATGATTGTTTTTATATACATATAGGTGAATGCAGTATTACAGCTTCACGTATACGGCGAGTCATTCGGTCAGGATTATTAGGGATATACTAGACAAGATGATTGATAAAGAGGTGAGTAGAATTTAAGACACTTGTTTAAATTTGATTTGATTTTTCTTTTCATATATGTACAAATAATTCAAATTTATGTATTTTATAATTATAGTTTATATGGGATCCATATGATATGAATTCACCGGATATTATGGTGTTGGGTCCAAAGTGTAATACGCCACTGTGTAGATCTAGTTATCCATTGATCAACTACGCCATCATGGAGTTTCATCACCAAGAGCGGATCATGCGTCAGTTTGGCATGTGATAGTACATTCCACCAGATATACCAACGAGTGAGCAAACTTTACATGATGTAGACCGTAGGGAACATAGTGGAGATGATTGAGCTCGATATCACTATGAGTATATGTCGCAGTAGGCAAATAGACATCAGTTTATTATCGTCAACCCTCTCATTACTGGATCCGATAGTATTGAGCCTCGCTATATGGATTGGTACGATCGCATTACACATCGTCTAATATCACCATCTCATTTGTCTATGGAGGAGAAGGGTGCCTTCACGCATATCAGATTTGGAAGCTATGGTAAGACATTCAGTAATAAAAAATTTTATAATGTGTATGCATTATATTTATGATATTCTTTAATAGTATTCCTTTTTTACATGTATTTTAGAGTATGGCGGTCGAGAGGATTAGACTTAGTGCTGATGGCGCAAACGACCAAGATATAGTTTCACTTATGCAGTTGAGAAGTGAAGCTATACATGCCACTGATGATCTCAGACGCCTACTTCATAGACAACAAGATACTGTAAATATACTAATGCCACTACAAGACATAACTAGGAGGACGAGAAGGCATACTAGAGCAGTAGATGATGCGGGTCCCTCTACCTCGACACGGGGTGCATTTACTAGCAATATTTCTACATCTTATGACATTCCTTATCCACTTATGTCTAGTGTAGCATATGAAGCAGGTCTATCCACCTCGACACATCATGTATCACACAGTTTGGATAACACCGCCAACTATTATGTACCTCAATATGCACAACTAGATGACTCATTCACTCCGTATTGGGGTATGCCATCATTTATGATATCATTCTCTACACTACTCAGTTTAAATTTAGGCATGACGCAGACACCATTTGTTCAGTAGCATCTAGGACACGATTCTGGACGTGGAGATTTTTGTCTCGCTTGTTACATTTTCACATCTAGACAGCGATTATTATGATTGTGGAGAGTCGAACTCCACAACTTCATCAGGTCGGTCGACCTTCAATTTAAACTACAGTACATATGTTGATGATCCGACTCCAAATCAATCACATGATACTGCTACTACTCATGGTGGACGTCGAGGTAAACAACAATGTCACCGACGTACGTGTGGCAGTGGTGGTCATTTTTAATATTTTTTTTATTCTTGTATTTTTTAAAACTTTTAAAATATAAATATTCAATACTGTAATTATTATTTAAAAAAATTAATTATGTGATTATGAACCAAAAATAGTATTGTTATTATCTTTATTAAAATATTTAAATACATATTATAGCTTAAATAAAAAATATTAAATAATATAACTTTATGTTATTTATTATTATAGTATAAAAAATATTTATCTGAACATATGTATATATATAATTATATTTATATATATATACACAATTACATATAGTACGACATAGGTTGCGCTTTTTGAAACAAAAAAAAATTAAAAGAGTGTTTGAAGGTTGCGCTTTTGTTAGAATGTTGCGCTTTCAACAAAAGCGCAACCTTCAAATGGCTTTCACGTATTTTCTAAATAAATTTTTCATTACATGATAAAAGACTGATTAATTTTTAAATTTATTATTTTTTATTAAATTAGTCTTATTCTTGCTACTTTTATTATTTCATTTTATTTTTATATTTTTAAAAAATAATTAAATTATTCTTAATTATTCTTAATTATTATTTATAACAAAATTATTTTAAATATTCTAAAATTAATAAATTTGTATTTATATTCTAATAATTTTCATAATTTAATTAATTAACACAATATTAAATTCATTTGAAAATTTATTATACATAAATTTTATTAGGATATTTTTATTAATTAATACATTTTACTTATATATTTTTTACTCATCATAAATATTCTTAAAAAGTTAACTTTTATCTAAAGTTCCATATCAATTCAAAATAAAACATTCTAATTACAAGTAAGAGTTACTATTTGTTTCAATAAGATCCAGTTTTAATAGCACATAGTTATCAGGGGTTCTCCTGTTAAGTCAAACACACACGGTTGATTCAGGTTTTCTGTGAGAGTACCCCAACAATGATTCTCCATTTCTATTTCACTTCTGCCAACCTTAAAAAAATGAACCAATGTTAGATAGTAAATTCTTGTTTGGTCTCACATGGAATATATGAATGCTCTCTTTGCTACCTGAAGATTTAGGATTGGATACTTCCACACTGTTTGGACAAAGCTTAGAAATGTCAAGAGCATGAAATAATTTTATCCCAACTCCTTCTACACCAAGAAAAAGAAATCTAGGCTTTGTTTGGTTTTATTTTTTGTGTTTTGGAGAATATATGAAAAAATAAATGTATTAGGCGGAAAATGTAATAAAAATATAATGTTTGTTTGATTTTATTTTGTAGAATAAATTAAAAATGAAAAGAAAAAATGATACCAAACATAGCCTAGTGCTCTTTGTAATTCACGTATTCATTTGTGGGTAAAAATAGGGATGGTAAGAGGGTGTTATGCCAAAACCGGAGACCCATTTTACTAAAGTTTTTTAGAATTTGAACTTGGATCCGTTAGATTTATTTTAAAATTTTTAAAATACTAAAAAATATATTTCTAAAAAATAATGTCATTAAATTGTTCTTAGAAAACATATTTTTAAGAATAATATCACATATATATATAATAAATTAAAAAATAAAAAAATTAAACAAGGGGTTATGGGCGGAGCGAATTTGAAATTAAAAAATTAAAACCCATCTTGCACTCATTTAGAATATTAAAAATCCGTTCAAATGAAGTGGATTGAGTTTTGAATCCGTCACATTATCATCTATAGGCAACAATGAAACCGCTCCAAATTTTAAGTTTTCTATAAAATTTTAGAGGTATGAACCCCACTTAGCCTAATTATAATTCAAGTCAAATAAGATTTGAATTGTTTCAAAAAAAGTTCAAGGAACCTTAAAATTCAAAAAACTCAAATCAGTTCGCCAAAAAACTTTATATATCCCAATCTCAAATTAAATGCCCTTTTCCATTACGGTTTTAGTGTTTGAGTTTCGAAATCAAATGTAAAATTAGAGATTGCTTTTGATATTATTAAAAAGCATAGTGCAAGAGAATGCGGATATTTTATTAGAAGAGGGAGAAAATAATATAATGAAAAATCAGACAGTTTTTTGTTCCTGTGGGGTTGAACTTTACCTTAAAAACATACAAATGGCCCATTAAGCGGCTTCAATTATATAGTAGTATTGATAAGTAATGTACTTTAATTTCAAAAAATAACATTACACTTCCACAAAAAATCGATAAACATTTATGAAAATTATTGATCATTCACTTTTATTTGGCTAAGAGATTATAAAAAAAAATTAGAAATTAACTTTAGTTGTTAGACAACATGAGGAAAACTAAAACACAATATCTTCAAAATAGAGAGCTTGAAAAAGTGAGATGGTGTGCTATTTTTACTTGGAATTTACCTCAATATTAGGAATTTAAAAAATCGATCCCAACCCAAAATTTTTAGAATTGGTATTTAGTAGAATGAGATGGAAATTGAGTGGGATTGAAATTGTGTTTGATGTTTGATGTATTTCCTTTGGATCGCGTTTGGGAGTGTTATTTTATATTTTTGAAATTTGTGCATTCGATTTTAGCTTGGAAAAATAATTGATGGGAGAAATGCCTCGTCAAGTTGGTTAGAAAATAATTAGTTTAGAAAAGAATTAGTAATGTCATATTATTTAAATAAAATATAATTAATAATTAAATAACAATAATATATGTTGGGTTTTAGTAATTATTTAAGTAGTTGTGATATTTGTTTCACTCTTCTCTTTTATAAGAATTAGTATAATTTATTAATTATACAAAAACACACCGACTAAACGAATCTATGTTTAAATAAGTAGATATATATTTGGCACATTAGGATAAAGTAATTTAATTTTGTGTTTAAATGGAAAAACTTGTATTGGAATAAATTAAGGCCATGATATGTAACCTTATATTTTAATCTATTTTTTTCTCATTTTTCTTTGCCCTTTCCACATCTTCCGCCACACCAGTCTTTCTTCTTCTTTCATTTTCATGTTTCTTTCTTCTTTCCTTTTTTTTTCTTTTTCTTCCTCGATAGCGGAGCAGGGTAGAGGCGGTTGCAGCTAATCGGCCTCTCAATTTTTTATATTTATAATTTTAATATGTAAATTTTAATAAATTTAAAAATTTACTTCTTCTTGAATAATTAAATTATTTCAGTCGTCCCCTCGAATTTTCATAATTCTATTTTGAATATATAAATTTAATAAATTTAGATTTGTTCTAAAATTATTTTTAAACTTTATTTCTTCAAAAAATTTAGATAATGAAATTTATTATTGATACAAAATTTTAGAAGGTATTTGTACTAATTTTTAAAATTTATTATAATTTTGTTTCTAAAAATATAGATATTTTAGTCAAAAAAAACTCCTTATTGTAATTTTTTTTATTTTAATTTTTAATTTTTAATTTATTTGATTCTACTTTTGTTGCTTATTATTTAAGGTTATACTATTTTTATTTCACAAAAAAATCATAAGTGTAGGTTTTTCATAATATAAAAATTATTTAATTTGATTAATTGTATGAAATAATGTTTAAATTCTTGTAAATTAATTTTTATTTTGTATTGGATTGAATTAGAATTAATTAATATTTTCATTTACAAAATAGTTTTTATTCAAATATTCATACAAATATAATAAATAAAATATTTATGTGTAAATATAACGTATTATATTTATATATACAGTTTAATTTTTAATAATTAGTTAAAGAAAGAAATTTTCATAAGAAAATAATTTTATATATAAAAGAATAATAATTTGCGCGGCCATACTAAAATCATGGCTCCGATCCTGTTCCTCCTCGTTATCTTCATTTCTCCTCTCTAGACCTGAGAATCTCCACATCACCGTTGCTTTCGGTCACCACAACTACCACCATACTGTAGTCGTTGCTGCTTACAGTCTCACCCATCACCGCCTCGTTCAACTGCCTTATTTTGGCCACTTTGGACTGACTAATAGAGAAAATGACTTTTAAAAGAGAAAATGGGTTGAAAAAGATGATGCACTACCTTGGAAACTTAAAAACAGGTATAAGATTGCTAGAAATCTATGGATTCCAAGCCAAGTTTCAAAAAGCAAAACTCTAATCCCATTGAAACCGAACCCCAAACCTCAAAAATCAAACCATTTCAAAGGATTTTTGTCTTAGAAATAGTGTGGACCGAAATGAGGTTGACTCCAAACAAGCCCTAAGATTGTGGCTAGAATCTTTCTTAATTTGAGATTAGGTTTGGACAAAAACAAGTTCCAGACTAACCAAGAAAAAACTATAATTCTACCAAGACAAAATCTCCTATTAGATAATGTAAAACATTTTTAGATTCCATCGTCATCTTTCATTCAAATGTGTATAATAAATATCAACACATAACCCATATCAAGGTATTAATGTCATTATATACATTTAACAATTAATAACATTCACAAGTGGCCAAAACTTGATAAACATGTCTCTTGAAGTGAGATAGTGTATTTAAAAGATGCTCGTTCTCCCTTACTCTAAGAGTGGAACTCTTTGTTTTATCCACCCCACTTTCCCCCTTCCCTTTCTTTTTCCTCTCTTCCCCAACGATTCCATCAAGTTTTATCCGTCCCCCAACCCTACTCTCTCATATTTCCCTCCTCCATTTGGCATGACTATTTTCTTTTTGCCCTTTCCCACTTTCCTCATATTTTCCCAACATCACTTCTTTTCCCTATGAATATATTTGACCTTGTTAGTCCCAGGTGATATGAAAGAGTCTAAAAGGGAAGTGAATAAATTTTTCAAAAAAATTCTTGGAAAACTAAAATAAAGTTTACTATCAAAATATAATTATCTGTTCTTTTTTAAAAGGTTATAACTTGCTTGACGAATTAGACGCTAAGTCTAATTGAGGCCGAAGACATGCTAAATTTCAGTAGAATTACATAGCGGAAAAACACAAAATAAAAGTAAAGTTTGAACAAGTTACTATTTGATGTTGAATCAATTGAAAAATAACATTATATAAAGTATTGAATAATAAATAACACAACAATTTTTTAAAGTAGTTTGAAAGTACCATAATCCTTCTACATCTACTATTCTCCAATCTTTTGGAAGAATCTACTAGATTTCAACAGAGTTTATACAAAAGTCCTACTTCTAGTTACAACACCTAATTGTAAACAAACTTATGCTACCAGCTTTCTTCTCAATCAGTCTACACAAAGCACAATTAATATTATTAAGGCTACTATATATTAGAGTAGGATGTCCAACGCCCCAATTGGATTGGGTGTATTATATTCTTTTATTTTTGTAAAGACAATCTTATTGGAAATCATATTAATAAAAATATATTTTCTTTATCTTGTCTTGCATCTTTTATTTCTACACATTAGATAAAGTTCTTAGATTAAATTTAGCTACAAAGCATGTGATGGCGATTATGGAACATGCCTCTAAGGCTCTGGTCTTAAATAAGTTCCGAATCGAGAGCTTTTTGAGATAGGATATCAAATAGCTCAGTAAGACTAGCACATATGATGCATGCTCGGGAGATGAGGATAACACATTCTATTGGCATTAGCGTAGAGATATAAGTGCATGTATGTGGGTGCTTATTAGAAAATAAGTACACTGAACATGACCCACAAGAAATTCTTAGTTGGAGGCATTGCTTGTCGAAATAAGAATTTATATGTTGCGATAGTACACGACTAGTCCTCAAACTTGAGCCACGATGGTAGCCTTGTGTGCATCCTGCAACACTTTGATATATCTTCTGTTTGCTTGACAATCACAAATGAGGTATGTTGGGTGTTGCAGTGGTGCGCATGGAGGTTTGTAAGTGGCCAACATAGAATTCGACACTTGTCTTTTTAAACAAGGAAATCTCCTATGTTTTTATAGTTCCTGATTCAAAAACCTTGGTCAAGGCAAGATGAATCGTGATTTATCAAATATCAATGAAACTTGAAATGGAATCATAATTATTGAATCATTTAGGGTTTCGACTTATAATCCATGCCTTAAATTCAATCAGGAGATTAGTTGTCGAAAGGATCGTACGTATATAGTACTCGCAAATGAAATAGGTTTACTCGCTATTTTACCTAAAACTAGTTTGTCATGATTACTTGTTAGGTGTTTTCATGGATAGTGAGGTTTTTGGAATTAAAGAGTTGATTTCAAGCGAATTAATTAATTAAAATAATTATTATTCATAAGTTGCAAATATTGTAAGCCCACTACTAGCTTAATAGTGAACCTAAGAGGGTCACACATCTTTATGGAAAGAAATATTTCTAATTTTAAATTTTATCCAATGGTTGAAAATTAAGTAATTAATATTGATTGATTAATTAATTAATTAAGGGTTCTATTTAGTTAAATTAAATTATTCAATTAAATAATTTAATTACTTAATTGGACTTAATTTGATTAGTAAGCCCAATTGGAGTAAATTAAATTAATCAATTAGATTGATTAAATTGGGATGAATTAATTTGAGGATTTTTAGTCCAAACCCAAAATTAATGTGGATTACTTAAGAAGTCCACTAAAATATGAAGAGAATAAATTAAATAAATATGATTTATTTAATTAACATATTTATAGATAAATAAATATAGTGACCGATTTTATGGGATAAAATCAGCCACTAAAATTTAATTTATATATAAATATAATTATAGTGTATATATATATATATATCTTGATATTATTTGAAGAGTTCAAATTAATATTAACAATGTATGTAGACAATTTTGATGATTAATGTAGCCTCAAATTAATCCACATACAATATGAGAGAGAAAAGAGAAGAGTTTTTGGAAGATTTGGAATCTTTCCAAGATATGGTTTTGAATTAGTTTAAAATTAAAAAACTTTCCAAGAGTTGGAAATGGATTAAAATTTTCAACCCTATATATATGAGGGATGAAAATTACATAATTAATTCAGAAAATTTGAGCAAAAATTATTTTGTTTAAAGTTTTCTATTTTACTCTCCAAGAAAAAAAAGAAAGAAAAAGAATTATTTCTTGTTATACTCTTCATATTACTGTTTCAAGAACTTAAATAATTAATTTTTATTGTTCTTGAAAATTTACTACGGTTCTAAATTAGTAAACAATTAAAAAGATACTAGCGAATCCTTTTGATTGGTGTTGTTCTTCCATATTGTGGATCTAATAGAGGGGAGACACTTGAATCCCTGCGAGTTTTGATAGTCCAGGATAAGCAATTGATTACTTCATTCCCTACAACGATCGGAGTGCACGAAATGTATAATTCGAATTTAATATTTATTTATATATTCACTTGAATAAGCGCGATCGTTAAAATCACTTTCGAATAGAGGGGTTAAATTTATATTTGATAAAATTTTAATTTTCCGCTGCGTATACTCCTGCGATTATAGCGAACCCAACACTCTACGTAAGAGTCGACTCTAAACAAGTGTTAGCCTGCACAAGTCTCAACACTCCTTTGATTGCAAAAAGTGTTTGAAAAACAAAACACTCAGCTAGACTATCCACTCAATATCTCAATATCTCAAAGTTTGTTGAGTATAGGATCAAGCATTCTTCGGATAAAGAGGAAGAGGAAGAGGCCACTCTAGAGGAAGAGAAAACTTAAGAGGCAGATGTTCAAATTCCTTCACTCAAAATCGACATCACAATAACAATCAACATCCATCCTTCTAAAATCAATCAAAGTTTAGTAACAGCAACTGGAAAGGACAACCCAACAAGCAAAATATAAATCAAGTCGCCTGTTAGATTTGTGGATGAACCAATTATACTGCAGTTAAATGCTATTACAGGTATAACTATAAAACAAAAGGTGAAAATGTCCAAGAATCTTTTGTAACCATGAATCTAAACAACGAGGATGATCCAAATTTTTATGCCTGACTTTGGAGCTACTACTCATATGACAAATCAATGAGGAATCTAAAGTATTTAAAACCTTATTTTGGTAATAATTCTATTTTCATTGGTAATGGACAAGCTTTATTTATTACACACACAGGAAAAGCTTTGCTCAACACCTCGCATGGTAAAATTTTGTTAAATAATGTTTTAGTGGTACCAGAAATTAAAAAGAATTTGTTATATGTCAGTAAACTTGTTGATGACAATTTTTGCACTATTACTTTTGATTCTAACAAGTTTGTTATTAAGGATCAGAAGAATCAAATCCTGGCCAAAAGACATAGAGAATGAGATTTGTATGCGCTTAAGGAAGGACAGCTTACTAAAGCTTTCACTGCAGTCAAATCCCCAGGAGTTTCTTTAAAAATATGGCATGCTCGCTTAGGACACCCTAATTTAAATTTTTTGCAAATTTTAGAGAATAAGAAAGTCATCAATGTTTTCAATTGGTTAACCAAAAATACAATATGTAATAGTTGCCAACTTGGGAAATGTAAACTTTCTTTTAATAAATAAAAAAACTATTTCAAATTTTCCTTTAGAAAAAATTCACAGTGACTAATAGGGCCTGCTCCAATCCTTTCTTCTCAAAAATTCCAATATTATGTGATATTTTTTGATGATTTTACTCGTTATACTTGGTTATATCCTTTAAAAAATAAATTTGACTTCTTTCAATGTTTTCTTAAATTTCAAGCTCTTGTTGAGAATTTTTTTGATAGAAAAATAAAAGTTTTTCAATGTGATGGTGGTGGAGAATTCACTTCCAATCAGTTTACTAATCACTTAGACTTTATGTGGAATTACACATCAAATGTCTTGCCCGTATACGCCAGAACAAAATGGACTTGTAGAATGAAAGCATCGCCATATTGTCGAAACAGGATTGACATTGCTTTTTCATGCAAATATTCCTCTAAAATTCTTGGTAGACGCATTCTTAACAACAATATATCTAATTAATAGATAGCCTCTTTCTTCTACTGGTATGGAGACTCCTTATTTGAAATTTTTTGGTAAGGATCCTAATTACTCTGGTTTACGTATTTTCGGCTCTCAATATTTTTCTTGTTTAAAAATATCAAGAATACATAAATTTTCTAAGAAAACAGTTCCTTGCGTATTTATAGGATATAGCCCATTGCATAAAGGTTATAGATGTCTAAATACAAATACTCATCGTGTTTATATATCACGACATGTTGTCTTTAATGAACACCATTTTCCTTATTTATCAAAAGAGAATTACTTCTCTAACCCTTCTAATAATTTATTTCTTACTACTTTTCCGCATTCAGATGAATGGTTTACAAGATACTTACCCATAGCTCCTCTAAGTGAAGATTGATAAGATGAGCCACCAAGTTTCAACTCCTCGATTTTTGATTCATCTCCTATCTCACCATCAAATTTAGAAATTTCATTAAATAAAAATTCTTCAATATCCCAAACAAATAATTTTTTAACAATCATTCTCGAATTGAGTAGCTTGATTTATTTTTCAGCCCTATATATCCTTCTTATTCTTTTTATTTTTCCAAGTTATGGCATGCTCTATTGCCTAGTAGTGTAGGAATTTTTTGCATTTTCCATTGGGCCAGTTTAACACTTCTATTCTATTGCCTAGCAGATATGTAAAAGTAGAACATAGTTTAACATTCTCTTTTTCCCATTTCTAATGTATTGCCTAGCACATATGTACAACATAGTCAGATTTAGTTGCCTACATGATATTTTCAACATATAGGAACTTATACAATCTCCTAAACAAGAAGTAATTTAGCTATTAAAAGGATTCTGTTTATAGAATATAAGTTCAAATTCTATTTCCAAAATCTCTTTTCTTTCAAAAAAAAACAAATGAAATTAGAAAATTATATATTTAAATATAAATATAATTAATATTTTTAATTTCTTAATCTACTATTATATGTTAATATTATTAAAATTTTGACTAATAATTAATTGTATTTCTAATCGAGTCGAGTTTCAAATTTTATCGAACAAAAAATGTGTTCAAATTTGGTTTGTTAAGTTAACAAACCGAAGATATTCCTACTTCACCATAAAATCACACTCTTATTCCTTCTACTATTGACAATAATTGTGATATTACTTCTCATTCCCCATTATCTTCAGTAACACGGTGTCTTCCACTTCAAAATCTTCTAGTTCTACTACTTTTTCTTCTCCGCACCAAACCACTACTACATCTTTGATGCCTCAATTATCTCCTCGACCTACTAGAGTAAAATGTATCCCTGCTTATCTTAAGGATTATTGTTGTCCATCTATTCCTTCACATCCTGATACTGCTCTTATTATTTCTCTTGATGAGCCAAAAACTTTAAAAACAACCTTGAAATTTGCAAATTAGAGAGCTGCCATAAAAGAAGAGATAGATGCACTTCAACATAACAAGACTTGGTCTCTTGTTCCTCGTCCAACAAATGCCAATATTATTGGTTCTAAGTGGGTATATCACACCAAGTACATAGAGGATAGCGGTGTGGATAGATTCAAAGCACGCTTAGTAGCTAAAGGATATGCACAAATTGATTTTGGCGAGACATTTAGCCCTGTTGTTAAGCCAACAACAATTCATGTCATACTTTCTCTTGCTACTTATTTCAAGTGGCCACTCAAGCAATTAGATGTTAAAAATGCATTCTTGCATGGCATTCTCAATTAGCGAGTCTACATGGAGCAACCCCCCGATTTTGTGTATCCCAAATTCTCTAATCATGTTTGCCTTTTACATAAAATCACTTTATGGTCTCAAAAAAGCACCTAGTGCTTGGTTTGCTAAATTATGTTATTGTCTTTTTACTCTTGGTTTTAGATGTAGTAAAGTTGATTCCTCTCTCTTTATTTATAATCATGGTACTAATTTTCTTCTCTTACTTGTTTATGTAGATGATGTAATTCTCACTGGTAGTACCTCTCTACTTATGCCTCAACTCATTTCTCTCCTAAGCAAGGAGTTTGCACTCAAAGATTTAGGCCAATTCACTTACTTTCTTGATTTGGAAGTTAAATATTTTCCTGGAGGTCTCACAATCTCTCAAACCAAATATGCTCGTGACCTCCTCACCAAGGCTAAGATGCTTGAAGCATCTAAAATAAGTACACCCATAGCTATAAAATCCAATCCTCTTCCCAATGACAATGAACCTACAAATCCCACTACACATCGCCAATTATGTGGTTCTCTTTAGTATCTTACTTTCACTAGACCTGATCTCACTCATGCTGTCAACCTCGTATGCCATCATTTTCAAAATCCCACAATGAAGGACCTTCGAGCTGTCAAATGCATTTTGCATTACTTAAAAGGGACACTAACTTATGGAATTCGTTATTTATCTAAAAGCTCTCTCACTCTCTGATTTTAGACTTAGGAAACTTTTGTTTTTTTGCTCAGACTAGTAGTTTCACTCAGAATTGCGTGTTTCTCTAATTATGCTCCTTTTTTTTTCCTTATTGTCTTCAATTGTTATTTATAACCATGAGGGAATTTTTGCCTATTGCAGCATTTGCTTCAATTTTTTTTGTCTGTTTGCACACCTGTCCTTGTGTACCTCTTAGTAGTCCGCAAATTTTTAGTTATTCGTCCTCTTAGTACTAATTATCATTTTCTAAAATAAACATCATCCGATTTTCTTGGATTTTAGTGATGTTCCTCAACACTGATTATAGTTGTGAGTACTACTCCATAACAACCCACATATATCCTCACTTCGTAGAAGATTTAGCACACCAAAGACTATTCTACTCTAGTCTTAAACTATTGTTGACTTGTCACTAGAACAGTCTTCACTTTTCTATAATGCAATGTTCTGTTTTACTCATTTGTTCTGCTATGTTATTTTTTCTCAGCTATTCTGATATATTCTTACTCATATGTTCTACTCTAAACTGATCTTACCAGGTATTCTATCTTCTATTTTGAGTTGCTCTGTTCTGGTCTTTTCCACTACTCCTCATCTATTCTACTTCGTTGTTCTTAAAACAACTCTTACAATTATTTCCTGATAAACAAAAAAATTCCTAAGTTTTGGAGTCTATAAATTCATCCAAATCATTGTCAAAATCTATCTTATATAGTCATATCTATTTTTATGATAGCAAAACTCTTATAAACAAAGAAAAACTTTTTATGTATGAACTATTTTTAGTCTTCTATTCTAGAAGTTTGTCTTATGCTCTACTTTTGAAAGTCTTCTCATTTGTTCTTCAAAAATGCATATCTGTATTACTTATGTTCATCCAGTTTTTTTTGTCGTATCCACTAGAAGGTGGTGGAGGTCTTGGTGGTGATTTCCTTCACTATGGTTCTTGATTTTCTTTATATGACTTTTTCTTCTTCTATTCTTCTTTTTTTCCCTTCATTTTCAATTGTTTTTTGAATTTTTTTCAGCCTTCGGATATATGCAGAGGGATAAGGTTTTTTTCTATTATTCTTTTTATTCCCTCTTTTTTGGCATCATGGGATGATGAGGCTAGCCTGTCTCTTTTGATATAATCCATAATTATATGCAGTTGAGTTGTCATATTCTATACTCTTTGTTCTAGGTCAATGAACTTGTGATCCTATCATTCCATTCTTTAAATTAGGGTTGTTGAATTCTATTAGCTTCAGTTGCTTGTTTTGAGATTGTTTAATGAACACTTGTTGCGACTCTAATGTATTACAATTTGACTTTATTCAGTTGAGTCTTCAAGGAGTCTGGTAGGCAATGTGTTGAATCAGTGAGCATCATAAAGTTAAGTCTCACATCGTCCTTAAAGTCTTCTACTATGTAAAGTATTGAATTGTTTATGTTGCAATTGTTACGCATGGTAATCTGAACCATTTCATCTACGTCTTGACTATTTCCAATTAGCTCGCCCTTAGGTTTAGATTCAATCTCCTCTATACTGAGTTCTTCTTCTTTTGCTTCAGTCACTTGAGTTGCCTAGGATGAAGTATTGGTCTTCTCTTTTTCTTTGGTTGGTAATTAAAGAGCTTCTTTATATATAAGCTCATTCATGAATTCTTCGACTGCTCTAGTCCTCTCATCTGCTTCAGTAACCTGTTCAACTTTAGTTGTGCATCTTTGGTTGGTAATCTGACATGGCACTATCGATCTTGATCACATCACTAAGCTATTGGAGTTGATTGTTGTTTAGTGGTTCTTTATTGTTCAATTAAGGTTGTTGTAGCTCTTGCTCTGTCTTGTTCATTATCATCATTTTGGTGATCATAATCATCCTTGTCCTCATCTGTAGGTGATTCTTTTTTGGATCTTTATCTTCATATTCTTTCTTATCTCTTTTGCCTACTTTACTAGCTCTTGTGGATTTAGGCTTCTATTGTATTGAACACGAGTTTGCATTTTTCTCCTACTCTAGAGGTTGATCTCCTAATTCAGGTGCTTTTTTTAGAGTTTGTTGATCTTCCTCTATTGGTTGTTCCAGTGATGAAGTGATAATATAAGGCATCAATTCTTTTTCTCTTGTGTTTTTTTCTCTATTTCTTGCAAAATGTCAGAAATAACATTTTTAACAATGGGTGAGATACTGAGATTTTTACCTCATTGACCTCCTCTAATTCCCCTGAGTAAATACTTCCATCATTTTTGTGTCATTGGGAATTGTGTGTTTTGTAGTTTTCCATGGTAGTGGTCTCTAGTTCCTTTTCTATGAGTTTGTTTTGTAGATGGCTCGATGTTATGAGTTTTCAATTCCTATTAGGTTATATGCTCTCTAATGTTTGTTGTTTAGACTCATTTGGGAGTTGTTGAGCCCACAAGTTCCTGCACATCCTAGCCAACATGTTGCAACCATCATACATCGCCTATACAGCACACACAACAAGGCTTGCCTAAGCACGTAGCTCAACACTACCACCTGACAGGATAGGGGGGCGTCCCAACCCATGGGTCAGGATGGACTTAGTTCAATCCAAGACGAACCCAAGGTTAAGCCACAGTATACCCCTACTGGACCATCTCGACCCATGGTTGTGTTCTAGGGATCGCCAAGCACCCTTACCCCTTTATTAGGCTTAGACAAAAAAAAACCATAGTGACAACAGTAGACATTGAAAAGTTGAGAAATCACACCCACCTTATCTCAACATCTAGGCATCAAATTGACTTCTCATTTGTTCTTACTCGATCCTTGTAATGAGTAATTTTAATCCCAAGTCCTAACTCAATTTGAGTTTTGAACCCCCGACAGGTACACCTACTATGCTATCTGATGCCCTTGCACTACAAACATCACTAGATGGCTCGTCAACCAATCACTATCCACTATGTAATCATGTGAAAAATTAATTTTACATAATCAAGGCTTTGATATTATTGTTTGGTACGCATAGGTTCATAAATACTTGGCATAGTAAAATTTTAAAATTTCAATAAAAGAAAAATTATGATATTTATAATTAAAAATATATATCTCGTTGCTATCATGATTTGATCTATTATGCAAAATTGATTCTTGTGTAGTTAAGTTCAAAACTTATTTCTAATACTTTTGGATGATTACAACGGACTTTAAAAATCCAAATTGTTCTCTAGCTCCTACTGGTGAAATCACGAATTCACAAAATAATAACCCCTTAAGCTAGAATCAGTTTGTCTAAGAGATCCAAATATTTTTTTCCTCTATAATTGATCCACATCTTGGATTCCACTACGATATTAAGCCTATGCTAGTAAACTTCATTCGATATTTCCTAACTGAGGATTAGTGTATGAGGGTTTTTGAAGTAATAATACAAACACTTTGTGTGTTGTTTTTGAGTTCTTTTATTCAAGAGGTGAAATACAAAAACACAATAATCATACAAGAGAAAATAAAAAATAGGACGATTTTGTGACTTATTTGGGGTGTTTTCGTTCCTTAGGGGCTTTTATGCTCTCACTTTTCCATTTCAATGGAGCTCCCAATCCATGTGGAATTCCACCTCTAGTGCATGTAGGATTTTAAAGTATTCTATATTTATCCAATTATCTTATTTCTTTCTTTCTCTAGGATGGTTTTTCATTTTTCAATTCCTAGTGGACCTTGCTCGAATTGATTTAAAATTAATTCTTCTTAATTATTTGATTTAATAAATTATTTCAGTTAATCCTTTATAAAAATTAATTAAGGCTATTTAATTAATAGATCCAATCAAGTATTATTAATTACTCCAAATTAGGCTTTCTCTAATATTATTATATCTAATTAATTAATCCCATCAATTAATTAAATTAATCCAATACTTGAATTAATTGAAGCAAAAATAAATTAATTAATTCAATACTCCTTTGATTGCAAAAATCTCAACACTCCTTTGATTGCAAAAAGTGTTTGAAAAACAAAATACTTGACTAGTCTATCTACTCAATATCTCAAAGTTTGCTGAGTGCAGTGAACTATTTTTGGACTTAGGAAACTTTTGTTTTTTTGCTCAGACTGGAAGCCTTCGCTCATAATTAATTGCGTGTTTCTCTAATTATGTTCCTTATATTTTCCATATTGTCTTCAACTGCTATTTATAACTATTAGGGGATTTTGTCTGTTACGGCCTTTGTTTCAAAAAAATTTATCCACTTGCACACTTGTCATTGTGTACCTCTTGGTAGTTCGCACATTTTCAGTTATTCTTTCTCTTAGTTCTGATTGTCATTTCCTAAAATAAACATCATCCATTTTTCTTGGATTTTAGTGATGTTTCTCAATACTGTTAATAGTTGTGAGTACTACTCTATAACAATCCACATATATCCTCACTCCGCTGAAGATTAAGCCCAGCTAAGACTCTTCTACTTTAGTATTAAACTATTATTGACTTGTCACTCGATTAGTCTTCACTCTTCTATGTTGCACTGTACTGTTTTACTCATTTGTTCTACTATGTTATTTTTTCTCAGCTATTCTGATATATTCTTACTCATATGTTCTACCTAAACCGATCTTACCAGGTATTCTATCTTATCTTCTGAGCTGCTATGCTCTGGTTTTTTCCACTACTTCTCTTCTTTGTTCTACTTTGTTGTTCTTAAAATAGCTCTTGCAATTATTTCCTGATAAAAAAAATTCTAAGTTTTTAGGTCTATAAATTCATCCAAATCATCATCAAAATCTATCTTATATAGTCCTCTTTTTTATGATAATAAAACTCTTATAAGCAAATAAAAACTTTTTTTGTATGAACTATTTTCAATCTTCTGTTTTGGAATTTTGTCTCATGCTCTGCTTTGGAAGTCTTCTCATTTGTTCTTCAAAAATGCATGTCTGGATTACTTATGTTCATCTAGTTTTTTCTATCGTATCTATCAAAATGTGGTGGAGGTCTTAGTGGTGACTTCCTTCACTGTGGTTTCTTGTTGTGATTTCCTTTTTATGACTTTTTCTTATTATATTCTTCTTTTTTTTCCCTTTATTTTTAGTTGTTTTCTGAATTTTTTGAGCCTTCGGATATATGCATAGAGATAAGGTTTTTTTTGTTATTTTTTTCATTCCCCCTCTTTTGGCATCATGGGATGATGAGGCTAGTCTGTCTCTTTTGATACAATCCAAAATTATATGCTATTAAGTTGTTAATGTACTCTTTGTTCTAGATCAATGAACTTGTGATCCAATCATTCAATTCTTTAAATCAAGCTTTGTTGAATTTTATTAGCTCCAGTTACTTATTTTGAGATTGTTTAATGAACACTTGTTGTGACTCTTTTGTATTACAATTTAACTTTATTCAGTTGAGTCTTTAAAGAGTCCGACAGGCACTGTGTTGAATCAGTGAGCATCTTAAAGTCGAGTCTCACATCGTCCTTAAAGTCTTCTACTATGAAAAGTATTAAATTGGTTGTATTGCAGTTCTTACGCAAGGTGATCTGAACCCTCTTCATCTAGGTCGTGACTATTTCCAATTAGCTCACCCTTAGGTTTAGATTTAGTCTCCTCCACATTGAGTTCTTAATTTTTTACTTCAGTCACTTGAGTTACCTAGGATGAAGTATTGGTCTTCTCTTTTTCTTTGGTTGGTAATTAAAGGGCTTCTTTATTCATGAGCTCTTTCATGAATTCTTCGATTGCTCTAGTCCTCTCATCTACTTCAGTGACTTATTCAGTTTTAGTTGTGTATCTTTTTTCTACTACTTGAATGCTCTCTGATGTATGACTCTTCTCAGGTGTGTGGGTATCCACTACTAAAGATTGGTCACATATTGGTACCTAAGCTATTGGAGTTGATTGTTGTTCAGTAGTTCATTATTGTTCAATTAATGTTGTTGTGGTTTCTGCTCTGTCTTGATCATTATCATTATCTTGGCGATCTTAATCATCCTTGTCCTCATCTGTAGGTGAGTCATTCTTTTTTGGATCTTCATCTTCATATTCTTTCTTATCTCATTTGCCTACTTTACTAGCTCTTGTGGATGTAGGCTTCTATTGTATTGAACACGAGTTTGTATTTTTCTCCTACTCTGGAGATTGTTTTCCTAATTTAGGTGCTCCTTCTAGAGTTTGTTAATCTTCATCCATTGGTTGTTCTAGTGATGAAGCAATAATACAAGGCATTAATTCTTCTTCTCATGTGTGTTTTTCTCTATTTCTTGCAAAATGTTAGAAATAACATTTTTAACAATGGGTGAGATTTTTACCTCATTAACCTCCTCTAATTCCTATGAGAAAA
Organism: Paulownia fortunei; assembly: GCA_019321725.1. NCBI lineage: Eukaryota > Viridiplantae > Streptophyta > Magnoliopsida > Lamiales > Paulowniaceae > Paulownia > Paulownia fortunei. The sequence goes on from CM033114.1 coordinate 18,895,705, forward strand.
TACTTCCATCATTTTTGTGTCAATGGGAATTTTCTATTATGTAGTTTTACATGGCAGTGGTCTCTAGTTCTTTTTCTGCATGGGTTTGTTTTGTAGTTGGCTCAGTATTATGAACTTTTGATTCCTATTTGGTTATATGGTCTCAAATGTATAGTGTTTAGACACATTTGGGAGTTATTGAGCCCACAAGTACCCACACACCCCAGCCAACATGATGCATCCATCGTACACTATCCATACAATACACATAACAAGGCCTACCTACGCACGCAGACACTACCACCTAACGGGATATGGGGTTGACCTAACCCACGGGTTAGGTTGGACTCGGTTTAATCTAAGACGGACCCATGGTGTATCCCCTCTGGACCATCTCGACCCATGGTTGTATCCTAGAGACTGTCGAGCAGGCTTGGACTCCAAGCACCCTTACCCTCTTATTAGGCTTAGACAAAAAAAAATATCATAGTGACAGCAGTAGCCATTGAAAAGTTGAGAAATCACCTACTTTATCTCAACATCTATGCATCGAATTGACCTCTCATTTGTTCTTACTCGATCCTAGTAATGTGTAGTTTCAATTCAAAGTCTTAACTTAATTTGAGTTTTGGATCCCCGATAGGTACACGGTGTCAGCATCTTACTATGCTATCTGATGCCTTTGCACTACAAACATTACCAGACGCTTGCCAACCAACCACTATCCACTATGTAATCATGTGAAAAATTAATTTTACATAACCAAGTCTTTGATACTATTATTGGTACGCATAGGTTCATAAATACTTGGCATAGTAAAATTTTAAAATTTTAATAAAATAAAAATTATGATATTTATAATTAAAAACATGTATCTCGTTGCTATTGAGATTTAATCGATTATTCAAAATTAATTCTTGTGTAGTTAAGTTCAAAACTTATTCTTGATTCTTTCGGTTGATTGCAGCGAACTTTAAAATTCTCCAAATCATTATCTACCTCACACTGGTGAAATTAAGAATTCACAAATTAATAACCCTTTTAGGTGGAATCAGTTCGTCTAAAAGCTCCAAGTAGTTTTTTCCTCTACAATTGATCCACACCTTGAATTCCCCACGATAGTAAGCTTATGTTGGTAAACTTCATTCAATATTTCCTAATTGAGGATTAGTGTACGAGGGTTACAAACACTTTGTGTATTATTTTTTGAGTTCTTTTATTCAAGAGGGTGGAATACAAAAACAAAAAAATCGCACAAGAGAAAAAGAAAAATAAGACGATTTTGTGACTAATTTGGGGTGTTTTCGTCTCTTATTGGCTTTTATTCTCTCACTTTCCATTTCAATGGGACTTTCAATCCATGTGGAATTCCACCTCTAGTGCATATAGGATTTTAAGGTATTCTATATTTATCCATCTACCTTATTTCCTTCTTTCTCTAAAATTAGGTTTTTCATCTTTCAATTCCTAGTGGGCCTTGCTTGAACTGGGTTTAAAATTAATTCATCTCAATTATTTGATTTAATAAATTAATTCAATCAATTCGTTATATAAATTAATTAAGGCTATTTAATTAATAAATCCAATCAAGTATTATTAATTACTCCAATTAAGCTTTATTTAATTTTATTGTATCTAATTAATTAATTCCATCAATTAATTAAATTAATTCAATACTTGAATTAATTAAAGCTGAATAAATTAATTAATTCAATTAATTTAATTATTTTAATCCGACAGTAAGATTATTTTTTTATCAAGAAATAGATTTATCCATGTTTGTATGTGACCCATTAGGTTCACTAATGAGCTAGTAATGACCTTACAACTCTTGTGACTTGATTAGAAAATTAAAATTATTTCAATTAATAATATAATTAATTAATCTTTTTAGAATTAACTCTTAATTCTGAGAATCCACCAATCATAATTAGTGTGTAGCAACACGCCATAAATATTTATATATAGATGAAGTAGCGAATATTTTCAATTATAAGAATCATACAAGTATGATCATTTCATCAACTAATATGGATTGTTATTTGTCGAAATGCAAATACCCCAATAATTATGTGTCCATTCTTAATTACTTGATTTAACGATAAAATTAGATTATAATTAAAATACTATTTTCTAACTTTTATCCAATATTGGTCAATGACTTCCAAGTCAAGAACTATGAAAAACATAAGAAATTTTTTTCTACTAATCATTTGTTGCATCCAGTATATTCTTCTTGTGATTATCCTATAATCAAATAATAAATCAAAGCACACTCAATTATGCATAAAATTATCATTATGCCTCAAGTCTAAGGAAACTATGGATCTTATGTCTAATGACTCATCTTGCATTATTGTAACATAACAATTTCATATTTGATAATATTTTATTTCTAAATAGAAATTTTTAGGTGGAGGTGTTTAGTGTACTTATTTCCTAAAAAACACGAATATATATGAACTAGTATCCTCATGCTAATATCCATGAAACGAGATATTTTCCTCACAATCATGCATTATATGTGTAAGTCTAATCATCAATATTTCTTTTCAGTGATTCTCAACTTGAAAATATCTCAAATCAAAATTATGGAAACATGTTTCATGATTGCTCTAATATACACAATCATAATTTCATTACTATATATAATCTAATAATTTCATCTAAATTTAATAAAAAAAATAAAGATGAATAAATGTCGAATTTATTTATATTGATAAAAAAAGAATATTTTTACAAAAGTAATCTAATTAATTTGTCGGACGCTGCTTTAATACAAAATAATCATCATTTAGCAAACTTCCATAAAGTTTGACTAACATGAGTTAGTTGGAGGGGATATATGTAACTTTTATAATAATAAAAGGAAAAAAGTCGATAATTACTTATAGTAGTAGAAGATGATGGTGTAAATAGCCCACATAATCATATTATTACTCATAACACGTTTTACTATCTAAATAGTTCTTAAAATATATTTTATAGATAGGTTGCCTATATATTCAAGCAACAAGTGTTACATCAATGCCAAAAATTTAAAAAGTCTGGGTGAGGGCAACACAAACCAATTAATTTAATGATACAATTGCAAACGTGCAAGCAAGCCAATACGCTACATATAGGCGGCCTTCATTAGTTATCGCTAATAAAATAAATCAATAGAAATTAAAGTTTGTCGGAGCTCAATATGATTTACATAAAAAAATAAAATTTAAATTATTCTTAATCTTCAATAAATATTGGAATTAAATTTGATAAACTAAAAAAATTATGACATATGCAAGAATCGTAAAGGTATTAAAATCAAATTTAATCATTTTTATTTAACTCAATTTGATTTATTTACGTCAATATTAATAATCCTATATTTAATTCAATCAAAATAGATGTTTTTAAATGGAGAATAAATTATCTAGAAAAAGTTTGTACAATTCCAAGTCAGCCCCGCGTTTGCCTTAGCTTGCATGACTAAGTCTTTTTACATTAGTCAACATGAAATTATTTCTTGCTTGTCCACCAAGTGATTTTGAAACCTATATATATATACCACCACTAGTTCAAAATATACTTCAAATTTTTCAATATTTCCATCATCTACATAACACTACTTCCTCCTATTCACCTAAGTGAAAATCCATATTTTCTTCGAATTTCGATAGGATCGCCATATTATAATATGGACTCATCAAATAGTGGTAGTTCGTCTTCGTACATGGAAGATTACCCGAAAACACACGACATTATACGATGGAATTCGGGAAAAAGGGTTGATCCTAGGCTTCTAGCACTGTTAGAATCGTTCGGGGAGATCTATATGGATCGACACGAATTTTTCAAGAAAATTTTTCATGGGAACCACGAAGAGGTGTTCAAGAAAATCGGGGATGCGTTGAGGAAGAAGAAGCAGATGAAGAAGTCCAGGAGCATGCCCCGGAGCCTGAGCATGCGAGCAATCAAGCAAAGAGGAGTTGATGATGAGAGCGATGGGTTGAGACTTGAGAGGTTCAAAGTTAGGACACCAAATGTGATTGTGGCTGGACCAGATGGGACTGGGCCTACTGGCCAAGGGGTTCAGACTCAGACTACACAGGGTTCCTCCAAAGATACAAAATGACCATACTACCCTTTTTTTTTCTTTGTTATCGAGACATTTTCACTTTTTTTTTTTAAAATATTTTGCATAAAATTTGCAATGATTTTATAAGTACATAATTGCAGATAATGTATACAGTTTTCTTGTTTTGTTATTCTCTTTTGAAGTTTTATTTGATATCTTTATTATTGGGAGCACGAAATAGTTGTACCTAATGCAAAAATTTTAATTGTCGAACTACTTTTTCTCTGAAAAATTGTTATCTTCTTGTGAATGGAATAAATTAAAGGTTTGTTTTCTTCTCTTTTCTTTTTCTTTTTCTTTTTCTTTTTTTTTTTTTCTTTGGGGTTGGGGGGTGGGGGGGGGGTGGGGGGTGAGGGGGGACTATATGGAATATCTAAGAACAAATTGATGGAGTTTAGGTGTGGGTGATCCACTTGTCAAAACTGAGTTCTCAATTTATTGAGTGTTTTTTTCAAGGTGATACATTATGCATTGATAATATTGGGAGATTTAGAGGACCTTATATAACAAAAGTGAGATGTCTTAATTGGGATTGGACCTCTCAAACTAGAGGAAGAGGAGGCCCAATGGGCCAAATTATGAAACAAACTATTACAAGAACGTCGTATATGCTTAGAAATCAATTGATATATTTCTATCAAAAATAATAGTACTAAAAGAAAGACGCATTTAGAATCACATTGGGCTTGAACCATGCCATCAATGACTATTACTTGGCATCTACTTCAAATATTTGCCTCACGTGGGTTAATTTCATATGACATATAATATTGGGATAATTGGAAGGTTTTGCTCTAAATTGTGACAGCATCTTATTTATCTGGAAGAAAAATCATTTTTTTTAAAATTAATCAAACAAAATTTGAAATATAAATTATCAAAAAAATAAATAAATAATAAATAATATTGGCCAGTTGTTCCAACTTAACTATGATACCATAATGAACTACTTAAAATAGAGTATTATATTTTGAGGATAATATAGAATAAATATAATCCGTATTTTGAATTATTAACTTAAAAAACATGAATATTTTTGTTAAATTTAAAAAGCGACCTGGAAGTAAACTATCTTTGTGCGTATCACACGATTTTTTAGTTTTGAACCTTTTTCTCTAACGAGGTTAATATTAATACATTCAACCCTTCAATAATCAAAAGTTTATGTAAATTTACGATCGTATCAAATTTGAATGGAACAACATAGTTTAAACAGATAATAGTGTCTCTACGGCAAGCCACAGGCAATTAGAATCTACTCCATATGTATCAATCACAAAGAAGGTCTCGTATTCTATTTTTAATTGTTTCAATATTTTTATCATTTTACTATAAAACTAGTGGTTTATTGTAGAATATGATTATTCTAAATTTAAATTTAATGAGATTGAATTATATCATTATTGCCATAAAGGAAGTTTTACATATGGTTAGATGCAAATATATATAAATCAAACTCAAATCTTGCCATGCATCCTGCAAGACTATTTTTTTTTTTATGTTCCCTTTTTTAATTCGCTTATAATCCATAAATAAATTGAGGGTAACTTTGAAATAAAGTGAAATATTTTTTTTTTATTTCCTAAAAACAATTTAAAAGAAAAAAAAAACATCCTTAATGGCGGACAAGGAAGTTATAGAAATACTAAGAACTATTTTTTCTTTTGCTGGTTAGATTTCAGACCTATATTAGTAATTATTTTTCATTCATACTTAATTTGTAAATATCGTAAACTCAAATTATCAGAGGAGTCTATTATATCACTTATAAAATATTTTAAATATTATTACATAATATATATGGGATGCGACGTATTTGTCGCATTCCTCCATAATTTAAAACTACTCCTAGTACATATTCGTTTGGATCTCTTGCATTGATAATACTTTTTGAAGTCAACTATGATACTATACAAATTATGATATTATTTGTCACGCCCATGGACCCAAGGAATGACACAACGCTAGAAAAATAATAATATTAATGACAAAATATTAAGTGAGTAAAATTAAATTTATCACTAATGATTCATATTAAGTAACAATAATTTTTTATCACAATAATAATTTTTACAAACTTAATAATACAACTATTATTTTTAAGTTGTTACCGTAATTAATAATTTTTCGTCATTATGTTGTCACTATATAAGCGCCACAAACTGTAATAATAACAATGTATAAACAACTCAAGTGATAATTATCACGAATATATATAGTTAGCGATAATTTTGATATTGTAACTTACACTAATACTTTTTTTCATCCAATTATATATTAATAAAATAAAAATATAAATAAATTGACACCAATCACTCTAAAAATACTTAATCAATGAAGTTGGTGCTGCCTAGTGTTTAGGTATGGCCAAATCCATTAATTATGTATTAACTTTGCAATTTCACTAATGCACATGCATTAACATTTTAAAAAGCTTTTCTGATTTAGAGAATTGGTTTGATTGTCTGGGTAGGCAGTTTTATCATTGTATTTTGACCCTTTACTTAATCTATGCAAAACAAATTTGGCTCCTTCCTTGATTATTACTTCTTTTTGTCTCCCCTTTTAAAATCAATTTCCCAAATATATACAAGTTCATAGATATTTTTTCATGCCAAATAGTAGCCTCATTGCTTACTTGAGAAACATATTTAACTTTCGGGCACTTTTTCAGATATTTCTAGAGATGAACTTTTATCATTATATATATATATATATATTTTATAATCCAAATATCCTAATTTTATCGGATTAATTCTGAACCTTCAAAACACCTTCTCCTAGTACTCTGAAGGGGTAAATTGCGAAAAAAAAACAAAAAACAAAAAAAGCAACTTGCATGCCATCATTATTTTAAAGGCTCATCATCTATTTTCATTTTCTTTTGTTTAAACTTGTGTCACAATTGATGGCAATGGTTAAGTTTTAAGAGTTGAGGGGCCAAAATATCAATTTTTATAGTTGATTGAAGAGTGAAGTGTAGTATGAGGTATAATTAGAAAGGATAAAATGTTAATTCACTCGAATAAAAAAATTCGTAGTGGACGACAATGATCAAAGTATCTAGTCTTTTCATCATGATATTAGCTATGAATTAGAGATAATATAAAAAAAATTATATTTAAAAGTTTAAAGTATTAGTATAAAATAATTTAACTATTCACGAGTAAATTTTCTTCAGAAATTAAAAACGTACTATATGTTTAGCTTACTGATTATATAGTTGGAATACACGTGTCCACAAATACATGGCATGATAAAATGCTATCAAATTTTCGTAAAGACTTGTATAATGTGAGGCTTTGGGCCCATAAAGAGACTCATAAAAAGAGTCTAGCACAATGAATTTTAATAATAAAATAATAACTTCTTTTATTTGGATTGATATGAGCCGATTAGCTTAGTTGAGGTCCAGAAGAAAAGTTCGCCTCTATTCATGCTAAGTTCTGGATAAAAGAAGGAGACCTTATTTTATGTGAAATTCGTGATTTATGGGAGATTGATCAAGTAAGATTTATCTCAATTAAGATAATAGAATCCCTCTTGTATCGTTATTCATAAGTAATGTTATTTATATTACGAATAGAGCATGTACTATATTTATTTTGCTTCATACATTATTCTTGATTTTCGATTATCCTCCTTGATCGCATATTAATTTAAATATCGAATGATTTTCGTTAGGCAATCCCCAGCACCCCTAACCCCCATTTTATAGGTTTTTGAACGTGGATTGAGAGGATTTGAGCATTTAGACAATAGATTGAAGGTTCTTGATCTATGCAAATTTTAGAGCATATCCAATAATCTACATTCGGTCTCATTTTATAAATTAATTAACTTAAATTTCTATAGAAACTCATTACAATCATTTATAAATCAAATTCAAGCATCTCCACAACCTACGTAGGATATTGAGTGCACTATCACTATCACACAAAAATTGTATTTAACTTTCTAATGTAACAACTGAAATAATGTCAAGGGTTAAATGTGTAAATTCAAATTGCAAACCTTTGTAGTTAATGCACATGCTTACTAATTTAGTGCAAAACTTCTAAGTCAAACCCCAATGAAAGAGGTGTATGATCACTTGTGACACATTATTTTACTACATTGTTCAGCACTTTTGTCGCCGTTGATTATGAAGTTTGTTTTCATAGGGAATACAGCAAAATGGAATCTAGGACCAGTATCTTTCAACTCTCATGCTACTAGCACTTAATTAATCTTGTACTAATCCTAGGTGTAACTAAAATTTTAAACCAGTCTTAACCTATAATAATAAAAGCAGAAGAAAAAAATGAAATATACGGGTGATATACCAAATTATAATTTGATTCTAACCCAATATATACAAGTCCATGGACTTAACAGGTCATATTAGTATATTTGTAAGATTGATATATTTTAATTGAATTTAAAAATATTAAATTTTAATTCAATAAGATTTATAAGTCGACCATACCTAAAATTCCACAAAAGTCATGTGAAACCAAATCACTAATTAAACACCTATAAGTACTCCCTCCATTCTATTTTTAAGATAGGTCATTCTCCTGAACTAACTTCGAGAATATTAAGAGGTCATATCAATATATTTGTAAGATTGACATATTTTAATTGAACCCAAAAATATTAAGTCTTAACTCAAATAAGATATACAAGTCGACGAGGCCCAAAATTCTACGAAAGACATGTGAGACCCAATTCTCTAGTTAAACACCTATAAGTACCTCATTCATGCCATTTTCAAGATAGGTCATTCTCCTGTACTAAATTCGAGGATTTTTAATTATTTGTTTATGTTGCTTATATAAACCCACCTTATATTGACTTCATGGAGAGTGAAGGAATTACAAAAAAACGAAACTTGAAGTTTCGATAGAAATATAAGGGAAGACCACATCACTCCAAGAATAAAATTATAAAATAATTGATTTGAGAAATTTTTTTGGGAGAATATATAAGTGCAAATTTATTACGAGTAAACACTATTTTCATTTTTTTGAAATAAGAATAAACGTGTTCGTTCTACTGCTTAAGGATCGTAGATCACTAGAATTATAGATGAACCAATACTACTAAAAGGATTTAAATCCTACAAACTCCAAGTACAAAGAATATACCAATTATGATGGGAACCAAATGTCACCCCTTTTTTAATTTTTTACCACTTAACCAAGGCCACTTTCGGCTAAATAAACAAATCTGGAATTTGATTGAGTGGACCATTGGACTTAGGTAAAAAAACAAATAAAAACAGATAAATAAAATTGAATCTGAACTTGGAATCCATGATTTAAGATGAATCAAAAGTATATATATTTTGAATTATTGCTTCTACCTATGGTGACCATATGCATGATATGAGGAAAAAGTACAAACAAACAAATAAAAGGATTTTGGGTTCTATTTTGCAATCTACTAGGCACATGCTAAATAATATAGGGACCCTACACCATTGTCTCTAAAAATCACTTTAGATGTGTCCTAAAAATTTTCAAGAACACTATTTTCTAGTCTACATTGTTTCATTAATTCTATGGCCAAAATCAATGGTTCTAACTCATCTTCAATTGTAGTGGAATTGGAACCCAAAAGGCTTGGTTTGATTTTGAAATAGCATTTTCTAAAACTTGAATGCATAATAATAATAATAATAATAATAATAATAATAATAATATTTGCTTTGCTTTATATTTTATATTCTTTTTAGTTTTTCGAGCACAAAAAAAAAACGCCATGAGTTGTGCAGAAGATGAGTATCGAGTATTTTGATGTACTTATATGTTATCTCAAATTCTGTTGTTTTATTATTATTATTATTATTATTATTATTATAGTAATAATATCATTTGCTTTACTTCATATCCTTTTTAGTTTTCAAACCCAAAAAGCAAAATGCCATGAATTGTGCGGAAAATAAGTATCAAGTATTTTGATGTACTGATATATTATATCAAAATTATTATTATTATTATTATAGTAATAGTGTCATTTGCTTTACTTTATATTATTTTTAGTTTTCGAACCTTGAAAAAGAAAATGCCATGAGTTTTGTGGAAGATAAGTATCGAGTATTTTGATTTATTAATATATTATCTCAAAATTATTATTATTATATCATTTGCTTTATTTTATATTCTTTTTAGTTTTTGAACCCTAAAAAAGAAAATGCCATGAGTTTTGTGGAAGATAAGTATCTTGTATTTTGATGAACTCATATATTATCTCAAAATTATTATTATTATTATTATAATAGTTATATCATTTGCTTTACTTTATATTTTTTTTAGTTTTCGAACCTGAAAAAGAAAATGCCATGAGTTCTTTGAAAGATAAGTATCGAGTATTTTGATATATTGATATATTATCTCAAAATGATTCGAGTAAAATATTCCATCATAATTGTGTCCATAACTTTTAAACGATGATAAATACACTTTACAACCTTATTATATACTATATATGTGCTGATTCACATGTATAGAGCCCCAAAAATAAATATTTTAAAATACACTTATCATCACTTTAATTTTCTGTCACAAAACACATAACATATCCCACATGAAGATTTGATTCCTAAAGTACTATTTAGTAGTCCAACTTTTGGAACCAATATAATGTATATGAAACCCTTCTTGCCAATCACTTCAAAACAAGTATATGCCAAATATTAAGGCTTAGTCTAAGTGATAAAAAGTCATGAGCCTCAACTTTATTCTATCTCATTGTGTGGATTTTATTCAATTATATTTTTTTATTTTTTTAAATACTTTTTAGTACTTTTTTCGTACGAATATAATGAAAATAATATGAAAAAGCGTACATTAGTATAAACTTTTTTTATGAGTAGCCATGTGACCATCCTAAATAAAAATTATATGTATAGGTTAATTAATGATCAATTCTTGTGTAGGGTTGGATTACTTTTAATGACATGATTTAATTTTATTTTTTTGTCAACGTAAATTTTGTTTAATGCTTTAAGACTTGCCAGCTGTGCATATTTGAGCACTAATTGTGATAGTTCCATATGGTTCACCTACCAAGAGAAAAAGGTTAACTTAAATTAAAAAACTTTGGTTGCATATTGGACAAGTGATCAAGATCAATTGGTGGAATTTAACATCTTCTTGACAGGTAATGAGATCCATCTGAAAAATTTTCGTGTTTATATAAGTACACGAATGGTATACTTAGGGGTGGTTATAATTCGATAAATCAATCGAATCGAATTAAAACTAAATATTCGATACGTAATGAAATCAAATTGAAAAGTTTAATTCGGTATTTGATTTTGATTTCTATAAAATTTTAGTTTTCAATACGATTTTAGTTTTTTATTTCAATTTATCGAACCATACTGAATATCGAATTATTATTTTTATATTTTTGTATTTCATTTTTATATTCGTTTTTATATCTATTGTTTATTTTTCTTACTTGCCAAAAAGAAAAAAATAAAAGCTGGACAATATAATTATAACTATAATATTTATTTTTTAATTATTTTTTATTTTTTAAAAAAATATTATTACCAAAATATTGAAAAAAAATCAATAATTATCGAACTAAATTAAATTTATCAGTTCGATATTCGATATAATAATTTAACATACTGCAATTTCGATTCAACTCAATACGATAATTCGAATGAACACCCCTAACCAGGCAACCTTAAATTGAATCCTTTTCTCGATAAAAAAAAAATTATGATGCCAAGATCTAATACATAGAGACCTCAGTTTTTTAATTAGGGTATGATTCTTAATATTGTTATGTTACTCTCACAATAATTATGGATAAGTGCTAACTTAAGCACTAGATTATCTATTTGGGGCGGTCCCTTGTGCTAAAATTTTAGTGCTAGGTTGGTGCTAACGTGTGTCAACGTAGCGTCGCTGAATCTTCGGATTTTAGTCCTTGGATTTTTATACATCGATTAGGTTGAAAATAAGATTTATTATGCTTGGTTTCGTTAATTGTATCATAAACTTTTCAAGCCCCATGGAAATTTTTTTGAATTGCTCTTTTGTGGACTTTATTAAAAATATTATATTAAATGATTCAATAAGAATTTTTGAAAAATATTGTTGAAATAAAATGGAAATAAATTTCTACCACTTTGGAGTTTAGCTTCAACAATAAAATCTAAAATTTCAGGGTTATCAGTATTTATTTTTGCAATTAACATCAAATAAACTATATCATTAATATTTTTCACCAAATTTTGGACAAAAATTCATTTTCTTCTTGTAATTTAAAAAACTCATTTTAGGATTAATGATGAGAAATTTTCTTCTTTTTTATGCTAAGACTAGGAATCTCATGATTAATAAAAAAAAATGAAACATTATATAGAAATCAACAAATAATTGATTTGATTATCCATATGCGCTTAATGAATATGAGGATTCCAAAATTTAAGTTACACAAATATTGTAAGCTTATTCTTTCTGTATTTATTTTAATGCAAATACTCTTTTTTTCTAACATTATATTACAACACCCATCCAAGCAAAATTTTTGCATATAAATTAAACTTTTCAAATTTGTAGAGTTAGTGTTTTTAAAGAAAAAAAAAAAAAAAAAAAGGTTACTTATCATATTTTCTTGAAAATGTCAATTAAAATATTTTTTTATTAAATGAAGAGAATAATAATTTTAAACTGGGAGACATCCTATAAAAATAAAAACAAAAACGGGGCTGCTGAATATATTTTGTAATGTGAATTATAGTCAGCAAAATAGCACTCCAAAGCCCTGGTGGCAGATAACAAAAACTAGTGGGAGTGCCTATTTTCATTCTCAAATTATTTTATTAAAATAAAATAATATATATATTTAATATTTTTAATATACATATATTCAATAATTTTTTTCGAAACACATTCTCAAAAAAAAAAAAAAAAACAATAACAAACAATGCCATTATATTCTCTTTTCCCCCACTGTGATTATGCAGTAATCAGAAGTTGTGGAGACTAAAGAAAGGTGGTACAAAATGGCAGAAATGTCAAAATCAAGTTACAATATTTTATTGTTGACAGAACCAACACCAATTTGTCTCCACAAATTTTCATGTTCCACAGGCACATCATCAAATCAACAATTCTTTTTTTGTTTACTTTTTCTTGGAAAAAGACCATCAAAATCAATAAGCACCAATGAAAAATGTCATGAAATTATGAATTTATTGTTTCCTTGTCTCAAATTGTTTGTTCTGATATGCAATTTTATTTTTTCTTTTATTTCTCTTATATGTCAGAATCTTTTTCTCTATTTGTTATTGTTTGCTTAAAACTTAATTTTCACGTCATTGCTGCTTGAAACATCCAATGACACTCTCTCTCTCTCTCTCTCTCTCTCTCTCTCTCCTATTTCTGACTTTTTTTGCTTGTATTTCCAAACATGGGGCTCCTTAGACTATGGCTCAGCCCAATTCCACCATGGGTTCTCTCCCACCACTACCATTAGTCTTTTCTTTAATTGTAAGGTCTAAACAAACACACACGGGCATATATATGCACATAGAGAGAGAGAAAGAGAGAGAGAGGGGAGCGAGAGAGCTATATGAATAAAAGCTAGATGAATAATTTGTGGGGTGAAACTTAATAAAGATTGGATTTATTTATTTTTTTGTGTGTGGGAAAATGAGAGGGAGTTTGCAGTGAGGTCTTTTTTTAGTCTTTTTAATGTTTTGATGCATTGATTGTTGGAGGGATTTTTTAGCTGATATGAATTTGAAATCCTCTGGGATTTGCAGTTGTGGGACACTGAAAATAATCATAGAAAGTAGGGACAGCAGAAGTACACTACAGAAGAAGAAACAAACAAAAAACTGAATTGGGATTTTGATATAGTTGGCAAAAACATCAGGAAAGGGTAAAAATGGTATCTTCAGGGATAAATTTGGTGATGACAGTGATTGGATTTGGTCTGAGTATTATGTTCATAGTGTTCGTGTGCACAAGGCTCATTTGTGCTCGAATACATTTGAATGCATCCAGGCGGTCTTTTGCCAGGGCATCTAGATCTGATCTTAGCATTGTAAGCATTGGTTTTTACTACTTTTATATACTCATAAATCTGTTTTTGATTTGGTTGCAGATTTTGACGTTACAATGTTTTCCATGCCAAGTTTGTATTTGTTGTCTTTAGTCCTCATTTTACGGCCGGATGCGAACCAAAATCTTGAATTGAGCTGTCTATTGTTTCATGTTTTCATAGTACAATTTGAATTAGGTGGTTATGAATGTCTTCCAAATAGCTGTTAGGCAGTAGTAAAATTAAGTTTGACACTCTGGTCTTCGCTGTTTGTTTGCTCAAGTAGTTTCTAAACGTCTTCTCTTGTCTGAGAAATTTTGGAAGGAATGTCATTTCTTGATTTTCTAATATAGCATTGTTTTTGTCCCTTTTATGATTTATACTTGTAGGTTTACTGCATCACTTCCTTATGACAGCCCAGTAAGATCAACTTGTAAATGATTACTAGTCGTGTTTAAAGAACATGATTGCACAGTTTCTTCTGTTGTTTTATCCTCCTTTTAAAGGGTTGCTTTGCTTGTATGTTGTCTCATTCTAAATAGCCCTTACTGAGAATCTTGATTTGTCATATGCAGCAAAGGAGTTTTTTGCTATCTATCACTTTTAACTCTTTTCATTTAAAGGAGTTTAATTTTGCTTTGTTTTTGAACAGTTGGAGAGGGGTTTTCATGGTCTCGAGCCTCTTACACCGGCCAACTTTCCTACAAAGAAGTATAGAGAATTATGCTTGTCCTCAAACGAAAATGCTCGGTAAGTTAATCTCTTAGAATTTTGTGAGTTTGCGTGATACTATCTCAGCCAAATTGGACAGTATTTTATTTTTATTTTTTTTTTTTTTTTAATTTCTATGGGAGTAGACATTTGACTACTTCAAAGATACCCTTCTGTGAGGAGTAACTCACTTTTCTCTGAACCTCATCTAACTCACTTGAAATTCTGCATGATTAAATTGTTTGGCTGTCTGCACATCAGCGATTAATTTGTGTGTGCAGTAGACTATTATATAGAGTTATATTGTGTATTAGTTCACTTGATTTTCATGGAAATAGCCATAAAGGCGTTAAGTCAAAATAGGATCATGCAGTTGAGACTCTTCTATTCAGATTTACAGTTTCTGATAGTTCCTAGAGAAAAAAAAAAAGCGTAAATCATGGTATGTGATAATGCTCTTTAGAGTTATATTGACTATTCTATTTGCAGCGATCCTCAGCTATTATGTTAAGAAAACTTGTATTCTCATTCGGTTAATGATTATATAAATGCATAATCACGGACGGGGTACGATAGATTCTTATCCTATTTCTGGACCACAGCTTCTATGGTTAAATTTTCCTTGGTGGGCATTGTCTAATTACTTATTCCTCCAGCTTGTTGGCCAGAGGACTGGTAGTTCCCTCTCCATTCCTTATCTTGTCCTACCCTGTGACTCACTCTTTATATATCCACACTGCATCCCCCGACACTCATAAACCACGCGGCAATGCTAGTAGCCTCTGTGAAATGTATAGCAGTAGTACAGAAGGGTGGAGCCACGTTATGCGTGGGGCTCAGTTGACCATGCTGAGCCTTTGATAAAGAAATGATTTCTTCTCTTATTTTGTCGGATTATTTTCCTTCTCCATGGATTGAGCCCTGCTGGAGTTTAAAGTTCTAGGATGGGGGATCAATTTTATACTCTGCGCCATGGATGAGAATAAATAGTCATAATTTTTTTAGTAGATTGAGCTCTAATAGAGTTTCCACATTTTTTATTAGTCGTTGGAGTAATAGAAACTTGCATGTTTTTTACCAGAAAAAGATATAGTTCCTTTAACAATTTGAAAGTCAATAACAAGGTGTCACACTCAGAAACTCATGTCTTAAACACTAATGCTTCATATGCATTATAAGTATTATATGCTATGTTGTGTATTCTTCTTTACATGTAAAAAGTCAATTGTGTTGTGTTTGTGTCCTGTTTCCCAACTTCTGCTTGATCAATTTGCTTGTTGGATATTCTTATAAGAAGGTGAAGCAGCCCCTGGGCTTACAAAAATTAGTCATTGATGTATTGTACTCACTAGACATAAATCCTGGCTATGCCGCTGACTACTTGTCGCATCATGAAAAGACTGACAACTATCTCAGTTAACTTACATGTTACCAGATCACAAACTTCATCTCTCTAAAGAAAACATTAGTCATCTGTATGGACACTTATCCCAGAAGTATTCCTATTCTTCGCCACCATCCCTATGTAATCCATCAATAGACACCATAACTGGCAACTTCCACAGAACCAAATGCAGTGAAAACTCTACTAATATTGTGGTATTTGGAAAAGAATCAAATCTTAAGTCATGACCTTGTACTATCCAAACTGTTACTCGCATTGATAATTCCAATGAAGAAAACTTAGTCTGTTCAATTC